>WOXC01005117.1:115000-118138 GCA_011680675.1 Gymnobelideus leadbeateri | reverse complement strand
ATTCCAAAAGCTTTCTTTGGTACTTCAAAGATCCCTGACATGGGGCTGTATGAGTATTCCCCACACTGATGCAGCCTCTGAATCCACTAGACCTTAGTGATGGTTCTTATGAATTGTTGAGGTCAAAAAAAGTCATCGCCTGGTACCAACCATCTTGATGAGACTAGAAACATAGCAAGTGCAGTAGAATCCTTTATCATACACATACTTGAAGCTGCCTCCAGGCAGATAGTTGGGTCAGTGGATAGAGCCTGATCCTGGAATCAAGAAGACCTGAGTTCAAAATAGGCCTCAGGCACTTACTAGCCATGTGGCTATAGGCAAGTCATTTAACCTCTGTGTACCTTGGTTTCTTCAACTACAAAAAGGAGATAATAATAGCACCTATCTCACCAGATTGTTGTATCACAATTGTAGAGCACTCAGCATGGTACTTGGCAAATAGTAGGCACTTAATAAATGCTTCCTTGCTTCCTTTCCATGGTGTTAAGACCTATCAATGATTCAACTCTGTTCATGTCGATGCTTGGAACCCAAGGTTATGTCCATGATACAGAAAGAGGCCTTACTGTAGTACCCAAAACATAGAGAAGTTAAAAATAGTGTTTTCTTTAAAATTCTCCAGCTAGGTGTAAGTTTTGTGAGAAAGAAGACTGAATCTAACACTCTTTCTACTTTGCTATGATTTGTTTCTCCCCCAGTGAAGAGCTTTTGTGTTCTGCCCAGTATATTAGCTTAACCATTAGAATGTAAGCTTCTTGAGGTCAGGCTTCTTTTTATAAATTTTTAAATTTTTGTCTTTAAGTCTGAGGGCCGAAGCAAAGGCCTCATCCTTTTACTCAAGTAGCCTGATCCTAAATACTTTACACACAGTAGGTTCTTAATCATCATTTGTTGAATTGAATTAATTAATATTTGTTGAAAGATTATGTGGTTTCCTCCCAAACTGTCAGTTTCTTCAATCCTTTCTTCCTTTTAAACACACCCAAGCGACTTCCCTCAGATTGAAGCAACAGGAGAATAAATATTTTAGCATTTCATAAAACCGAAAACATTAGCAGGCAGTTTCCTTAGCCATTTGACTAATAGCAAGCATTTTCAACACATTACAATCAATTAATTTTCCAGGATGGTTTTCAAGGGAGAAGAATGAGCTAAATCCAGAAAAGAGGCCCAGAGTTGCCCACTCATGCCTTTCCTGCTGTGGACATGGGGAATTCACACATAAAGGGAATGAGGGACTTTCCCTTGCATTGGACATAATAAATATATTGTGTTTGTTCAAGCAAAAGATAGGTGGAAATGGAAACAGGCCTGTGGTTGATGTTGCATTAGAGACTTGTGAAAGAACAGTTCTTTTGCTGAATCATAGGCATTAGGGTTAAAGAGCCCTAATGGGCTGGCCTGCTAGTCTGTCTTCCTACATCACAGTCAGAGCATTTACAAATGAGAATATTCACAGGACAAATTGAATACCTAAGCAGGTATATTGTAAAAGTGCTCTGAATTTTTATGTAGTGTTAAAAAAAAACCCACAAACACCCCAAACTCAATGTTCCTCCTCTCCTTTCTTGCAAAAAAACTAACCTCTATTTGGAAGGACTCACTCCATAAAAAGCCACTTCAGAGAATGTGGAGAGCTTTACAACACCCTGAAAGGTTGAAGATGACAAGAAAGTAATGACATTGGCAAGTGTCAGAAAGGGTTCTGTATTTGCAAAAGGCAGAAAGCCATAGCATGATATGCCAGAGGTGACAAACGCTCCTTTTAGACTATATCTCTACAGGGCCAAGAGTCAGATAAAAAGGTGAGTAAGCACCATCTAGATGTTCCCCCAAATAGTAAAATGTTTATGCCTGGGGAGCAAAAAGATTTAATGGTTTGTGGATTTTTCATGAAAAAAAATTAGGATCATAGGATAAAAAAGATTGGAAATTACAAGGGACATTTAAGGTGATCTCATCCAACTCCCTCATTTTACATATAAAGTTCTAAAGAAATGAAGTGAGGCTCCTTGGTATTAAATGGAGTAGAGTGGAGATTTGATCCCAGGCCCTTTGACCCCAAATCCAATGCTTTTGCTACTACATCATCAACCCAATCCCATTTTAGTCTCAGTTTAGGAATATCAGATCCATAGACTGTTAGGATAATGGGATTAGAACCTTAGAGAACATCATGCCCAATTCTCTCATTTTATACATAAGGAGAATGAGGCCCAGATGGGTTACCTGTGGTCGCAGTTAGTGGAATGGTCTTGTATAAATGTAGCCAAATTGTATTGAGAATTTAGGATTATTACAAAACCAGAGGTCGCCTAAACAGTCAATAAAGTTATTTTTAATTTGTTTTTAATCTGTATCTAGGGTGAGTCAGGGAGTTAGTGAACATCACACTTCAGGTCAGTATATTTGTATTTTGATCTCTGTACTTGGCAAGGCAAATCCGTTCACTCATATTGCCTCTAACTTCTTTATATCTTTATCTTTCATCATTATGCAAATGGCTTCAAGATATTGTTGCTTGCCCATGACCACACAGCTAATGTGTTGAACTTGGATCTTCCTGAATCCAGTGCTCCAATAATCTAGCCTTTGTTTCCTGTTGCTTCCCTTACTACCTAAATACATGATATATGACTGCTTATTGTTGGAGACATTTGATTTTTTTTTTAATTTTGGTGCAAGAACAATCAAAGCAACTTCTCAACCAATCAGTGCTTATTTTGAGTGTCTTCCGTATTCCAAATGATATGAGTCAGAATCAAAGCTACCTTGGAAATGTGTGAGGACCTTACCAGCAAATGACCATGAAAATACAGAGGAAGATTTCAAGATACAGACTGCTGAGGGTACCCAAATGAAAAAGGCCTAGAGTTTAAGGAATAGGAGGTATTGAAGGAAAGGGGGAATTGATAACACTGGAAAGTGTTGGGAATTTCTTTCTGGGGAGAATAAGAATACAGTTCATGCCAATTCAATTCAATGTATGCCTACATTGTGCAAGGGATTGTGATAGGCCCCAGGGATATAATGAAATGGAATCATTCTCTGCCCCAAAGAATTTATGGTGTACCAGAAGAAAATAGCAAGTTTACAGATGAGTAAACACAGAGTAAATTTGGGACTGGGTGCAAA
>WOXC01005117.1:0-110000 GCA_011680675.1 Gymnobelideus leadbeateri | reverse complement strand
GATCAGAGGACCTGTGTTCAAATTCTGTCCTGATGTTTTCTACCTGTATGACCTCTCCTGGTCTCAGGTTCCTCAACTGTAGAAGGAAGATTTTGGACTAAATGGCTTCTTTGGACCCTTCTGGCTCCAGCTCTGTGAACCTATGACTGACCAAGTATAGGTGCTAATTCTAAGAGTTCAGAGGAGAGAGAGATGAACCAACGAACATTAATCTTATATTAGATGCTGAGAAAATCATTTAAGGCCCTAGGTAAGGAGATGGGCCTTGGAGGGTGGTAGGATTCACACTGACAAAAAGGAAGGAGGAATCTGGGGGGCTGGGGATACAGAGATGGGAGTGAGTGGGCAGAAATGTACTTATATTCAGAAGAAAGACAATACACCCTGTGGATGGGGTGTAGGATTCACATAGGAAGGTGAATTAGGGCCTTGAATACCAAGATAAGGCATTTAGACATTAACTTGTGGGTAAGAATAGAAGAGCTATTTAAAGTTTTTAAGTGAACCAATGTCTTAATGAAAAGGGCATTTAAGAAGATTAATCCAGGGATCATGTGGAGGGTGAATTGAGTGGACATGGAGAGAAGAAATAGGAAAGGCAAGGCAGGGAAAACAGTTTTGAATTTATTGTAATAGTTCCAGTGATGTGTGATAATATATTGAAATCACTAGTTATGGCCAACTTTAAATTTAAACATTCTATTAGGATAATGGGACCGAATCTCAGTAATAGTCACAGTATCCAAAATTCAGCCTCAAGATAGGAATAGGTACTATTTATAGAGAGATTTAAGTCTTACATATTTCATATGATCCTCACAACAATCCTGTGAAGTGCGTGCTATTAATATCTCTATTTTATAGATGAGGATGTCTGAGGCAGGATTCAAACTCAGACTCCATGATCTATTGATCTCAGTATGAACACCCCACCCTATCCACTGTGCCACCTAGTTACCTATGCAGCTTTGAATCTTATAATCTTCTTACCAGAACGTCCTTGTTACTAAAAAACTAACCAATCAAGTAGGTACTAAATGTTGTCTTAAGACATAAGGCACATTGCTTCTATGGCTGCCTCTTCACTGGTCAGCACAGGGGGAAATATGTATGAATGTGGGAAATGTTTCAGGAAACCCCAGTAAATGGAGCTATTCCCTTCCTGAGTCCTAGGGGCATACCTGGGTCTAACCATCATTCTGTAAGTAACTGAATTCATCTAAAGGCAACAAGGCTGTGGCCAGCCTAATTATTTACCTGGAATCAATAACAGCACTTTCTACTTCTTAAATGCCTTACCTAGCACCACCTCTGTATACTTTCAGAACAGCAGCATGATGGCTTACGACATATTTTACCTGGCTCCTATGTCTCTGTGGACTTCTAAAATTATCATGCTAACAGTCTAATGTCATCACTAGATATCTATCAGAGGGCCCTTGTCTCGATTAATAATATTTCTAGCTTTGAGATTAAAAGAATTCTCTTAAAAATAGATGCACTAAAATCTAACATGCTTCAGGGAATTAGCATCAGGATGAAAGGGATAAGTAAGCAAAATATATTTTCTCCTTCTCTCAGCATTGATTGTTTTTGTGAATCATGGGCTATTCATATCCCCTTTTCCCTAAAAACAAAGAAAGAAAGAAAGAAAGAAAGAAAGAAAGAAAGAAAGAAAGAAAGAAAGAAAGAAAGAAAGAAAAAGGTGAAGGGGCTGGGTCTGGGAAAGGCAGCAGAATACTGAACTGGCGTTTTGTCATCCCTTTGCTCTTATATTCCAAATCCTATTGCTCTAGTGAGTTGAGTTAAATTTTACTGTGACTCCAGGCCTAGATTAGGTCTTGTAGGGATATGAACAAGATATAGTGCATGGTCCCTGCCATCAAGAGGCTTGTATGGGAATCCAATGAAGAACTGATTTTAGAACGTCAGCAGTTTTCAAGTTGTAGTACCATCCAGAGCAAATTGAACTGGGAGACATATGAATAGTTAGATTAGGCTTTACAAAACACACAAAGAAATTCATTGTGTCCTTGAAACGTTAGAATTTATTGGCTATTTATTATTTATGATTGTTAAAGGAGTGTTCAAAGTCAACTTTCAATTATCTATGTTGAAGGTTCTTGGCCAGTGGCAGGATAATGTCAATTAGATAGGGACTTACTGGTTATGTTCAGGGAATGCAATCATATTTGTATGTCAATAAGCAAAGACAAATTTGTTGGAAAATAATATTATTAATTCCAAAAGCAAACTGAAAAGACTTGGGGATTATCTGCTGCCATGGATCATTTCTAGCACTTTTCTCCTTCACTAGTGTGGTTAATAGATAACAGACTTGTCTGATGTCTTGTATCTCCCTGATCTGTATTGCTGTACAGATTTCTTGGAAAGAGAAGCAGATTTGCCACAATCAATTGTTATGCAAGTGACAAAAGCAGCAACATCTTAAGCAAGAGAACAGTTAGCTTTAAATACGTAGTAATAAAGCACTCTGAGAGCAGTGTGTCTATGGGACTTTAGTCATGTATCCATGAGGTCAACAATAGGCATAAGCCCTCCCTCCACCAATGTAGATATCAACCCATCCCCATGTCCTCTTGTACTATGTGGTTCTTGTCCAGATCTTTCCTTAAAACCTTCATGAAAGAGTTATTCAACAAGCAGGAAGTTTTTCACATCTTATTTTAAAATTTTGTACAAGACTCAGGCTGTCCATTTAAAAAAATTCTCAGTGCCTTTGTTTTATATCACTGAGCTGTCTATTTCATTCCTTATTCATACCATATAAGATTATGGTTAGAGAAGGGAACTCTAGTTCATCTAGGCCATCTAGTCTGGGACCCTCATTTTACAGATGAGGAAACTATGAAAGAAGTCAAATGACTTGTCTAAAATCATATAGATGTCAACAGATTTGAATGCAGACCCTCTGACTCCAGAGCCAGTGTTATTTCCACTGTACCATATAGTTAGTTAGCTAGATAGAGCATTTGTTAAGCTTTTACTGTTTTCTAGGCACTGTGCAGATTGCTGAAAATATAAATACTGTACAGGTAAACAAAACAGTTCCCAGGGTTAAAGGCAATACATAAAGGGGTGCTAGAAAGGGAGGGGATGAAGGGAAAAGGAATAGCTCCTGGGGCCATGGTAAAAAGTTGGTAACAAGTAGCAGTGAAGTGGAGGAGACCTGGTTCCTGACAAGGCAAAAATCTCACTTGTTATGGGGGGTGGAGGGGAGAGACGGGAGGTATGCTTGCTTTCATTGGAGTGGAGATGGTCATAGTGGGAAATCATGGTGAGAAGATTGTAGGAGGCTGCATACTGGCTGTATGATGAGCCTACAATCTTTTCTGATCTTATGTCTCCATGATCTTCTTACACAAGTTGTGTATATATACATATACATATACATGTACATGTATATGTACACACAAATGCATATATATCCATATATGTATACATACATATTATAACAACAATGATGATTGCTGACATTTATATTAGCTCTTTATGACTATAAAGAAATTTAACAGGAATGATCCTATTTTGATCCTCAGACTAATTCTGTGATGTAGGTAGGATAGAGACTATCATTCCCATCATACAGACAAGGAGCCTGAGGCTTCAAGAGATTGTGACTTGTCTAAGGTCATGTAGTCAGATACCAATATTTGAATGGATAATGCATTCAGTTTGCATTATGTTCTCTTTACTTTAAAAGCAATCATTTTCATTAAGGCAATATACATATATCAACCATTACAGTTATCTTTCCACATCACTGGAGTTGGGCAGGGGGTGGTACCTCCACACCTGGAAAATCTGCATAAAATTCCTTGGTCTTCCTTTCATACCAGAGAATAAGTCTAATTTTTTTTTCTCTTTCTTTTATGAGGTATTTGTGGTAAAATTTGGGTTGATATTATATAATACTATACATACATTTTATGCATTTCTGAGTTTCTAAAGTTTTTCTGTGTCATCTGCTGGTCTTCATGTGTTGACTGCAGCTTCCACAAAATTCCCCCCAAATTCCCATTTAATTTCTGATGCCAACCCATGATATATCCAAACTTTGATGGGGGAAGTCACAATGTAGAAAGAATACTATTATTATGACAGAGTTCACATGGTATGGTGAAAATTTTAGTTAGTTATTACCTTGCATCTTGGGTACTTCACCTAGGCTCTGAACCTCAGTTTCTCCATTTGTAAAAATGATGGGTGAGACTAAATAGCCTCTAACATCCCTGGTAGTTCTAAATCTATATATGTTTTCATGATTTACATAGGACTCACCAGTTTATAAAACACTTTCACATACATCTTCTCATTTGATCCTCTTAACAGTGGGTATTATTCCCATTCTACAGATGAGAGAACTGAGACTCAGCTTATGTTTATGATACTGTGAATATAGGTTCCCTAGGAAAACTTGAGTTCTTGGATACTCACACACCAATTTGACTGGTCAAATTAGTAAAAATGATTTGGATGGGCAGATGGCATTAAATGAGGTCTCCCCCCACCCCCCAATCACCATAGAAACACAACATGGACATATCCATCATTTTCTAGTTCTGAAGCAATTTTTGTGTGACTGACACCATATTCACTGGGATGGATGGGGTTTACCTGGTAGTGTTTTCATTCACATTCATCCTTAGAATCTGGTTGGATCCTGGGTCATTCTATGGCAGTCTTCCTCCTGCACCTTTTAAACATGCAGCTTGAAGCCTAGGCTTTCTATGGTTTCTGTATTCCCCTGATGTGATATCAATATACCATCATTCTAACTATTCAATGATATTTCAGATGCAGTAATATCAAACTATTCAATCACTCGCACCATTGCTTTTAATATTAAACATATTTAGTTTATTCATAAAAAGGGATGTTTCGCACTAAGGAATTCTTCACTATTCATCTTGATTACATTCAGCTTAACCTCCAAAATATGTCATTTCCCTTGAATTTTTGGTTGTATGTATGAAGCTAAGTGCTTTCTTATGTGAGCTGAGAAAAGAAAAAGATATCCTTTTTCTTCAAAGAAGTTCCTGAACTAATACAAAGGAATTATTGAGGCCTGAAGGAGAAGCATCATGACAAGTTGAGTGACAGTATGTTTAGTGATGGGAACACTAAACTGAGAGTCAGAGAACCTGGATTCAAATGCTGGTTCTATTTTTCATTACATGTGTGATCTTTTTATTTATTTATTTTTGCTTTTCAGAGGGCAATTGGGGTTAAGTAACTTGCCCGAGGTCACACGGCTAGGTTTTTGTGTGTTTTACGTTTCTGAGGCTGGAACCGAACTCAGGTCCTTCTGACTCCAGGGCCAGTACTCTACTCACTGTGCCACCTAGCCGCCCCTACATGTGTGATCTTGAGAAAAATTCTTTAACTTCTCTGGGTCTTAGTTTCTTTGTCTATAAAACTATGGGGTTGGACTAGGACAGTGGTTCTCGGACTTTTTGATCTCCCTTATGCTCTTAAAAATTATTGAGGACTCTCTTCTCTAAGAGCTTTTGTTTGTATGGGATACAGGTTCAGATAAGAAATGTTTACCATATTAGAAATTAAAACATCTTAATATTATTTTGAAAATAGTTTTGACCTCAGACCACATGAAAGGATCTCGAGGACCAGTAGACTAAATTATTATAAAACCTATGTTCCTTTGGATTGATGTTTATTTCTGTTATTCCTAAAGCCTCATACCTAAATCACACAATTCCAGAATTGGAAAGTTTCCTCCTTAGCCATCTAGTCCAACTGATATTTCTAAAATGATCCTCCCCTCTAGTATACCTGACAAATGGTGATCCAGCCTCTGCTTAAGACCTCAAGTGAGGCATCTATCCCATTTCTCTTTTGGGTGACTCTAACTTAAGGAAGTCTTTCCTTACATTAAGGTTAAATTTCCTTCTTTGCAATTTCTGCCCAGTGTTCCTAATCCTCCCCTCTGGCACCAAATGGAACAATGCTAATCCCTCTTCCATCTGACAGCCTTTCAAATACTGGAAGATAGCTATCATGTTTCCTCTCAAGGATTCCTTCTATAGCCTAAAGAGCTCCACTTTCTTCAACCAGTCTTCATGGCATGAATTAAAGATCTTTCACTACCATAGTTGCCCTTCTGTATATGCTCTCTACCTTATCAATGTCCTTCCTACAATTTGGCAGCTAGAAAGACCATAGCATTCCAACTGTGGTCTGACCAGGGGAGAGTAGCATGAGTCTATTCCTGACCACCATACCTGTTAAAACTTGGGCTAAGCCTAAACATATCCGTACCAGACAACAAAGAGGCCAGGAGATCATCTTATCTGAAACATTCATTTCTGGTGAGGAAATGGGCCCAACTGGGGAAATAGCTTGCCTGAGATCAAATGGCCATTTAGTAGCAGAACTAGGACTAGCAAGCAGTTTTTCTGCATTTCATGCCTGTACTCTTCTTGCTCAGGCATTTTTGTCTTTCTAGAAGTTGACTTAAAATACAACAAACAGGGGCAGGTAGATGGCAAAGTGAATAGAGCACTGGCCCTGGAGTCAGGAGGATCTGAGTTCAAATCTAACCTCAAATCTAACCTTGATCACACTTACTAGTTGTGTGACCTTGGGAAAATCACTTAACCCCAATTGCCTTGCCTTCCCTTCCCCCCTCCAAAAAAGAAAAAAAGTACAACAAACAACAAGTCCCTTGCTATGGCTAGTTCTGTTTAACATGAAAAATGAATGAGCTGCTAACTGCTGGTTTTCTTAATGAATTGTCGTAAGATCAACAGGTTAAGGAGGATCCCTGCTGTTGCTGTATAGACCAACAGTGCCAAACAAGATGCTTTGCATTTGGAAATGTTTGCTGGAGTTATACCTTTCTAAAATCAATGTTATCATGGTAACACCATATGACTGCCAAGCACAAAACATTATGACCTTAAAAGAATCACAAGTTCAGATCATCTAAATGACAGTGAAATGGTTCATGGTGGTTATGAATAGGCCACTATATATTATCCACAATGACTTAGATGTGACAAGTAGTAGTATTAAAGACAATGAAAACTGGATAAGGCGATGGGCTGGCTATGGAACCAGAATGAAGAATAAATAGGTGCATATCCCCAGCTTTTCATTGGTATACACAAAATATTGGTGGTGGTGTTTTTAATGGAGGTGGACTTGGAATTGTCTTAGGCAGCTCCCCTATAAAGGAGATGCAGAAAGAAAGGAGCAAAACTCATGCAAGATGAAAAGGCATGGAGAGGTTATAAACTGTGCTGATGGAGAGAATGTCCTCAATGATGATGCCATGCATCCACTGAGGCACTGAAATTACCTTCTATAGACATGGCCTTCCACTGATTTCTATGATGAGAGCAAGGAGTTCCTATGTGGTACATGAAGTAGATTGAGATTCTTGGGAGAATATACTCTAGGAGAAGATGGAGAATAGTATCTTATGAATTGTAGCATCCCCAGATTAGCACTGGGGAATAAATGCATTTCTTTCCTCTCCTCCATAATAGTGGACACCATCCTGGGCACATTGTAGTCAAAGTCAAGATCTGGAAGAGGGTTTTAGAGCTAATTTAATCCAATTGCCTCATTTTACAGATGAAGAAACCAAGGTACAGAGAAGTTAAATAACTTGCCCAAAGTCATATTCGTAATAAGGTCACAAGGAAACAGAGCCAGCATATGAACCCAGGTCTCCCAGACTCCTAGCCTAGTTCCATTACACCATTCTGACTTAATGAATACTCATTGAATTGAATAGGATTGAATTTATATAGCTTACTTAAAACTATTGCCTTCGGCTACTGTACAGGCACCTGGGACAGGACACCTTCCCCAGAGAAGGACTATAACTATAGAGTCATTTGCCTTTCTTGTCACCAAGTAAAAGCCAGTATTTTATTAGGAACACAGCAAGATCCCAATTAGTGCGAACAGTAAACTTCCCCTGCAGTGATCATATTATTAGAATTTACACTGCATATTTCCATTGGGCTGGAACCACTGGATCATATTTTTTAACATAATTATAAGTTTGAATACTGTGAATTTGAATATATGAGATGGGGGGAGGGGTGTTTGCACTAATCGGGACCTGACTGTATAATAATGTGTTTTCCCATTAACATCTTCATCTAATGCAGGCAGCTGGGTGGTGCAGTGAGTATAGCTCCGGCCCTGGAGTCAGAGGGACCTGAGTTCGGATCCAGCCTCAAACACTTAACACACACAAACAAAAACCTAGCCATGTGACCTTGGGCAAGTTACTTAACCCCAATTGCCCTCCAAAAAGCAAAAAAAAAAAAAAAAAGAACATCTTCATCTAATGCCCTCTCAAAACAGAGAAGAAATTCTCTCCAAGTCCATGCCAGTGGAGATCAAACAATCATTGGCAGATTTTATTGAGCTGAAAAGTCTTGGAATAAGACACCCACGACCCAACCAGACTGTCTGTCATCTGAAGGAGACTAGGAGAGGCTCATAAAACATGGTGCTACAGTCTATATCTGTGAAGAGGGTAGCAAGACTGATGAAATCCTGAAAGTGTGAAGGGTTATGGTATATTAGCATGATACGAAATCCTCATTTTCATTTAATTGAATAAATACCTCTACTGCTAACCAGCACTGGAGGAAATAGATAAAGGCAGTCTTTCCTCTATGAAGTTTAAATTTATTTTAGGAAGTGATAAGACATGTGCACAGATAATGATACTACAAAATAGACTGCGATGTGTCCCTACGAGAGGTATCTAAATGTCCAAAATGTTGTGTATAGTCTGAGGCAGGAAAGATGATTTCTTATTGGGGAAATGAGGGGAGGTTTCACAAAGTAGGCATTGGGATCTTAAAGAATAGATAGTATTTCAACAGGTGGAAATGAAGCTTTGATCAAGCAAATGCATCAGATAAGCAGAGAGGCTGGGGAAGGGTGGGGAAACTAGTAGGAATACAGCACAGCTCCACCCAAGATTTTAATTCATTTTCTCAGAGAAAGGAAGAAAAGGGAACTGAGTAGAGGTCACTTTTACTTTGATATACATCTATAAATTTGAGCAAGGAGGAATAGTCCCTTTAATTTTTAAAAGTTATTCCCCAACTCTCAGAGGACATCCAGCATTCCTTCATTCATTTATCTATCCATTGTTTCAGAGAAGTGGCATACCTTAATGGATAAAATGCTGGACTTGTATTTATGAAGACCTGAGTTCGATATCTGCCTTAGACACTACAGCTGTGTGACTCTTGATAAGGTGAATCTCAGTTTCCTCATCTGTAAAATAAAGATAATAATACACTGCCCTCTTCACAGTGCTGTAACTTTTAAAGTAAAAACTCTTTGCAATTCTTAAAGTCATATACATATGCATATATTTATATATAGCACCTCATGTCCAAAACAGAATTTATTGTCTTCCCTCTACCCCAACCCTCCCTACTTCCGAATTTCCTCTTTGGTGTTGAGTGCCACCATCTTCCCAGCCTCCTAGGTTCACAACCTAGGTGTCATTCTTTACTCTTCACTCTTACCCCACAAATCCAATCAGTTACCAAATATTGTCATTCTTGCCTTCACATCTCTTAAATATGTCCCCTTTTCTCCACTCACACAGCTCTGGCCCTCATCTCCTCTCACCTGGACTAATGTGATAACCTCCTCATCTTTGTCCCAGCCTCCAGTCTCCCCACTCCAGTCACCATAGCTGCCAAAGTCTCATCATGTCACCCTCTTGCTCAATAAATTCTTGTGGCTCTGTTATCTCTAGGATCAAATATAAATTTCTCTGGCATTGTTAAACTCTTCACAACCTGACCCTTTTCTAGTTTACTGCCCTTTATGTATTGTCTTGTCTGGCAATACCAGCCTCTATGCTGTTCTCTCCAAGACATTGCATCTATCATCCCCCTGCCTTTGCATTGGCTCTCCTCCATGGCTAGAATGCTCTCTCTTCCCAGTTCTTTTTGACATCCCGGGTGGGCTTCTTTTCAAATACCACCTTCTACAGGAAGCTTTCCCCTTGTACTATCTGAGCCTTTCTTTCTGGTTCCCTTCCTTCTATCAAATGTGGCTATTTATTTACATGTTGGCTCTCCCAATGGTGAATAAACTCCTTGAGGGCAGGGATTGCTTTTGTGTTTTTACCTTTTTTGTACTAGCACACTATTTGACAGTTAGTAAATGCTTATGTGTTTTATGATTGACAGATATACATTTCAGGTCTTATTTTTTAGTGCTTTAAGATTTACCCAATACTTTCCTCATAACAGCCCTATATAAGGTAGATGGTGAAGTATTACTATGCAGATTTTTTAAAATTTATAAGCATTTTTTTCTTCTTCCTACTCCCCTCCCCATGCCTTAAGGGAAAAAAAAAGAAAGGAAAAGAAAACCCTTATAATAAATATGGACAGACAAGCAAAATAAATCTCATATTAGCCAGATCCAAAAATGCATGTCTGATTCTGTCCATCAACTCTCTGAAGGAAGGTCAGTATCATTCTTTATGATCAGTACTCTGGAATCATGGTAGGTCATTGCTTGGATCAAAGTTCTCAAATCTTTTTTTTTTTTTGTCCTTTTTTTTTTTTGGAGGGCAATTAGGGCTAAGTGACTTGCCCAAGGCCACATGACTAGTTTTTGGGTTAAGTGTCTGAGGCCAGATTTGAACTCAGGTCTTCCTGAATCCAGGGCTGGTACTCTCTCCTCCCAAATCTTTTAAAGTTGTTTTTACAATGTTGTTGCTATTGTAAGAAAAAAGACTCTTGCTTCATTTCTCTCCCTATCATTTCAGACACATATTCCCAGTCAGTCAATAAATATTTATTAAGCCCCTACTATGTGGTAAGCCCTGTACTAAAACACTAGAGATACAAAGGAAAGAAAAAGACAGTCTCTGTTTTCAAAGAGCTCACAGTCTAACAGCTTCCCTGAAACTGTCCCCTTGGCTGTTTTTCATTGCACAATAATATTCCTTTATGTTCATATACCAATAATTTATTCAGCCCTTCCCCAGGTGATGGGCACAGATGAGAAAACAAGATTATACACAAGGAATCACAAAGGTTGGCCATGATCATATATTGGTAATTAGTGGTAGAACCAGGCATCAAATCCCAGCCTCAGTTTCAGGTCCAATATCCTCACACTCCACCACACTGCTTCCTTTTGGGCAGGGTCATATGGCTTCTAGGAATCTTCAGATTTTTCTTTTAAGAACTTTATTTTAAAGGCTGCCATCCTCATTTGCACCCCCAGGGAGAGAAGAGATTCCAGTCTTTCCTATTGTGTATGGAAAAAACCCCACCAAAAAACAAACAAAACCCCCCAACAACCCAGAGAAGGGGAGCAGACTCTCACTGCTTTGACCCAGACCCCTCTAGAGTGAATGGGGGGCAATCGCCAAGTAGACCTATACTTGCTTCAGCATCTTGAGAAAGTGCCAAATAAAAATCAATAGCTGTAAGACTAATTTATAATATGAACCCCCAACAGAACGGAATTTCAGTTGGAATGAGTCTATTCCAAACACCAAAAAGAAGAGATGTCTTCCTGTCTTATATATGCTTGAGTTCCCCATCAGATCATAAATTTGGTTTATAAATAACTCCACCAGAGGATGCCCCTCCCCCCACTTATTTCAGTGTTATTTTTTTTTTCAATTTCTCTTTATTCTTTCCCCAACCTCATTTCACCCTCACCTATTAGTGTTTGGATACTTCGAAGAAGCTAGCATTGAATAATTGTGTTTTAGGTGTTGTAACAAGAAACTAGCAGATGCAAGTTTAGTGAGTATTGAGTTTTAAACTTGTCTCCCTGTGATTTGTGGCCATGTCACTGCAAATATTTTTCAATGTCACCGCCTTCGCCAGGCTGTCACTGACGCAGTCAGCTGGGGAATAGAAGGCCTAACACCATGATCTCAGTATTAATGGGAGCTGTTGAAAGTGGCAAAGGTGATAAAGTATTGTTTAGTTATTGGTGCCATACTTTGGCTGCGGGACATTATTATAAAACGTGGGTATTTTTTTGTCAGATTTCAATCACGTTTCCAATAACATGTTTAGAAACTTGCAGAACCGAGGACCAACATAATAGCGATTTTTTTAAAGCTAGAATAGTTCAGCTGTGTGATCTGGAAACTTGCACCAAGAGTCTGTAATTTTGATTTTACCTGCCACAGAATAGCCCATTCTCCCCTCCCCTTACTTCTTATGGAATACACTTGATAGTAAAAAGCTAGAATTTGTATAGTGTTTTAAAGGTTTGCAAAGAACTTTAAAAATCTCATTTCATCGCAACAACCCAATGAGATACGGTTATTATAATCTCTATTTTACAAATAATGGAACCGAGGCAAAGAGAGGTTAAATGGTATGCCTAGGGTCAAGTATCTGAGGTCAAATTTGAACTCAGGGCTTCCGGAACTCCAGACCTAACACTCTATCCACACTGTCTCTGTGATGTTGAAATTTATAGGAAGGCCTGACTATCACTCAGTGAGGTGGTGTTCGTGGAGTTCCACAGAATAAGAGACTAGATTTTTCACAATTTGTTTTCCACAGTGCCAGGAGATTAGAAAGTGCTTCAGGACAGGTCAACCTGTTAGGTAAATGTGTGTGCCATCTGTTTTCTTTCCTCCCCAGCCGGGTCTGAGAAGAAAATAAGTTATAAAACGTGCATAAGGTTTTTAGACAATGACATCCTGTTTTGCAAAATTGTATTTCATCCAGGAAATAGCAGGATTTCCCCACTTGCCCCCAGCCACAGGAAGAACTTAAATGAATGGCTTTGTGGGAAAGGATGCCATCATTAATAGCAGTTGTTGTGCTTAGCTTATAATTAAAATAACCTTTACCATTCAATCTTTATGGATGGTGGAGATAACTTGATTTGAAGCCCCTCAATACACACATTTTGTGCAGCATTCACCCAGATTCTATGACTCTTTAGGAAGAAAAATAGAGAAACATAAAAATAGATGATGAGAGTTAATATAGCTTTTAAATTATCAAGTTGTCAGGCTTTGATCAGGTAGAAATATTGTAATTGAACAAGAGTAAAGAGAAAGAGTTGATATTAGTACGAGGGCTTTCAAGTGAATTCAGACTAAGCAGATTCGATGAGAGACAGGCTTTTGGCCAGTTCCTTGCATCGTCTGACCTCCCTTCCCAGTCTAGATTTGCTTGATAAAACAGACACAACCTCAATAAAACACTAACAATAGAAAAAAAGTAAATAGAAATCATATTAAGCAGCAGCAATATTGCATGAATTGAAACAAAAATTTAGCTATAATAGCCTTGGCAGATTTTAATATTGTCCCCAATCACATCACAATATGAATCATATCATGGTGTTTCTAAATAATGTTTATCGTCTTTAAATCTCCTTGCCTAGGCTACGTCTTCCATTATTTGAACTGTGTGTGTGTGTGTGTGTGTGTGTGTGTGTGTGTGTATTTTAAAAGAACTCATAAATAATTAATGTACAGGAAACAAGGGGGGCAGGGATGAGAGAATGGAATAAAATCTCTCCAGGAATAGTATTGTTGTGTTACAAACTGTGTTATACACAATCAAATGTGTTGTTAAAAATTGTCATTGGGTCTGACAACTGAAGTAAATGAGTAGAAAAGACATTATATATAACAGAGAGAGAAAAAATAGAAAATCCATTGATCAACATTCAGCTAGCATTTTAAAGGAGGATGCAATTGGCATGGCATGTAGAGATGCACCTGCCCATCTGTGTTCCTGAAATTGGCCTTGGTCTGGGGTGGGAAGGTTGTATTTAGGGGTGGGGGTTGTTATTTAATTTTGGAAAAGCTGAAAAAGATGCTTGGAGAATGAGACAGCTAGGTGGTACAGGGATTGTTGCTCTTTGGAGTCAGAGAGACCTGAGTTTAAATCCCACCTCAGGCACTTTAGTTGTGTGACTCTAGGCCAGTCACCAAACCTCTCTGTGACTCAGTTTCATTGTCTATAAAATAGGTACAATAATAGGACCTGCCTCACAGGGTTATTGTGAGGATCAAATAAGATAAATATGTAAAGAATTTTGTAAACCTTAAAATGCTGGATAAGTGCTAGTTGTTGCTGTTAATTATTTCTGGAGGGAAAGGAATCAAAAGAATTGTAGTAGATCAACAAAACAGCACAGTACTCTGAGTTTAGTGGTTGGTTTTCAATTCCAATAGATGATTAGAAATTTTGATACAAGTGAAAATCAGATTAGACATCAGACAGCCCAGAGAATCATAGTCATACAATTTTGAAAATGGAAAAAACCTTCAAGATCATCTAGATACATGGATGGATGAATGGATAGACAGATAAATACATGGATGAATGGGTGGACAGACAGAGGGACAGAAAGAGGGATGAACAAATGGATGATCGGTGGATGGATGGATGGATGGGTAGATAGATAGATAGATAGATAGATAGATAGATAGATAGATGCTAAGCACTAGGAATATAAATACTAGTCAAAAGACAGTTCCTGTTCTCAAAGAGCTTACATTACTGTGGAGGAAGAAAGCTCATAAAAGAGAGATAAAAAGTAGGGCAAAGGGGGTGGGCATTCTCAAGGGAGGGAGATAGAGGAGTCTGGGGAGTTGTGAGCTGAGCTGTGTTTGAAGTGAGTTTGACTGGCATGGGTTCATCTTCAAATGGAGGGTCTAGAGAGAAACCCACCAATTGGGGATACGGGAGTGGAGACATATTCCAGAGTGAGAAGAACATATAATTGAAACATGAATGTCCTCTATGACAGAGCAGTCGTTCAGTCTTCACTTAAAAGTCCTTCATCTTGGGGTGGCTAGGTGGCGCAGTGAGTAAGAGCACCGGCCTCGGAGTTGGGATGACCCGGGATGGAAACCGGCCTCAGAAAATGAGCACCCACACATAAATAATGACTAGCTGTGTAACCTTGAGCAAGTTACTTAACCCCAATTGCTTAAAAAAAAAAGTCCTTGACCTTGGTTCTTTCACTAACCAATCAACAAATATTCATTAAGTACCTACTATGTGTAAGATACTGTTAGACACTGGAGGTAAAAATACCAAAAAAAAAAAAAATCCCTATTCACAATGAGCTTATATTCTAACAGGGAGGGATTATAGCAAATAAATCATATATAAGTATATGTAGAATAAATTTAAAGTAAAGTAAATGTAGATAAATGCAATGTTTTTATCTACAAGGTCATTTGGGAGGGGGGGCTGTCAACCAAATGGTCAACAAACATTAATCACCTACTATGTGTATAAGGCACCCAAGGCGAGAGGCAGTATAATTATAGAGGAGAGAATACTTATTCTCGTAAAGCCACCACATCTGAATTCGAATCCAATGCTTTCTCCTTATATGATTACTTTACCACCCTGGGCCTCAGTTTCCTCATCTGTAAAATGATAGAGTTATACTAAATGGTTCTATGATGTTCAAGTTCAGGCATTGCATTCATAATTTATGTCTTAGGATATATTTAATTCTGACACCTGGAGAAGTCTGAGTAAATTCAACTTTTATAGTCAGTTTGCCATCTACCATCTCAATGTCCCATTAAGTCACCTTAAAACTGATCCATCACCTCCATACCTAGCACAATTTCCTGTGCATTACAGATATGCAATAAATGCTCACTGCTGAGGCTAAGAATGATCAGGCCTGTCAGCTGCCCATATGGATATTGTCTCTAACCAAACTGACCCAGTTCAACTTTAGATATCTCAAGGCAGAGAAAGAAATGTATTGTCTCCCTAGCCTTTCCTTCCTCCCGCCCCTGCCCTCCTGAAAACACAGGAAGGGTCATGGTCTTCAGGGTTTGGATAGTCATTTGATATAAGCTCCTTTTTGACAGGAGCACTGCTCAATTTATTTTTCATTTATTTATTTTTAATCAACTCATTTAGGTCCACTTCCTAATACAGTGTTTTGTATGCAAAGTTTCTTAATAAATTTTAATGTTAAATGAATGTCAAGGTTCAGAACGAGTAGTGAGATTATTATGTACCCTGATATTCAATTTCACAAAACAATGGAATATCTATGTAGTTTCCTAAATCTCTCCCCTTTGCCCACTGCTCTAATGCATTTCCTATTGTTCCTTTAGAGCAACTATGGAGTTCAAGAATTCTTAACCTGAGGTCCATGAGCATATATGTGTATCCACACACATACACTCATAGGCAACACACACATATATGTATTGTGTATATGTGTATGTACACACATATATATGTATTGTGTATATGTGTATGTACACACATATGCATGTATATATCCACATACATGTACATATACACATAAATATGTGCATGTGTTTATGTTTTGATAATTATATTTCAATATAATTGGTTTTCAGTCCTATGTATTTTGTTATATGCATTTAAAAACTGTATTCTGAGAAGGGGTCCATAGGCTTTGTCTGACTGCCAAAGGAGTCCAGAACACCAAAAAGTCTAAGGGCTGTCTGTGGTCAGACTGGTATCTCTTTATCATTTGTCTCCACACATCACCCTCCCCCACCCCATACCCCTGCTCCCCATTCCCTAGCTTTCCGCTCCTGTATTTGCTTCTGTATTTTTGCTTAATCTATTCATTACCTTGGCCTGGAATGCTCTTGAACCCTTCTCTGCCTCCTGCCCATATCACAAGGTCCAGTTTGAGTCTCATATCCTTGATGAAGCTTTTTCTAATGATATCAGGCCACAAGTATTTCTTTCTCTAAATTGTTGCTGTTACAGTTTGCATTGTATAATATTATCCTTTCATTATCTACCTGCATTAATCCTTTCTCCTCTAACAGATGGTAAGGTCCCTCAGGGTGTGTGAAGAGCATCTGATTCTACCATCTCTCTCCCTTGGTCCAGCATGATGCTTAGGGCTCCCAGAAAGACTTCAATCAGAATGATAGAATTTTAGAGCTGAAAGGACCATTATAACTCTTGTGCAAATTAAACCCATGCACTAATTCCCCTCTTCAGCATCTTCAAGATCCTGTCATTCATGTAAATGCAGTGAGGTATAATTGATAGAGTTCTAGACTGGGAATCAGGGAGGTGGTTTCAGATCCCACATCCAGTTCTTAGTTGCTGTGTGATCACAGGTAAATCTCACAAACCCATAGTTTCCTCATCTCTAAAATGAGAATAAAGAACAACTGTGATGCCTACCTCATAGGATTGTCCTGATGTTTAAACAAGGTGATGTATGTAATGGTCAGCTAGGTGACACAACAAATAGAGAACCAGGTCTTGTGTTCAAATCCGACCTCAGACACTTACTAGTTGTGTGGCCTTGGACAAGTCACTTCACCCTGTTTGCCTCAGTTTCCTCATCTACAAAATGATCTGAAGAATGAAATGGCAAACTGCTCTAGTATCTTTGCCAAGAAAACCCCAAATGGAGTTCCCCAAGAGTTGGACATGACTAAGCAACAAAATGTATGTAAACAACTTTGAAAGCCCTAGAACTGTCATAACTGTTAGTAATTATCATACAGCCTTTACTTAAATACTTCTGAGGATGAGGCACTCTCTACTTTTTGAAGTAGGTCACTTGATTTTTGGATAGCTCTAATTGTTAGGAAGCTATTTTTATACTAAATAAAACTCTCTCTCTGTACCTTATAAGGATTGTAGATCTGGAGCTAGAATAGAGGGCAGAGACCTTATAGTTCAGCCCCTTCACTGTCTTATTCAAAGTTATACAAGAAGTCAGGAGTAAGAGTTAGAATTTGAATGAAGCCAAATCTTGAGCACTTTCCCCCTCATCATGATTTGGTTCTGGTTTTTGCCCTTTAGGACCAAGAAAAACGAGTTTAATCTTCCTATGACTGGTAATCATTCAATCATTCAATGATTAAAGACAAATATAAAGACAGCTTTGCTTTCCCCCTACCCAACCCTGCAGAGAATTCCTTCCTCTGGGCAAACACCCCTAGTTCAATATAACATTGTGGAAAGGACACCAAATAGGGATTCAGATCAGCTGGTTCTAGATCTGGTTTGAACACAATCTCATTGTATGCCCTTGGACAAGTCATTCCCTAGACCTTAATTTCCTTTTTTACAAAATAAGGAGGTTGGATTAGACAATCTCTTTTATTCTTTCTACCTTTCATTTCTATGACTATGAATTATTTCAACGATTTCTTGTAAGACTTGAGCATCAATGGATTGATCAGTAGTGGGGCCAGGGTGGGCCCATAATTTGTTGTTGTTCAGTCATTTTCACTTGTGTCAGACTCTTCATGACTCCATTTGGGGTTTTCTTGGCAAAGATACTGGAGTGGTTTGTCATTTCCTTCTGTAGCTCAGTTTACAGAAACTGAGGCAAACAGGGTTAAGTGACTTGCCCACAGTCACACAGCTACTAAGTATCTGAGGCCAGATTTGAATTCAGGTCTTCTTGACTCTGAACCCAGTACTCTATCTACTGTGCCATCTATCTGAGCCCATAATTATAGAGATTTCTCTCTGTGCCTGTTCTCTGTCCTGAGTTGAGCATAACAGCACACCTCCATTTTAGGACATCCAGTTCAATCTGGGCATGTGGTGGGGGCAGTGTAAGGGATGATGTTAGTAAACACTAACTTCCTCTGGGCCTCTCTCAGGTATTCCCTCATCAGCACAAGAGTTTGCCACTTACTGGCCATTTGGATGCTATGCTAATGTGGTAACATTTATAGACTTTCTTTATCAAGGGTATGTTTGTTTGCCTTTTTCTGATAAGATATATTATTATACTGTGATATGTTTGATAGGGATTTCCAACCAGAGATTCATTCCTAAGCATGGGGATAGTGGCCATTCCCTTTCAAAATTCTCCAACTTTTTGGGTGATATATGCCATCATAACATCTCACTTTGTTATGCTAAACATTTATTAAGCACCTACTATGTGCCAGTCACTCAAGCAGTTGAAGTGGGGTAGCAAGAAAACAATAGCTATAGAGAACAGCCTTGATTATAGCACCCACAACTATCTTATTCTCAGGATGCTCAAGTGCAAAAATAGAGGCTGGAGGAAACAATACCTTGGCCAGACCTCTCTAGGTTGGCTCACTGTACTGTAGCTTCAGAGCTGATAGGGAGAGAGAGAAATAGTGGAGACTTCTTTGCAGCTGTAGCACCATGGCTGCAGTTCTGATATGTCTCTACCTTCTCTTATGCTGCATGTGACCCCGGGGGAGACCTGTCTTGTTAGACTACAGTATCAAACTGTATAGAGTCTTGGACACCAAAATATTTGGGTAATGATTTCCCCCAATGCTGGAGCCTTGATCACACAAAGTCCTAGGATCTGGGAGTTGGAAGGAACTAAGAACTGTTATCATCCTCACTTAATCCCTATATGCCCTGGGGAGAGCATACCCAAAAAGTGACCACTCAAGAAGACAACTAGAGAGGGAGAACCCATTAAACACCTAAAAGATTATTTCCTTTATTTCTTCAAAATTTCATTCTTGAACATTTTCCAACCCTCCTGAACCGACTTTCCCTGGAGAATTTTAGTTTTCCCTACCTAACATTTTTCTGAACCCTTTGAAATCTGCTTTTACAAAATCTAGGGAGCATGTCAGATTATTTTTAGTTGTCTCTTCCTTCTCTATCACAAATTATAGAATGGAGTGTTCACTTCCTTCCAAGGTTTCCATTATCTTTATCCTAGAAATAAGGTCCTCCTTGTTGATGAAAATCAAATGCAGAACTTAATTTTCCCTCACTGGTTTTTCTATCTCTTGAAGGATGAAATTATCATTAAGATAAGTCAAGAAATTATTTCCTGCTCTGCTTTTGGTAGAAAAAAAAGTCCAGAAGATAATCTAAAGAATAGGAGGCCTAGATAATTTTACTTCCTCCCTCACTATTATATAATTCCTCTACTTTCCAAAATCTTCCTTTATTTCCACATTCTGTGCAGGGGCTCTGAAGTATACTCCAAATGACAATATCACATCTGTTTCTACCTCCACTGATCTTCACCCAAATGTTCTCCACCATGCTTCTCCCCATATGGTTCCAGAATTCTCTCATAAAACTTTTTAATATATCTTTTTATTATATCTTTTTAATACATAAAGCTGCTTTATCCTCACTCACATATTCTGTTTCTTTTCATTTAAGTCACTGCCTTTCAGGACCATATTACATTCATAAGTTTCACCACACCTAGTCCCAGTAATATTTTGAGATCTATTTTTTTTTCTGCTTGCGTTAATACCCCTAGTTTATCTTGCTTGTTACTGGTACATTTTGCATTGGCAATGGATATGTGACCTAGGGTTTATTTCTGCATCCTTTCATGGACTTAATCCCTTGCGAATTACAGAATATCATCACTGCCTATATTATAGCTACACTGTATGGTATCTTTCTTGATGTGAATACACAGATAGTTTTCTTTTTCTGCCTCCCTCTTCCATTGAAAGCCGTTTTTACTTGATTTATAAGACTTCAGGTATATACCTCCCTACACATTTTTTATTAGGTATATTGCATCCTTGGCGAGGATTCTTTTATTTCTCTATTTTAAGTCTTGGTGGTCCAGTCTATGAGCTTCAGAGTGAACTGGGTTTAATGTTTTTTGAAAGAAAAAGACAGAAAGGAAGAAAGAAAGAAAGAAAGAAAGAAAGAAAGAAAGAAAGGAAGGAAGGAAGGAAGGAAGGAAGGAAGGAAGGAAGGAAGGAAGAAAAGAAGGAAGGAAGGAAGGAATCTAGCCAGTAAACCCCAAGTTAAGTGAGCAGCTTCTGGCCATCAAAATGTACATTCCTTTGGAGAAAGTGATGAGGTGCAGGCTCTGGGAACCCCCTTGAGCTCTCCTTGAATCTTTGAGGTACAGGCTTTGGGAAGCCCCACCTTGAATTCTGATTAAATAGTCCCATTTGATGATGCATTTGCATAAGGCCATAAGCTTTACATTGTTGGCTGGGCCCAGACCTCAGTTACTAGCCTAGCCCTCCATTGTCCATCTACTTCCCACCCTTGAGCCTGGCAAAATATCAATCTACCCCTGAACTGACCTAGCCCATCATTGTCTGTAGTCTTCAGGTAGCCTCCAGCAACTTCACACCCTTAATCACTCATTGACCTCACCTGACTTCTCCTGAAGACCCTCCCCAAACTCCTCCTCTAGACTACCTCTAGATTTCTCCCATAACTTTCTGTATATAAGACCCTGTATCTCATACCATGTGTGTGAGAGCGCCATAGAATTTTCTAGCATAGACTTACTCTGTGTCCAATACAAGCGAACTTTTAATAAACTTTGCTTTTCCTTGGCTGAAAGAAGACTTTAGTCAAATTCATTCCACAGGACCCTGCATATTGGTATTTTGGGGTCTCCAGCACCCCTAACCTTAACCTCTTCAAAAGGAGAAGGGCATGGGAAGGAGAGAGGGAGAGGATGAGCTGTTACCCAACTAGCTGGGTCCCCATTCAGGCAGCTTGGTCTCCTCACAGGTTGTGTTTCTCTTTCATTTTCAAAGAGGACCATGGCATCAGGGAAATGATGACATGACTTGCAGTTGACTTTGATTTGAGTGAGAGAGGGCTGTGTAAGCTCACCAGTCTCACTTTTTCTTCTAGAGCCATCTGGGTCCAGTGGCCAGATATTCATCAGGATGGTTGGAGATGGCCCAGGCTGCAATGGGAGACCCTGCCCCTTTTAGGCTAAGGCCTTTTCCCCAAACTCACTTAGAGTGAGATAAGGCCTATTCAGTGAATAGATAGGCCTCTTTAAGAGGTGAGTCAAGGAATGAACCTTTAATTAGAAAAAAAAAAAAAAAGAAAAAAAATCAAACTGGGAGGACCCTCAGAGTTGCAGTTCCAAAGAGAAACAGTCACCACCAACATTCACTCTAAGCCAGGAGGGCCCAAAATGCAACCATTAAGTGGAGCTTGGGCAGGGACCTATTGCAGTCCAATCTATGAGCTTCAGAGTGAACTGGGTTTAATGATTTTTGAAAGAAAAAGAAAGAAAGACAGTTCCTAGATCAGACCATTTTTCATATCAGCAAATTTCTACCAGTATCTTCCTTTCCTTGTCCCCCAGAGGAAAATATTTTCATTTTTAAAGTAGCTCATACAGCATGTACCATCTTCACATAAATATCAGTTCCTGGAAGCAAGTTCCAATTTTTTTTCTAGGAATAACAATAACAAAATATCATCATCATCATCATCATCATCATCATCATCATCATCATCATCATTATCATTACAGCAACATTTATATATTTATTATAGCACTTTAAGGTTTGCAAAACACTTCACAGCTGGATCCTAATTAGTGTGAATAAAGAATTCTGTGAAGTGATCACATGTCTGCACTATTTGAAGCTGTAATTATGCAAAATATGACAATTGCTTCCAGCCCAATAGAAATGTATAGTATAGATTGGAATAATACAGCCAAGTCACTCACAGAATCTTTATTGGCACTAACTGGGACCTAGCTATACAGATATTATTTCATTTGATCCAAACTATTAGTATCCCATGGGCAGCTAAGTGGTACAGTGAATATGATGAGGTTTAGGCCCTGGGAACACTCTCCAATCTTCCTACATGATGGGGCATTTGCCTGAGGCAATAAGCCTTTCATTATTGCTAGGCCCAAATCTTTGTTACTCTTAACCTAGCCTAGCCCTCCATTGTCCAGCTCCTTCACATCCTTGATCCTATCAAAATACCTATACCCAAACCTGTTAAATTTAAGCTAGCCTAGACCTCCATTGTCTGTCATCTCCAGGTAGCCTTCAGCTATTTTCCACCTTTAATCCCATTCCTTGAGTCTAACCTCAGTTCCATCAAAGATCCTCCTTAGACTCCTCCTCAAGACCCTCACCAAACCCATCCTCTAGATTGCCCCTAGATCCCCTCCCACAGTCTTTCTGTATGTAAGATCCATCTTGCCTCCATGAAGGCTCAGAGAGTAATCTAGTGGAGACACAGGCTGTGTCAGATTTTTCTGGCCCATTTGTCCAATATAAACATCACAAATACTTGGGCTCCTTAAGAGTCTACTCATTATGGTGAATCTTTAATAAACTTTGTTTTTCTTTGACTTAGATGACTTGAGTCGAATGCATTCAGCAGGACCTGGCATGTTGGTACTTTGAGGTCTTGAGCATCCCTAAAACCCCAAAACATCAATAGATAGAGAGCTGGACATGAAGTCAGGAAGACTCATCTTTCTGGGTTCAAATATGGCCTTAGATAATTACTACCTGTGTGACCTTGGACAAGTCACTTATACCTGCCTGCCGCAGTTTCCTCATCCATAAAATGAGCTGGAGAGGGAAATGGCAAAGCACTCTAGTATCTTTGCTAAAAAAACCCAAATGCAGTCACAAAGAGTCAGGCACAACTGAAAAACAAATGAACATGATAACATAAGTATCTCATTTTACAGTTGGGAAAACAAAGGTAGACAGAAGTTAATTGACTTATCCAGGGTCACATAGCTAGCATCTAAGGCCAGATTTGAACACAGATGTTTCTGATTCTAGCCCTTTATCCACTGTATCAACTAGATGCCTGATATAAGAGCCTTGTTGTGAGATAGGAGAGGTCACCTCAGCTTTTGACAAGGCCAGTGTGGCTTCAAGAAGAGTACATGCCAAACTAAGGTTAGGTTGTGTTCAGCTAAGGCATAGCTTTCAGGATTGTGGAGGCGATCACCCTGACTTATTCTGCCCTGGTCATGCCACATCTATGGTATAGTGTTTAGATCTGGGCAGTGCATTTGAGGAATAGAAAACTAGAGGTCATTGAGAGGAAGGCCACCAGAATTGTGAAAGGCCAGGGGATGGTGTCAAAGGAGAAATGACTGAAGGAACTGGAGATATTTTTCCTGAAGAGAGAAGACTTGGTGAGAATGGGGGTGGCAGTAATTGTCTTCAAGTATTTCCAGGGCTATTTTGTAGAAGAGGGATTATCCTAGTTCTCCTCCTTCCCATAGGACAAAACCAGAGGGTTGCAAACAGACAGATGTTAACTCAAATGTTAGGAGGGAAAAACTTCTTAGCAATGAGAGTAATCCATACATACAGGATGCACAGCCTAGGGTGATAATGGGCTTCCCCTCTCTGGGGGTCTTCAAGTAGTGACTGAATGACTGTTTTCAGAGTAGGCTATAGAAAGAATTCTGGCTTAGGTACAGGTAGCAATGAATGGCCTCTGGGGTCCCTCCTAGGACTTTGTGATTTAATCATTCTTTTTGAAGCCCTCTTAGAAATGCAAGTATGTTCACCTTTTAGAAAGAGGCAAATTAGGGGCGACTAGGTGGCACAGTGAATAGAGTACCGGCCCTGGAGTCAGGAGGACCTGAATTCAAATTCGGCCTCAGACACTTGACACACTTACTAGTCATGTGACTTTGGGCAGGTCACTTAACCCCAATTGCCCTCCAAAAAAAAAAAGAGGCAAAGTACTGTGTCCAGTAAAAATCCAGCTTGGTGCAAATAAGAACTCTCATCTGTTCTGTACACACATTGTCTCAACTTATTCTCACAGCTGTCTTTTGAGGGAAGAGGGCAGTTGGTTTTGTCTGGGTGGGTGGGTGGGGAGCTAGGGAATCTTATGAGAGGAGACTTAGATCTCTGGTTTCTTTGGTATGGGAAGTACTGATCCCCATCAGACACACTTTTAAGTCATTGTTTTAGGAGTTTCCTAGGGAACTGAGCAGTTTAGCGACTGTGTCAAAAGTGATGGTGGAGTTTAAAATGTTGAGGTTTAAGGGTGCTTGGGACCCCAAAATACCAACATGCCAGGTCCTGCCCAAATGAATTCAACCCAAGCCTTCTTTCAGTCAAAGAAAAAAAAAGTTTATTAAAGATTCGCCATATTGGGTAGACTCTTAAGGAGCCTAAGCATTTGTAACACTTGTATTGACAAGTGGGCCAGACTGAATCCCAGCTAGATTGAATCTGAGCACCTCCATGGAGGCAAGATGGATCTTATCTACAGAAAGACTGTGGGAGGGAACGAGGGATGGTCAAGTCATCTGGGGAACTAGAGGAGGGGTTTAGGAAGGGTCTTGGGGAGGAGACTAAGGAGGATCTTGATGGGATTGGGGTAACTAGAAGTCAGATTTCAGGAACCAAGAGAATGGGATTTTTATGGGATCAAGGGTGGGAAGCAGCCCAGCCAGAGGAAATCTGGAGGTAACAGACAAAGGAGGGCTAGGCTAGGTTAAGAGTAACAGATACAGGCATGAAAAAGCCAGATTAAGGGGGAAAATTCTGGTAGAATTCAATGTGGGGGTTTTCCATGGCCTATGGACAAATGGGACTCCAATTCTCTTGAGGCAAAAGGGAAAAGACGTTGGTTTGGGCCCATACCTCATCACTGAGACTTAAACTCAAGTCTTTCTGACTCCAAGGGTAGTACTCTCTTTTCTGTGCTCTGCTATATTGTGATAGCCATTCTACAGGTGAGAAAACAGAGGCTCAGAAATATGAAGTGTTATGCCCAAGCTCACTTGGGCAGTAAGTGGCAGAGCTGGGCCCTGAAGACATACCATCTGTTTCCAGGTCTAGTGCTCTTTCCCCTATGCTCCACCAAGGCTTGAAACATTTACAAGGCTATGTAATACACATCCCTGGATGAATAAGTCCTTTTTTAAAAAAATAAAATTTCGGGGCAGCTAGGTGGCGCAGTGAGTAGAGTGCCGGCCCTGGCATCAGAAGGACCTGAGTTCAGATCTGGCCTCACACACTTAACACACACACAAAAACCTAGCTGTGTAACCTTGGGCAAGTTACTTAATCCCAATTGCCCTCAAAAATAAAATAAAATAAAATAAAATTTTTGAGACAAAGTGATATAGTAGAAAGAATACTGGGATATTGGACTAGAAATCAAGATACTTATGTTGTAGTTTTGTTCCTTCTACTTATTACTTGTGTGTCCTTTGGCAAGTCAATCTTCCTCCTTCTCTTGGCCTAGAGGCAGCCTGGTGGCATAATAAACAGAATGCTAGACTCAGGAAGACCTGAACTTAAATCTAACTTCTTGCTAGCTATATGATCCTTGGCAAATCACTTAACTTTAAGTCTAGACACTTAATAGTTGGGTGATTCTGGGCAAGTCACTTAATTTTTGTCTGCTTCGGTTTCCTTAACTGTAAAATGAGGCTAACAATAGCATCTACCTTGCAAGGTTGTTTTGAAGATCAAATGAGATGATATTTATAAAAAGTGCTTGAGTCAGGTACAGTTACATGGTGCAATGAATAGAGCACTGGCCCTGGAGACAGGAGGACCTGAGTTCGAATTTGGCCCAGACACCTAACACTTACTAGCTAGCTGTGTGACCTTGGGCAAGTCACTTAACTCCAATTGCCCTGCCTTCCCCCCTCCAAGAAAAATAAAGTTCTTGAGTTAGTCTGGCCCAATTCCTGGTATAAATCCCACCTGGTCACAGTGTATGACCTTTGTGATATATTGCCATAATCTCCTTGCTACCATTTCATTTAAAATTTTTCCATTGATATTCATTAATGAAATTGGTCTATAGCTTTCCTTTTCTGTTTTTGCTCTTCCTGGTTTAGGTATCAAAAACATATTTTTGTCATAAAAGGAATTTGATAGGAATTCTTTTCATATTTTTTCAAATAATTTATATAGTATTGGTATTAATTGTTCCTTCATAGGTATTTAATAAAGGCTTGTTTCTTGCTCTTCTCTCCTTTTTGGGCTTCATTTTCTTGTTTTAAAATATATTTTTATTTTGTCAAATATTTCTTAATCTCATGAAAAAAATTTAACAATTAAAAAATTGAGTTCTAAATTCTTTCTTTCCTTCTAGTTCCTTTCCCATTTTTGAGAAGGCAAGCAATTTGATATCAGTTATACATGTGAAGCCATGCAAAACTTGTTTCCATATTAACCATATGCAAAAGAAAACACAGAAAAAAATAAACAAGAAAAATAAAGAAAGTAAAAAAGTGTGCTTCAATCTGTATTCAGAGTTTACCAGTTCTTTCTCTGGAAGTGGATAGAATTTTTATCATTGGTCCTTGGGAAATGTCTTGAATAATCATCTTGATCAGAGTAATTAAGCCTTTCACAGTTAATCATCTTTGACAATATCCCTATTACTATGTACAGTGTTTTCTGGTTCCGCTCATTTCACTTCATGAGTTCATGTAAGTCTTCCCAGTTTCTTAAACTATTCTCCTTGTCAGTTCTTAGAGAAAAATGGCATTCCATCACAATCATATACCATAACTTGTTCAGCCATTCACCAATTGCTGGACATCCCTTTGATTTCCAATTCTTTGCCACCACAAAACCAGCTGCTATAAATATTTTGATACAAATTTCCCCTTTTCCCCTTTTCTGTTATCTCTTTGGGATACAGACCTAATAGTGGTATTGCTAGGTCAAAGGGGATACACAGTTTTTTAGCTCTTTGGGCATAGTTCCAATTCATTCTCCAGAATGGTTAGACTAGTTCACAACTCTACCAATAATGTATGTGTCCCAATTTTCCACATCCCCTTCAGCATTTGTAATTTTTCTTTTCTGTCATGTTAGCCAATTTGATAGATATGATATGGCACCTCAGAATTGTTTTAATTTGCATTACTCTAATCACTAATGATTTAAAGCATTTTTCATGTGAGTATTGATAGCTTTGATTTCTTTCTTCTGAAAACTACCTGTTCATATCCTTTATGACTTGTGTTCTTACAAAGTTGACTTAGTTCCCTAAGTACTTGAGGAATGAGGCTTTTATCAGAGAAACTTACTGTAAAAATTTCCCCCCATTTTCCTGATTTCTTTCTAGCTTTGTCTGCATTGGTTTTGTTTGTACAAAAGTTTGAAATTTCATATGATCAAAATTATCTATTTTACTTCCTATAACCCTCTTTATCTCTTGTGTTATCATAAATTCTTCCCTCATCGATCTGAGACATACATTTTCCCATGCTCCCCTAATTTACTTGTGACATCATTCTTTTTTTGTCTAAAAAAGGTACCTTATCTTGGTTTTTGGTATGAGATATTGGTCTGTGCCTAGTTTCTGTCAAACTGCTTTCCTTTTCCCAACAATTTTTGTCAAATCGTGAGTTCTTGTTCAAAAGCTTGACTCTTTGGGTTTCTCAAATACTAGATTGCTATAGTTATTTACCATTATGTATTCTGTACTTAATCTATTCCTCTGATCCACCAGTCAATTTTTTAGCTAGTACCAGATTGTTTTGATGATTACCATTTTATAACATAATCTGAAATCTGAAACTGCTAGGCTGCCTTCCTTCACATTTTTTTTCATTGATTCCTTTGATAACCTTTATTTTTTGTTCTTCCAGATGAATTTTATTTTTTCTAGCTCTATAAAAAATTCAGTAGTTTGATTGGTATGGCACTAAATAAGTAAATTAACCTAAGTAGAATTGCAATTTTTATTATATTAGCTCATCTTTTTCATGAACAATTGAAATTTCTCCAATTGTTTAGATCTGTTTTTGTAGAAAAAATATTTTGTAACTGTGTACATATAATCCCTGGGTTTGTTTTGGCAGGTAGGCTCCCAAGCATTTTACAATGTCTTCAGTTATTTCAAATGGGATTTCTCTTTCTATCTCTTCCTGCTGGGTTGGGGTTTTTTGTTTGCTTTTTTGTTTTTTTGTAAGTATAGAAAGGTTGATGATTTATGAGGATTCATTATTTATCTTACAATTATGCTAAAGATGTTAATTATTTTAACCAGTTTTTTAGTTAATTCTCTAGTGTTCTATCACTATACCATCATATTATTTGCAAAGAGTGATAGTTTTCTTTCTTCATTGCCTCATTGTATTTCTTCAATTTCTTTGTGCGTGTGTGTATGTGTATGTGTTATTGCTTTAGCTAGGCATTTCTAGTACAATATTGAATGATAGTGGTGATAGTGGACATCCTTACTTCACCCCTGATCTTATTGAGAAGGATTCAATTTTATCCCTGTTATAGATGATGTTTACTCTTGGTTTCAGATGGATATTACTTATCATTTTAAGAAAGACTCCACTTATTCCTATGGTTTCCAGAGTTTTTAATAGGAATGGGTATTGTATTTTGCCAAAGGCTTTTTCTGCATCTATTGACATAACATATTTTGGGTTTGTTGTTGTTGTTATTGATGTGGCTATCATGTTGATAGTTTTCCTAATATTGAGCTAGTCCTGAATTCCTGGTATAAATCCCACCTGGTCACAGTGTATGACCTTTGTGATATATTGCCACAATCTCCTTGCTACTATTTCATTTAAAAATTTTCCATTGATATTCGTTAAGGGAATTGGTCTATAGCTTTCCTTTTCTGTTTTTGCTCTCCCTGGTTTAGTTATCAAAAACCTATTTTTGTCATAAAAGGAATTTGGTCAGAATCCTTTTCATATTTTTCCAAATAGTTTATATAGTAATGGTATTAATTTTTCCTTAAATGTTTGATAGAATTAACCTATAAATCTACCTGGTCTTGGAAGGTTTTTCTTAGGGAGATCATTAATGGAGTATTTAATTACTTTTTACAAGACAATACTATTTAAGTATCCTATTTCCTCTTCTGTTAATCTGAGAAGTTTAGATTTTTGAAAATATTCTCCCTTTTCACTTAGATTGTCAGTTGTACTGGCATATAATTGGGTAAATTAACTCCTATTAATAGCTTTAGTTTCATCTTCACTAGTGGTACATTCATCCTTTTAAATTTTGATAGTAATAATTTTGTTTTCTTTCTTTTTCAGTCAAATTAATAAATATTTTCCCTATCTTACTGCTTAAAAAAGAAAACAAAACAGCTCTGGGGGCCAGAACCAAGATGGCAGAGCAAAAGCAGTGACTTACTTGAGATCTCCCCCAAACCTCTCTAAATAGCTGCGAAAAATGACTTTAAACAAATTCTAGAGGTACAGAACCCAGAAAATGACAGAATGAAATACATTTCCAGCCCAAGACAGGCTGGAAGGCTGACAGAAAGGGTCTATCACACTGGACTGGGAACAGAGCACAGTCTGTGGGCCACACCAGTACAGACAGGATTGGAACAAGTCTCAGGGGACTGAATCACTGGTAGTTGTCATGGTCTCCAGACTTTTCAACCAACAAATGCCAAATACAGCATAAAAGGTCAGTGGGAAAACCCTAAGGGACCTATGTGAGAGAGAAAATTATAAGAATCCACCGATCGCCTCTTGAAAGAAACCCAAAAGGAAAACTCCTAGGAATATTGTAGCCAAATTCCGGAGTTCCCAGGCCAAGGAGAAAGTATTGTAAGCAGCCAGAAAATAATCATTTGAGTATTGTGGAAATGCAATCAGAATAATATAAGACCTAACAGTTTCTACATTAAGAAATCAGGGGCTTGGAATATGATATTCTGGAGGTCAAAGGAGCTAGAATTAAAAGCAAGAATCACCTACCCAGCAAAACTGAGTATAATCCTCTAGGGAAAAAAATAGAAATTCAATAAAATAGAGGACTTTCAAGCATTCTAGCTGAAAAGACCAGAGCTGAATAGAAAATTTGACTTTTAAAACCAAGAATCAAGGGAAGGATGAAAAGGTAAACAGGAAAGAGAAATCATAAGGGACTTATTACAGTTGAACTGTTTACATTCCCACATGGAAAGATGATATTTGTAACTCATGAGATGTTTCTCAGTGTTAGGGGAGTTGGAGGGAGTAGATAGATAGATAGATAGATAGATAGATAGATAGATAGATAGATGACATAGGGTAAGTTGAACATGAAGGGATGATATCTTAAAAATAAAATTAAGGGGTGAGAGAGGAATATATTGGGAGGAGAAAAGGAGAGATAGAATAGGGTAAATTATCTCACATATAAGAGGCAAGAAAAAGCTATTATAATGTAGGGGAAGAGAGGGAAGATGAGAGGGAAGGAGTGAACCTCACATCATATTTGACTTAAGGAGGGAATAACATACGCACTCAGTTGGATATCTTACCCTACAGGAGAGTTGGGAGGAGAAGGGGATAAGAAGGGGGAGAATGATAGAAGAGAATGAAATTAGTGAAGGGGGTAATCAGAAGCAAACACTTTTGAAAAGGGACAGGGTCAAAAGAGAAAATGGAATATATGGGGAGGCAGGATAGGATAGGAGGGAAATATAGTCTTTCACAACATAACTTATGGAAGCATTTTGAATAGTTACACATATATAACCTATATTGAATTGCTTACCTTCTTAATAAAGGTGGGTGGGGAAGGAAGAAAGGAGAGAATTTGGAACTCAAAGTTTTTAAAACCAATGTTAAAAATTGTTTTTACATGCAACTGGGAAACAAGATATATAGGTAATGGGGCATAGAAATCTATCTTGTCTTACAAGAAAGAAGGGGGAAGGGGATAAGAGGGAGGGTGATAGAAGGGAAGGTAGACTAGGGGAAGGAGTAATCAGAATGTATGCCATCTTAGGGCACGGGAAGGGGAGAGGTGGGGAGAAAATTTGGAACTCAAAATCTTGTAGAAATAAATGTTGAAAACCAAAAATGAATGAATTAATTAAAAAGCAGCTCCTAGATTTATTAGTGTTTTTTTTTACTTTCAATTTTATTGATCTCTCCTTTGATTTTTTCCTATTTCCATTTTTGATATTTAATTGGGGATTTTAAATTTGTCCTTTTCCAAGCTTTTTTATTTAGTTGTATGTCCAAATCAATGATCCGTTCTTTCTCTCTTTTATTAGTTATGCATTTAGAGATACAAATTTCCTTCTAAGTACTGTTTTGGTGCCATCTCACAAATTTTGGAATGATGTCTCATTGTAATTTTCCTTAATGAAATCATTAATTGTTTCTATGATTTGTTTTTCAACCTCCTCATTCTTTAAGATTATTTAGTTTCTAATTAATTTTTAATCTATGCTTCCAAAGTCTTTTAATGAACACAATTTTATTGCATTATTGTCTGAAAAGAATGCATTTAGTATTTCTGCTTTTTTGGTCATGAGGTTTTTATGTCCTAATACATGGTCAGTTTTGGTGAAGGTACCATGTACAACTGAGAAAAAAGGCATACTGCTTTCTATTCCCATTCAGTTTTCTCCAGAGGTCTATCATCTCTAACTTATGCAAGATTCTATTCATCTCCTTGACTTACTTCTTATTAATTTTATGGTTAGATTTATCTAGCTCTGTCAGCTCTGAGAGGTGACAGTTGAGGTTCCCCTATTAGTATAGTTTTACTATTTCCTCTTATACTTCATTTAGTCTTTTTCCTCTAACAATTTAGATGCTGGCTCTAACCACTTCCAATACCTGTAAAAATGACTCTAAACAAATTTTAAAGCTACAGAACCCACAATGTGACAGAGAGAAACAAATATCCCACTGAAGGCACCCTGGCAGGCTGACAGGAAAGGTCTATTGCAGTGCACTAGGAGATGAGTGCAGTCCCCCATGAGCCATGGTTCCAGCCCCAGGGCAGCCCTGACCAGCTCCCAGACAGGCCAGAGCAGATTTCAGGAGAGTGAATCACCAGTAGCTGTGATGGTTTCCAGACTTCTCAATCCATAAACACCAAAGAAAGGATAAATGGTCAGTGGGGAACTCTGTTGGAGGGGTGAAGGAAGAGTGTCTGCCCCTACCCTCAGGGTGAGAAGTGGTGGAAGAGGCACAGTGGCTGCAATTGTTGCCATGTGGCTGTTACCAGAGCTCCTGGCCTGCAGATTGTAGGGGGGAACATATGACCATTCAGAAGGTAATTGCTCTTGCTTTGACCTGCTTGGATCTGGATTGCAGTCTTGGGTGGTGGTCCTGGGGTATGTGGCCAGTGTGTCAGAGCTTGTGGGAGCTGTAGAGATGATACCCAACTAATAGCTCCAGCAGATGCAAAAAGCCCAGCAATTTTTTTTTTTTTGCTTTTTGGAGGGCAATTGGGGTTAAGTAACTTGCCCAAGGTCACACGGCTAGGTTTTTGTTTGTGTGTATGTTAAGTGTCTGAGGCTGGATCCAAATCCAAGTCCTTCTGACTCAAGGGCTGATGCTCTACTCACTGCACCACCTAGCCGCCCCTAAAGCCCAGCAATTTGGAACAAAGCTCTGTCCATTCTGTAAGCAGAGTTCTACCATGACAAAGAGCTCAAAAGTCAAGTAATTGGAAAGATGAGCAAGCAGAGGAAACAATCCTTTTTGGGGGACAAAAAGGATCAAAGCATGGAACTGAAGGAGGACAATGAAGTTAGAACTCCTGCATCAAAAGCTTCCAAGAAAAATATGCATTGATCACAGGCCATGGAGGGACTCAAGAAAGATTTTGAAAATCAAGTAAGAGTAGTGAAGGAAAAATTGGGAAGAGAAATGAGAGTGATGCAAGAAAATCATGAAAAGCAAGTCAACAGACTGCTAAAAAATACCCCCCAAAATACTGAAGAAAATAAATCCTTAAAAATAGACTAACTCCAATAGCAAAAGAAGCCCAAAAAGCCAATGAGTAGAAGAAGGCCTTAAAATGTCAAATTTGCCAGATAGAAAAACAACAACTCACTGAAGAGAATGACTCCTTCAAAATTAGATTGGAGCAATTGGAAGCTAATGATTTTATGAGAAATCAAGATACTATAAAACAGATCCAAACAAATGGGAAAAAAAATAGAAGGAAATGTAAAATATCTCATTGGGAAAATCACTGACCTGGAAAATTGATACAGGAGAGATAATTTAAAAATTATTTGATTACCTTAAAACCATGATCAAAAAAAGCCTAGACACCATCTTTCAAGAAATTATCAAGCAAAATTACGCTGATATTCTAGAACCAGAGGCCAAAATAGAAATTGAAAGAATTCACCAAACACTTCTTGAAAAAGATATCATAAAGAAAACTCCTAGGAATATTATAGGCAAAATCCAGAGTTCCCAGGTCAAGGAGAAAGTACTGCAAGCAGTCAGGAAGAAACAATTTGAGTATTGTGGAAACACAATTAGGATAACACAAGACCTAGCAGCTTCTACATTAAGGGACTGAAGGGCTTGGAATATGATATTCCAGAGGTCAAAGGAGCTAGGATTAAAACAAAGAATCACCTACCCAGCAAAATTGAGTATAATGCTTCAGGGGAAAAATATGGTCACTCAATGAAATAGAGGATTTTCAAGTATTCTTGATGAAAAAACCAAAGCTGAATAGAAAATTTGACTTTCAAATACAAGAATCAAAAGAAGCATGAGAAGGTAAACAGGAAAAAGAAATCATTAGGAACTCAATAAAGTTGAACTATTGGAAAACCGATAATTGTTAACTCATGAGACTTTTCTCAATATGAGCATAGTTGAAGGGAATATATATATATATATGTATGTATGTATGTATGTATGTATACATACATATATGTATGTATAGGAGGGTGTGTGTATAAATCTATATGTGAGTGTGTGCATATGTGTGTACATGTATACATAGACAGAGGGCACAGGATGAGTTGAATATGAAGGGATGATATCTAAAAAATAAAATTAAGAAGTGAGAGAGGAATATATTGGGAGAAGGAGAAAGGGAGAGATAGATTCGGGTAAATTATCTCATATAAAAGAGGCAAAAGAACATTGTTACAATGGAGGGGAAGTGCAGGAAGGTGACAGGGAATGGGTCAACTTTGCTTTCATTGAATTTGGCTTGAGGAGGGAATTACATACACACTCAATTGGGTATCTTACCCTACAGGAAAATAGGGGATAATGGGATAAGAGGGGGCATGATAGAGGGGAGGGCAGATTGGGGGAGAGGGTATTTAGAAGCAAACACTTTTGAAAAGGGAGAGGGTCAAAGTAGAAGGTGGAATGAGTGGGGGGAAGGATAGGATGGAGGGAAATATAGTTAATCTTTCACAATATAACTACTACAGAAATGTTTTGTGTAACTACACATGGACAACCTATGTTGAATTGCTTGTCTTCTCAGTGGGGGTGGGTGAGGAGGGAAGAAGGGAAAGACTCTGGAACTCAAAGTTTCAAAAACAAATGTTAAAAAATAAAATGTTTTTTGCATGCAACTGGGAAGTAAGATGTATAGTTACTAGGGTATGGAAATCTATCTTGCCCTGCTGGAAGGTTGGGGGTGGATGGGGGAGGATATAGGAGAGAACAGATTGGGGGAAGTGGTGTTCAGTGGGCTTTCTCTTTTGGGGTGGGGTGGGGAAAAGACAGGGAGAACATTTGTAGCTCAAAATCTTATGGAAATGTATGTTGAAAATTAAAAATAAGTAAATAAATTGAAAAAAAAGAATTTAGATGCTCTGCCATTTGGAGCATATATATTTAGTGTTAGTGTTACTTTATTGTCTATGGTGCCTTTTTAGCAAGATGTAGTTTCCCTGCCTATCTGTTTGAATTAGGTCTATTTTTGCTTTTGATTTGTCTGAGTTCATAACTTCTACCCCTGCCTTTTTCACTTCAGATAGATTTTGCTCTAGCCCTTTATTTTAACTCTCTGTATGCCTCTCTATTTCAAGTGTGTTTCTTGTAAACAACATCTTGTTGGAGTCTGATTTCTTTTTTTATTTTTTTGGTCTTTGTTAATTTGTTTACTTTTAGTTTAGAAGATTCAATTCCACAATTCCTTGAGTTTCAAATTTTCTCCCCCTCTCTCCACTCCATCCCCCATGGTGGCACACAATCAAGTACAGGATCTGCAAATACTTTCACATTAGACATTAGTCAGGATATAAAGAAGGATTGTATCAGATGGGATGAACAATGTGAAAGAGGAAACAAAACCAAACAAGAAAAAGACAGAGAGCAGGTAGTTTGCTTCAATGTGCATTCAAACTCTGTTCTTTCTCTGAATGCAAATATCTCTCTCCATCATGAGTCATTTGGAGTTGACTTATAACTCTACATTGCTGGGAAGACTCCAGTCTATCAAAGGTGGTGGTCACACATATGTTGTGTCTGTAATTGTGTACAAATTTCTCCTGGTTCCACTCTTCTCACTCAGCATCAGTTCATATAAGCCTCTCCAGGTAAATATGAAGTCCATCTGCTCCTCGTTTCTTATAGCACAATAGTATTCCATTACATTCATATACCACAACTTGTTTAGCCATTCCCCAGCTGATGGGCATCCCCTTAATTTCCAATTCTTTGCCACCACAAAAAGAGCTGCTATAAATATTTTTGTACATATAGGTCTTCCTCCCACTTCTATGATCTCTTTGGGATACAACCCTAGAAGTGGTATTGCTGGGTGAAAGGGTATGAAATTATTTATAGTCCTTTGGGCAGAGCTCCAAATTGCTCTCCAGAGTGGCTGAATCAGATCACAATTCCACCAACAGTGCATTAGTGTTCTGGAGTCTGGTTTTTAATCCATTCTGGTATCTACTTCTGTTTTATGGGTGAGTTCATTCCATTTACATTCACAGTTGTGATTATTAACTGTGCATTCCCCTCCCTTCTATTTTCTTTTGTTTATTCTTCTCTATCTCTTTTTATTTTGTCCATCCCCTAAATTCTGTTTTGCTTCTGAGCATTGTCTGACATCCATTTTATCACCCACTTCCCTTTTCCTTATCCCCTTCCACTCCTATTTTTCTGTTGGATAAGAGAGATTTCTATTGCCAATTAAGTATGCATATTTATTTTCCTTCTTTGAACCAACATAGATGTGAGTGAGATTCAAGTATTGCCTGCCTCCACCGCTACCCCCACCATTTTCCCTTTCACTGTAAAAGCTCTTCCTTGCATGCCTCTTTTATATGAGGTAATTTTCCCCATTCTACTTCCCCATTCTACCCCTTTTCCCCAGGGCATCCATCTTTCTTGCCTATCCATATTTTTTATATCATCCCAACACAATTGACTCACTTCCTCTCGATCAAAAGTGCTCTACTATGATCTAGAAGGATATAGTCAATAGAGTTGGCAAACAGTGTCCAGTGCTAGCACAAGAGTCCCCTTTTTTCTGTGTCTGACCAATTGACAGGTCCCCTTACTGTTTCTGGCTTGAGAGTTCCCAAAGCTGCCACTGCTTCTGTTGTTCCCAGCTAATCCCACCACTGGTGTTTTATCACTGTGAAGTCTAACCTGTGTCACAGATTTCTTTCTGAACTCCTAAGTCGTCTTGCATTGGAAGAATGTCTCCCTCAGACCTTTTGTTGGCTCTCCCACTCCAGGATTTTATTTGAAGCATTATTTTAAAGTTGTTTGGAGTCGAATATTGAGAGAGCTCAGCTGAGTGCTTCCTCTACTCTGCCATCTTGGCTCTGCCCCCTGAAATTTGGCTTCATTTTCCTTTTCTATAAAATGAAGGGATAGGAATAGATGATCTCTAAGGCCCCTTTAAACTCAAATATACTGTGCTTCTATAAACATTTCTAATCCTTTCATTTTGAATGTAAGTGGGAGCAAAAAGACAAAGTTAAAAAAAAAAACTTTCTTAGATTAAAAACCCCACATGTCCTCACTGTCCAGATTTCACTGGGACTGAAGAGGGAGGGAGGGAGGAAGGAAGAAAGGTAGCTGACCTGAAATGAACTAAGTCCCTGTTTACAGAATGAACTTTTTTCTCATTTTCCCTTCTGGTTTTGACACAAACCAGACATATGTCTGGCCCATACATCAGTTCATTAGCACATGAAAATACACTATCAAACAGACAATCAAATTTCATGTAAAATAAGCTCCAGCATTAAAGCTGCACCCTGCATTTTATGTGTAACACTGTGGATAGATATATTTCTTGCTACTAGAGCAAAACTGATTTGTGTGATGGTTAGCCGTCACGAAATCACTTGGAAGGTTGTGAGATAAAATGTCGCTTAGGATAATGTAATTGGCCTTAAGGTACAGGAGTTGAATTATTTTCAGTGATTTATAATCTGGAAATTAAAGACTCACTCATTTTCTAATTTAATTCCATCTTCAATGGAAAAATGTTCACTCTGATCTAAATTGGCGAGTAATGTTGCTAATTCAAATGCAGATGTAATTTCGATCTGGGTAGCAGTTTGCAGTGATTGACGAGTCCCCGATGGATCATACTGATTCTTATCTCCCAATCTCACAAATTCTCTAGCAGTTGTGATAATAACTTCGGCTAAGGAGAAAAGGGAAAAAAATAAATTCTCCACTGTGCTGTCAATCTAGACTTTGCCTTGCACCTGACATAGAATAGGATCTATTTCAAATCTATTGCAAGTATGAGATAAATAGAAGGGTTCATTATCAAATCAGGCACCATCATAAAACAGCAATTTTAATTGTTTAAGGAGATTTTTCCAATTGCATCTAAAATATGAATGAAATGGGCCCAGAATGGAGCTACTATTTTTGCCACAGTTAATTAGCTGGAATTTTAGCCTGTGTTCCACACCATTCATTGATAATTGTAAATTATCAAGGGAGGGACAGACAATGATTAGCTGTAATCATCTCTGGTTTTGCTTGGGCTTTCCCAGTTGACATATTGTGAGCCTGTGGGAATGTGTCTTAATCTAAGAGGCATATAAGAATCAGAGACTGGGGAATTATTGGATCACACCCACAAAGTGCAAAATAACAGTCTTAATCCAAGGTCTGTGTCTGTGGATATGACTGCCGGGAATCCATGAACTCAGATGAGAAAAAAATAATTATATCCTTTTTTTTCACTAACCTTGAACTGAAAGTTAGCGTTGCCACAATTATGAATATAGGCAACAAATCAGAGCAGTATTAGCAGTATCTGTGACTACGTCACCAAAGAAATTACAGATATTTTCATAACATATTACAGTTGAACATATCTCAAAAATACTATTTACACTCATCATGACTTTGAAATTGCTATAGTTGTCATGCCCTTTGCTAGACTGAATATAATTGCAGTCTTCCCATCTACAGACTGTATTTTATATAATTGGTTTCCTTTTTAATTCTATGTATTTTATTTTATATGTAAAGACTTTCATTATTCTGAGAATGGGTCCATTGGCTTCACCAGACTGCCAAAAAGGTCAAGGAAACACATAAAATGTTAAGAATCACTGATCTAGATGGTTAGTTTAATTTAAATAAATAATTACTAAGTGGCCACCATGTGCAAGGTTCCAATATATGCCCAGGAATACAAAGACAAAAACTGAAATCATCCTTGCCCCCATGGAGTTTTACATTTTGCTGGGATGAGACACTGAGTGCACACATAAGTAATTTAAAGAGGAAGAGAATACTAATATAAATTGTGATGGAGGATGAGGTCAGGAAAGGTGGTGGCTCCTGAACTGTACTTTAAGGGGATAAATAGATCATTTGTTTGAGTGTTGGGCTCCAAGTCAACAGTAAAGTAGCTGGCTGTTCTGATTATTGCAGTGGTTGTTAAGAGTCAAATTAGATCCACCATATAGTACTGTTAGTGTAGTAGAAATAGTAATACACAAGTTAATAAATTATTGACTAACCAGTCATTTGGATGATAGGAAAACAATGAAGTGCAGTTTCAAGTTTCCTTGATTTAGGCTAGGTATAGAAATCCCAAAGACCAGGTGAAATTTTCTGTTGCAATAGAATTGGTCTTTATGTGTGTCATAGGATATTTCATTTTCTTGGTGCCCATAATTTGTGTTAATTTTTCTAATTTCAACTGATAGTAGCCATGGTGTGCTCTCCAAATGAGATAACTTGATTCGGGGTCCAAAGACCAGAGTTTAAATCCTGTTTCCTATCTGTGTGATCTTGGACAAAGTCACTTTGACTCTTCTTGGGAGTCAGTTTTTGAATGAATACTTTAGATTAGAGAGGTTCGGTGACCCTTTTAGCTTTAAATCCTATGAATAGGCAGGCATATTAAAAGTGATCTTCTTAAATAGGTACTCTGGTACTGGTATTTTAGATATGATTGTTATAAAGAACACATCCAACTTATGGGCTGCCCAAGATATGTAGTTTGGTGTAATAGAAAGAACTCTGAATTGTAGAGAGAGAAAGAAAGGAATTCAAAGGCCTTTCAGTAAAATGTTCTCATTTTACAGATGAACCAAGACCCAGAGAAAGATGTGATTTGCCTAAGGTCGCATATGTAAATGATTCCAAAGCAAAGATTACAACAAGAGTTCCCATTTTACCCTATCTGGTAACCATTTCTTGGGGGGGAAATAATAAAAATAAGTTTTACATAAATTATCTGGTTGCCTCCTCAAAACAACTTGGTAAAGTATACATTAAAGGTATTATTATCCACATTTTAAATATGAGGAAATCGAGTTTCAGAGGGACTAAGTGACTAGTTCATGGTCATACGTCTTAATAAAAACCCACTCTTTCCTGACTATAATTACAGCATGGTTTTTTGTGCTTTAAATATTTTTTGTGATATCTTCTGTTTGTATATCATCCTATTTTCTCAATATGTTCCTCACCTTCCCCTTGGCAGTCATCCCTTATGACAAAAAAAAATTTAAAAATAGGAAAAGAAAGCAATTCTGCAAAACTAGCCAATACATTAGCCAAGTCTAGCTGGTATTCCATACCCACAGTCCTGACCTCTGCAAAGAAGGGAGGAAGGTACAATCTAATATTTCTTCCTTGCAGCTAAGCTTGCTCATTATAAATACACAGCATAAAGGGGTTTTCTTGTTTCCATTTCCATTGTTGTCCTTGGGTATGTTAAGAATATAGTTTTCCTTGTTCTACTTACTTCATTTTGCATCACTTCACAAAAGCCTTCCAGTTTCTCTCTGCATTCTTAACATTGATCATTTCTTACAATTTCATAATGTTTCATTGCCTTCATTTACCACATTATTTTTTCAACCATTCACCAAACAATGAGGATCTACTTAGTTTCTGGTTCTTTGCTACTGTGGAAAGTAGGACAGGGACTGATTTTGAGATTTTATTGGCACAGCAACCTCTAGAGATGAGGAAATTTTCCCAAGGAAGTTTGGTACATTTTTTTTTTTGCAATTTAGAGTTGCCTAGAGCTATGTGAGGGTGCAGGGGATTTTAACACAGTCACACATTCAGCATAGTCAGAGACAGACTTTGAACTCAGGTTGTCTTGACTTGTGCAAACTGTCTATCCACTATATCAAACTGCTACAAATATTTTGGTGTAGATGGGGCATTTTTTTCTTTTCCTTTTTTGGGCTATATCTAACATTCCTTTCAGAAACACAGGGCTCAAATTGGTGTCCAAGCAAGAGTATAAACCAGGGGCCCAGGCAAATGTCAAGAACTAGAATTTAGGAAAGCTTAAGTCTAAAGGGTAAAGCTGGAGTAGGAAACTGGCTGTAGCATCCCAGGCATCACTATGGGATTATAAATTACAGATTGATTGAATGATTTCCTATACTGGGAGTGCAATATACCAAGAAAATCAGACTTTTAGACTCCTCTTGATAAAAATAACATCCACAACAGTTACATGATTACTCCCCCAGTAAGACACTGAAATAAATTGTTCAACGGTGGTCAGAAGACATTTCAAGGCTGAAGCTCTTAACACTTTATGTAACAGGCTCTCTCCTCTGGCATTTAAAGACTTCAGTTCCAAGTTTGTATACTGGTACATTCTTCTTAGCAGTGCATCCTTCCCCTGTTTTCTGTCTGCCCTTCCCTCATATAGGCCTTCACTGAAAGTATCTTGGCAGGTGATGTCTGGTGGAAATGGTTTAATCTAAGCAGGTCATCAGTTACCAGAGGCAGTGAGGGGCTTCTCTCAACCCATATAAATTAGGTTTGTTTGTTTCTTTTTTAAGCGGAGAACAAAACCACCTTACTTGTGTTTGCTTCTAGGATGTGCAATTAGGAGTTTTCTGAAAGATTCATTTTCTAACTTGCAGTTCTGATGCAAGCAGCTGATGCAGGCACTGCAGAGAGCTTGGTCAGACATCATCCACTGCATTCCCGCCATAACCAGTCCTTGACTTTGCCTAGGGGAGGGTGACGAACATATTGAGAAATAGGGTGAAGTACAAACAAAAATGTTACTAAGACAACTTAAAGTACAAAAAGCCATGCTGTCCTTATAGTCAGGAAGGAGTGGGAGGTGAATATAGTAAGTATTTAAGAAGCGAGTAGATTAATGAATGAATTGTAGATAATACATCTATGATTGCCAAATACAAATTGCTGGATAATATCTAAAGTTCAAGGAGATCAATTAGTAAATAAATATATTGTGTTTCAGAGTAGTCTTCTGATGCCATAGCTAATTGTAAACTAAACCTTCTACATAGATTGTATTCATTAATAAGTAAAATGTTATCTGGCTTTTATGAGTTTGTTCAAAGTTCACCAATCTTCCAATTAATGCCAGGCATCCAAGATCAGCAAATTTGCTTTTATGTACTGAAAGGTCTAAAGCCAAAGTGTTCCCTTGGTAATCTCAAGATGTGAGAAAAAAGCAAATGTAATGGTGGGGATGGAAATCTTCACCTCCATCATCAGACCCAGCCTTCTTGATTCATTCATTTGTTGAATCAATGGAAGGTTTAAACTTGGTTTATAGCAGTCCTTAATTAATTTAGGAGACATGAAGTGTTTTGATCATTGGACAAGGACAATACTACACAGCAAGAAATGTTTTGTGATTAAGTGAAAAGAATCAGCCATGCTCTGTGGAGCTATGTATAACACAGGTAACCAATTCTGAAGCTTGAAGTACAGCAGTGAAAAAGTCAGGCTTTAGTAGCTTCCAAGCTCAGGGGTGTCATGAAGAGGCAAATGTTTGGACCTGTGCCTGAGGGCAGCAAAGTGTGTGTATATGGGGGTTGTGGATCCAGAGGGAGTGTTAATATCCTTTCTCTCCCCTTACCTTCCCCCACCCTCTGGCCATGTCATTAGAGACTGGACCAGTAACAAATACTGCATTCATCCAGGAGAGAGAGAGAGAAACACGGAGAATGTGCTAAGGACAAAAATATATGCAGAAAGATAGCCACCTAAGGGAGAAGGAAACTTCAAGGAAGGTTATGCCTTTGTACTACAATAGAATGACAAGTTTGAAATCAAGAAACAGCTTCCAGTAATCAGGGGTGCTGTTGCCCCTTTGGTACACATGTGCCTCACCATCGTTATACTTTTAGCGTGAGCCCTCTATTTACATGGACTTATGTGTATTTGTGGGAAAATCTGCCCCAGACTTGGAGATGGGGGCATTTTGTTTCATACCACATTAGTAAATACCTTTCTAAAATGTAAACTAAGTATGGCCAATAATCAACAGAGAGCATACAAGATGGGGGCTCGTAAGTTACAGTATAGGAACCTCAGTCCCTGAGAGTTACCTTTAGAATCCTGGGGGAAGAAGTAGTCATTGCCTTGAGGGGTCCTAACCTGCAAGTCCAAGGGGAGTCAGAGGACTGAGCCCAGAAGTACAAAGAAAGCCTCCAATATGTAAATGTTCCCCCTCTCTGGTGAACTTAGGGGAAGATATAGAAGTCTCATGAGGTTGGCAGGCATGGATAGTTTTCCATCTCCATTAATTGAGGGAACTTCTAAATTGAGATTTTAGGTATATTTGAATACTTGAGTAAACATCCTAAAGACCATTAAAAAAATTACCTAAATCAAAAATAGCTTTACCAGGAGAATACTAACTGAAAAACATTTCCTGAAATTTGCTAATTGCTATTTATTCAGCCAGGATTTTATACTTTATTATACCATATGTTATAGAGAGTGTGAAGCCTAGGTAAATAGTCTAACAAGGTTGTCTGCTTATAAGGATATAATGTGGTATGGAGGAATTTTGTACTAGTGGGTTCATACGGTGCCCATTCGAGCCTGCATAAAAATGTAAACCTAAGAGATCACTCTCCCCTAGTGATACTAGCTGACTGAGCTGTAAATCTTCATCAGATAATCCAGCCCCAGTTCTGACTGGCTGTCAGATCATGGCTGGCTGGTCTGATGTGGATCAATGGCTAAGTCAGACAGGGGACACAGGAATGCTAGAAGATGTTTATCCTCTTGTCTGGCTGGGAAATACTGTAGCGATAGCCAGTAGTATGGAATACTCAGTTTATTTTCAAGGTTTCCCTCATCATCTTGAAAGTGAAGGAGTTGTGCAAGAGGACTTCCCTGTTGTTATTTGAATAAAATTCAAATCCACTTTTCCTAGAATTCATCTCTCCCTGGTAACACTTTTGCCTTTTCAATCTGCTTTCACTTTCCTTACATATTTCCAACAAACTGCATTATTCACCATCTCTAAGAGTCCCTCCCCAGGCCTTTGTACCACCATGCCTTTTTTCCCACTATTTCTTAAGCCCCAAAGTAATTATAGTTATCTATAAGTGGCTCTATAAGGATTTTGCATTTTATTGCCCATTGTGATAGAAGACTCCCCTAATTATAGTGCCCTGGAGTACTATATTCAATTCTGGACTTCACATTTTAGGAAGAACATTAAACCAGAGAGTGTCCAGTGAAATACAAGCATGGCCATGAAGCATCTTTAATTTGTGCCTTGTGAAATTGGGTGAAGCAATCAGAAGTGGTTGGATCAGAGAAGGAATACTTTTCCAAGTATTAGAAGGGTTATCATATGGAAGAGGAAGGAATGTGTGGAAGTTGGAATGGGGTAAATAGGAACATGCTGGAAGGAAAAGCTTCCTATCATTTGAAGGTATCACAAAGTGGAATGAGATGCCTTGGGTGACAGTGAGTCAGTTTCATCCTCTATTGAGGTCTTCAGGAAAAGTTTGAAAGACCACTTGTCAGGTGTGATATAAAGGAGATTCTTGTTCAGGCTTGATTTGGAATGTGTGGCTTCTAATGTCTTTTCTACCTCCCAGATTCTATGATTCTATGATCTCCCTTATGGGGGTAGTCCAATTTCCAGTGTAGTTTACAACTCATCCATGCCTTCTCATTCTGAGTAGTTCTTGTTCATATCTTCTCACCAGCTCTCCATAGATAATCTACCCAATTCACTGAATGCACTGAAGAAGTCTTTCAACATCCATAGTGCCGCATATGACCTACCAGTTCTTTGATCTTGCTAGATGACTTACCTATCTCCTCTTCCAGTGACACATTTCTTCTCTACATATTTCATATTATTTTTGACTCATAAGCCATCATTGGTAATATGTCTGAGCCTACAAATCCACGCCATTCATTTCCCTGTTATTCAGTTCAGCTATTTACTATTTTGATTCTTTGAAAGTTGCAGTTTTGGGGGCGGCTAGGTGGCGCAACAAGTAGAGCGTTGGCCCTGGAGTCAGAAGGACCTGAGTTCGGATCCGGCCTCAGACACTTAATGCACACACAAATAAAAACCTAGCTGTGTGACCTTGGGCAAGTTACTTAACCCCAATTGCCCTCCAGAAAGAAAAAAAAATTAAAAAGAAGTTGCAGTTTTTAACAATTCAGAGGCAATAAGGTTGTACAATAGTTTGAGTGCTCAACTTGGGAGTGAGGAAGACCTGAATTCAAATCATTCCTCAGATTCTTAATAGCTGGGTGACCCTGGACAAGCCTCTAAACTTTTCACAGACTCAATTTTCCTTACCTATAAAATGGAGATTTTAAGAGCTACTTAATAAGGTTATCATGACGATCAAATGAGATAACATAGAGAAAGCCTTGCAAACTATGTGCTATGTAAATGGTAGTTATTATGCAGAGTAATATGATATCACTGGAAAAATATTACTGTTCTTAAAAAGGCTCTTTGTGTGTGTCAGAGAGTAGTTCGAGGTTGCTAAAAGTACTGTAGAATTTTGCAAATGCAATTTAGATGAGTCTTCTTGTCAGTGTCAGTTTCAGACTAGCAAAAGAACTAGAATATCCCTGTTACATATAGTGCTTTGTGTATGCCACATGCTCTTCCTAGATTATAAATTCCATAAGGTTTACTTAACATGATACCTTACTTCCATACCCATGGCCCACTTCGAGTTTGTGATCTGCAAAGACAGATCACTGGTCCTAGAGTGAGGAAGACCTGAGTTCAAATCTGGCCTCAAACACTCAGTAGCTATGTGACTCTGGGCAAGTCACTTAACATATGTTTGCCTCAGTTTCCACATCTGTAAAATGGGGATGATGATAATGATGATGATAATATTATAGGATCTATCTCCCAGGGTTGTGAGCATCAGATGAGATAATATTTGTAAAATGCTTTGCCAACCTTAAAGGGCTATGTAAATGCAAGCTAGCTAAATGTTAGTTGAATTGACTTTAATTATGCCAAGAAACATTTGGACCAATCATTCACTCAATCACCAAACATTTGTTAAGAACCCACAATATGCCAGTCATCACTAACAGATCATTCAGATTCCAGTCAATTGAAGCAGACCCTCTTTCTCATATATGCTGAGGTCCATATGTATTGATCTCATGTTTGTGTTTATTACTAATTTTAATTATACATGTTCCCTTCCATAGCTTTTGCCTTTTAAGCCTCTGTTATAAAAACACCTGGAATGCTTGATGTCAACAGGTATGATAGAAACAAAATGGGTTATTATTACTTACATGCCTAATCCGTTTTGAACCTTATTAAGCTATTTGCCTGAATAATATCCTGTGGTCCTGCATTCCACAGGTTAATTATATAGCACATAAACAAGTATTTCCTTTTGTCCTTTAAAATTTTTTTTTGCTTTTTAATTTCATCAAGTGTCCTTTTGTTCCTGAATCATTAGAAAGAGTAAAGAAGAGCTCCTGATTAGGCTACTTATGGCTTTCATTATGGTATGTACAGCTATTAAGTATCCTCTTACCTACCTCTCTTTCAAACTCACTACCTAATCTTTCTAATCTCTCCTTGTACAGATGCCCTGTTAAATCATTTTAGCCATAAAACCTCTAAGGAAATGTTTGATTATATATTTCTTTCTTTAAAAGAGATTTTATTTCTAACCAATTACATGTAAAACAATTTTTAACATTGGTTTTTTTTTTTAAGTTTTGAATTCCAAATTCTACCCTTCCTTCTTTCTTTTCCTTCCCCTCGACCCACCCAGAGACTGTAAGCAATTTTATATTGGTTATGTAGTCTACATATTTCTTGAGAGCTGATAACATGAACAAACTGAACTTAATATGTATGCTCCAAACTCAAAAGAAGTCCCAAGCATTTTTTTTCCTTTATGAAGATGAGGGTAGGAGCAATTATTTCCCTTGTAGTAATACCCTTGACCCCTCTCTTCTAAGGACTATGGCAAAAGAAAATCATTTTCTAGGTGCTAAGAAATGGGAATTGATACCAAGCTAAGATATGTCTAGCCTTTACTTTTGGATCAATCCAGACACTAGAGCCTAATTTGACTGGGTGGGTCCAAGGAACTGAGCATGAAAGGTCTAATTGCTCATTTAGTATGATGTTCTTTCAAGCCTGGAAATAGGTGTCCTAATTCCTAGGGGATTTCCTTTATCTGGTGCCACTAAACAATATTTCAAGCCTGTACCTCCGGTGAGACCCAGTGACTGTTCACGTTCCCAGTCCACATAGCTTATTTGTAGTAGACATGGGATGAGAATTAAGGCTACTCACTTCCCATCTACTTTTACCAGATTAACCCTGGAAATTAAGAAGCATTATATAAACTATCATTTTCATCATAATCTTCATTACCATCATCATCTTCATCACCACCATCATCATCATTGTTAAAGTCATTGGCTCAGCTGTCCGTAAAGCTAAGGGAGTTATCCCTTAATAAGTAGTGATAAAGACCAAACCAGATCACTTTTCTGCTAGAGGTTGGCCTAACTCCAGCACCCTCTTAGTTCAGGCTTGATGTTGGTACAGTAACAGGCATGATATTCAGGTTTCCTCCAGGGCTTAACTCCATGGATATGATATTTTTTATTATAGGTAACCAGGAAGTGACTGAATCTTTTTTCCCCATCCATGAAACGAGGGGCTTTTACTAGATGATCTCTATAGAACTCTTCCAATGCTAAATTTATGATACAGTAATTCTAAGAGTGATGGTAGGCAAAAGTCAAATTAGGCCACCCTGAAACAGTATGAAACCAGTTGAGAGTTTTCACAAGTGCTAGTAACCCCCTCCTCCTCTCCACTTCCCCTTCATTCTCTTTCCTGCTTGCTCCTGATTTGGTTATACTCAACTCTAATTTCCTAAGTAATTTTTGCCTCCATGCTGGTTACATTCATATTGCCCAAAGATCAATGGGAAACACCATTGTGGCATATTGAAATTTAATTTCATTATAGCACAGAGTTGTTGAACCTGGGCCATCCCCAGATGCTGCTCTGCTGATAGATTTGTGGGGGGGGACCATGGGACCATGATGTCCTGACTCAGACCAAATCACACTTCAACCCAGCCATTTACTTATCATTTGTACTGAAGCCACATTGGTGAACTTGTACCCACCCACATCTCTGTTTTCTACCTCTGGAAACAGTAATCAAATCAATACTGTTGGTTTCACACTATTTGAGGGTCACTCAGTTTGACTTTTGCCTAACACCACTCTTAGAATCACTAAGTTATGGATTTGGTGCTGAAAGGGACCTTTAGAAATTACCTAGTCTAAGACCTTCATTTCACAGATGAGAAAGCAAAGACCCAGAAGGGTTAAATAATCTGCTACCTAAATCATATAGGGAGCAGATCAGAGGGTTGGACCTAGATCCATTCACACTAAATGAAATATTCCTTACACCATACTATATGCTCCCTCCAAAACTTAGAAGCCCCATTTCCAAAAAAGCCATCTGTTACAACCCTTGTCTGAGATAGGAACCTTTTATCCTTGTTAAGGAGTCCTTCATTCTCTGCTAGAAGAACACTCACAGTGTAGGGGACCTCACCATGTGGGCCTATTCTACTTTGTTAAAATTGCTATAATTGTTAAATTTCCCCCTTAGATAAAGAGTAAAATTTGTCTCCTTGTAACTTATAGGCTGTGGTCTTAAATTTCTCCTCTGGTGCCAAGTTGAATCCCTACTCCCTGTTTTACATTCTAGCCCACTTACAGCAACCTTATCTGCTATAAGATTTTGTAACCAAAATCTGCTTTGAAGATGACTGTCCCTTGTGTCCTAAATCTTCTCTTTGCCAGGCAAAACCTCCCTCTAGCTCATTTTTTATTTGTATGATTCACTAATAACTGATTTAACAGTTCGTTAGGAACAAGGGTGGGCACTACTGGTAAGACAAGAGATTGATGCCTACCTGTTATAAAAGGCCCTGCAACACCAACTCCTCCCACCCCCATCCCCTCTGCCTGTCAGTACATGCCCTTTGGATTGCCATAATGGTGACTATAATATAACACAACATGACATAATATAATAATGTAACATAATATAGGAAATATATGATATGATACATTATAGCATAATGTAATATAATAAAATATGGTATAATACAATACATTATGCTATACTATACCATACCATACCATATCATACCATGTTATAAAAATGTTACAGGAGAAGTGGTAACACACTAATCATTTATTAAACAAATATTTATTAAATTCCTACCATGTGCCTGACAATGAGCTAGATGGAGGAGATAAAAAGAAAAAAATGAAATATTTTTCACCCTCAATGATCTTACATTCTACTGGGAAGAAACAACACAGACACAGATAAGTCAATACAAAAGTTATTCAAAGTAAACGCAAAGTAATTTGGTCACAAAAAGGGAGAAGATACCAGAAAAGGCCTCATGTGGGGGGTGACATCTCAATATAGCCTTAAAAGATGCTATGTGATTCCAAGAAGCAGATGTAATGAGGGAATATATTCTAGGCAATGTGGATAGCATGTGCAAAAATATGGAGGAATGGGGCATGTATGTGGCACAGTGAATAGAGCACCAGCCCTGGAGTTAGGAGGACCTGAGTTCAAATCCAGCCTCAGACACTTAACACAAAACTGTGTGACCTTGGGCAAGTCACTTAACCCCAACTACCCTACCTTCCCCTCTCCAAAAAGCAAAAACAAACAAACAAAACAAAACAAAACAAAACAAAACAAAACAAAACAAAACAAAAACAACACAACAATGTGGAGGAAGGTGATAGAATGTCATGTTTGGGGCAAGCAAATAGTAATCTAGTTTGGCTGGAATGTCAAACTCACAAAGGGAAGTATATATAGTGAGGTCCATCTGAAAAGACTGACTGGAGTTAGATTGGGAAAGGACTTCAATGCCAAAGGGAGGAACTTGTATTTTACTTAGAAGCAATAGAGAGCCAATGAAGCTTCTTGCCATGGCCAGGAGAAAACTTGTGTTTTATGAATTTTAATTTGGCCTCTGTGTGGAGGACAGGGTGGAGAATGGAGAGGGGTGGTAGTGGTGGCAGAAAGACCAATAAGGAGGCTATTGAATTAATTCAGGTCAGGAGTTATGAGGGCCTGAACTTTGGTGTTGGTGGGAGAAGGGGATGGTTGAGAGAGAATTTTCAGTGATCATCTATTAATATCTAGCTGCTAATTGAATTATCTAATCAACTAGCCAGTCCTCTAATTAGACCCTGTTTTTTTGACTGAAGAGAAGGTATGAGTTGGGGGAAGGGGAAAGGGAGAAAGTAAGTGGGGTCAGAGAGGTAATAGGGAATGGACTGTGAGGACATTGGGTACACTCTAGGAACAAGGGGACTTTAAGGAAAGATAGGGCACCAACAAAGGTATAGGAGGGTGTTTCCAAATAAACTTTTCTACTTCAGATTTTTGCTTAGGATTTGACTATTAGCCAGGGAAAGCATTTAATCAAAACCACTAAAAGCTCCAGTAAAGGAAAAAATGATTTACTGATAAAAACAACAACAACAAAATCTGAAACCTTCATTATAGAAACCAAGGGGAGTCGTAGCCAGGTCATGTAATGGATAGATTGATGGAACTGGAGTCAGGAAGATCTAAATTCAAATCATAGCTCAGATATTTACTAGTTGTGTCAGACAATGAGTAAGACACGTGTCTTTCATCCAACTCAATTTTTCTCATCTATAAAATAAAGATGATAGCACTTACTTCACAGGGTTATTGTCAGGATTAAATGAGATAATATATAAAATACTTTGCAAACCCTAAAGCTCTACACAGCACTAGCTATTATTGTCATCAAGCTGTAGTGTTGAGGGATTAAAGAAGGAGGTGCTGACAGAAACAAAGCAAAACAAAAATAACACCATGTTGTATGTCTTACCACCCTACCTCAAACGGTTAAGTACAATAGAATATTCTCTGCTGAGGTCCCCAAGGAGTTAAAGGTTAATACCACATTATTACCTAGGTGCTAATTAATTGTAGGTTAATTCCCCATGTGACTTACTCAACCCTCCCACTTTTAAATTAACCCAACCATTGTGTGAACATAAATTCACACTGTCATAGTTAGCTAAGCATAGTAAAGCTGCCTTCAATAATGTCTGTCAGTAAGTAAACAAGCATCACCTACTATATGCCAGGCACAATGCTAGGTGTTCGAGATACAAAGAAAGACTGAAGAAATAAAATTAAAAACAGTTCCTGCTCTCAAGGAGTTCACACTGTAATGGAGGAGTGCACAATCTAATAGTGGATAAAGGCTGGCCTTATAATTAGGAAGGCTTGTCTTCTTCTCCTCCTGCTCCTCCTCCTCCTATTATTTTATTCCCCCCCCCCCCAATTACACGTAAAGATAGTTTTCAACTTTTATTTTTGTAAGATTTTGAATTTCAAATTTTTCTCCCTCTCTATCTTCCCTCCCCCATTCCCAAGACAGTAAGCAATCTGATATAGGTTATACATGTACAATCATGTTAGATATATTTCCACATTAGTTATGTCCTGAAAGAAGAGTCAGAATGAAAAGAAAAAAAAAACCTGAGAAAGAAAAAAACAAAAAACAACAACAATAAAAGCAAAGAGAATAGGCTTCACTCTGCATTCAGACTCCATAGTTCTTCCTCTGGATGTGGCTAGCATTTTCCATCACAAGTCTTTTGAAATTGTCTTGCATCATTGTATTGCTGAGAAGAGCTAAGTCTATCATAGTTAATCATCACACAATGTTACTGTTGCTGTCTACAATGTTCTCCTGGTTCTGTTCACTTCACTCAGCATCAGTTCATTCAAGTCTTTCCAGGCTTTTCTGAAATTTGCCTGCTCACCACTTCTTTTTTTTTGTTTGTTTGATTGTTTTTTGCTTTTCTATTTTGGAGGAGGGAAGACAGAGCAATTGGGGTAAAGTGACTTGCCCAAGGTCACACAACTAGTAAGTGTTAAGTGTCTGAGGCTGGATTTGAACTCAGGTCCTCCTGACTCCAGGGCCCAAGATGCTCTATTCACTGCACCACTATTCGCCCCTGCTCATCATTTCTTATGGAACAATAATATTCCAATTACATTCATATACCAGAACTTGTTCAGCCATTCTTTAATTGATGGGCATCTCCTCAATTTCTGATTCTTGGCCACCACAAAAAGAGCTGCTATAAATATTTTTGTACATGTGGGTTCTTTTCCCTTTTACATGATCTTTTTGGGATACAGACCTATTAGTGGTTTTGCTGAATCAAAGAATATGCACAGTTTGGTTGGTTCCAAATTGTTCTCCCAAATGGTCGGATCATTTCACAACTCCACCAACAATGCATTAGTGTTCTAATTTTCCCATATCTTCTCCAACATTTACCATTTCCTTTTCTGCCATATTAGCTAATCTGATAGGTGTGACGTGGTACCTCAGAGTTGTTTTAATTTGTATTTCTCTAATCAATAGTGATTTAAAGCATTTTTATATGACTATAAGTAGTTTTAATCTCTTCATCTAATAGCTGCCCATTCATATTCTTTGACCATTTATCAATTGGGGAATGACTTATATTCTTATACATTTGACTTCGTTCTCTGTATATTTGAGAATTGAGGCCTTTATCAGAAACGCTGGCTGTAAAAATTGTTTCCCAGTTTTCTGTTAGGAAGGCCTGTGTTCAAAGCCTGCCTCTGTTGCTTGCTAGATGTCTGACTATTGGCAAATAATTTAGACTCTCAATGTCCTGAGGAAATATTTTTAAGACTATAAAGCACAGAGACATTGTTCATTTTCATTGGTGAAGGAGGTTTCAAACCTGAATTTCCTCATGTGAATTAAATCATAGGAGAAAGAATGAAAGGAAGGAAGGAAAGGAAAAGAACATAAAGAAAAGGAGAGGAAAAGGGAGGAGAAGGATAGGGAAAAAGAAGGGAGAGAGGGAAAGAGGGAAGAAGGAAGAGAGGAAAGAAAGAAACAAAGAAGAAAGAAGGAAGGGAAGAAAGAAGGAAAGAAGAAAGTAAGGAAGAGAGGAGAGAAGGGAGTGAAATAAAGAAATAAGGAAAGAAAAAGAAAGAGACAGAAGGAAAGAGAAAGGAGGGAAGGAAGCCTGGATCTTCTTCCTGTTAAAAAGTAGTGAGGTACTCAAGGAGAGTTGGGAGGGAGCTTTATAGGTCATTCATTCTAACCTTTCTCATTTCACAGATGAAGAAACAGGTCTCAAGGATTTAAATAAATTGCCCTAAATTATCCAGGTTATTAAGTGGAAATGCTGGGTGATACACACAAACCCTCTAATTTTTTTTTAATTGATTAAACAAATGCTTTATTAACTTCTGGTTTACATCATTCATTTCCACCAGATTATGAGTTACATTTTTCCCCCATTTTTTCCCTACCCGCCACCCCAGAATAGCAGTCCCACTAGATATCCTCTCATCCAATCTGCTCTCTCCCATATCTTCTCCCATACCCCCTTCGACTTTGCCATTAGGGCAAGGTGAATCTCTGAGCCCCACTGCCTGGACATCGTATGAAACATTTAATTTTAAAACTTTTATTTTCAGATCCATTCCCCTTCTCCCTTGTCACCCACTCCCTCTGAGAAGATAAGCAATTCAGGATGTGTTGTACATGTATATCTATGCAAAACATTACCATAGTAGATATATTGTAAAAGACTGCTTATATTTCCCTCCCACCTGTCTCACCTCCCACCTGGTCCATTCCCTACTTAGATCCTGTCCCTCTTTGATAGTGGGTACTTCTAACCTCCCCTCTCCCCAGAATGCCCTCCCCTCCATCATCCCCCCTCTCATCCCCCTTTCCCCTACTCAGGAGAGTGAGTGAGGGTAAGATATTCCATTTAGTATGTATGTGATTCTCTCTTTGAGCCAACTTCAATGAGAATATGCTTTTGCCTTTTTGCCTTCCTGTTCTTCCCCTCCCCTGCAACTACTTCCCCTTGCCTCTTCTACATGAGATAGTTTGCCCTACCCTGTCTCTCTCCATCTCCTCTTGCCACTTTCCTCTCTCACCTCTTGACTTCACCCCTTAAGAATCATCCCTTCCTTGGAGCGGCTAGGTGGCGCAGCAAGCAGAGAGCCAGCCCTGGAGCCAGAAGTACCCGAGCTTGGATCTGGCCCCAGACACCCATCACACAAACAAAAACCCAGCCACGTGAACCTGGGCAAGTCACCCAACCCCAATTGCCCTCCAAAAAAAAATAATAATCATCCCTTCCCATCAAATTCAACCTGTGCCCTCTATCCATGTATACCTGTGAACATATGCCATGTACCCTTCTTCAATTATTTTCATAATGAGAAAGGTTTCATCAAACACAATTATTGTTTTTCCATGTAGTACTGTAAATAGTCCAATTTGATAAGTTCCTTTTGATTTCTTTTCCTTGATTACCTTCTCAAGCATCTCTTGCTTCTTGTGTCTGAATGTGAAAATTTCTATTCAACTCTGGTTTTTTCATCAAGAATGCTTGAAAGTCCTCTATTCCACTGAATGACCATATTTTCCCCTGAAACAAGATACTCAGTTTTGTTGGGTAGGTGACCTTTGGGTTCATTCCCAGCTCTTTTGCCCTCTGGAATATCATATTCCATGCCCTTCTATCCCTCAATGTAGAAGCTGCCAGGTCCTGTGCTATTCTGATTGTGTTTCCACAATATTGAAATTGTTTCTTCCTGGATGCTTGGAGTATTTTCTCCTTGATCTGGGGATTCTGGAACCTGGCTATAATATTCCTGGGAGTTTTCTTTTGGGGATCTTTTTCAGGAGGTGATCGGTGGATTCTTTCAACCTCTATTTTGCCCTCTGGATCTAAAACATCAGGGCAATTTTCCTTGAGAATTTCTTGAAGGGTGATTTCTAGGTTCTTTCTTTGATCATGGCTTTCAGGTAGTCCAATAATTTTTAAATTGTCTCTCCTGGATCTATTTTCAGGTCAGTGGTTTTTCCCATGAGATATTTCACATTGCCTTCTACTCTTTCATTTGTTTGGATCTGCTTAACAGCATCTTGATTTCTCATAAAGTCATTAGCTTCCATTTGCTCCAGTCTAACTCTGAAGGAATGAATCTCCTCAGTGAGCTTTTGAGATTCTTTTTCCATCTGGCAAATTCAACTTTTTAAGGCATTCTTCTCCTCATTGCCTTTCTGAGCCTCCTTTGCCATTTGAGTTAGTCTATTTTTTAAGGTGTTATTTTCCTCAGTCAGGCTGTTGACTGTCATTTCATACTTTTCTTGCATCTTTTTCATTTCTCTTTCCAAATTTTCCCCCACTTCTCTTATCTGCTTCTTAAGGTCCTCTATGGCCTGTAGCCAGCTTGTATTTTCATTTGGGGCTTTTGGTGCAAGAGTTCTGACCTCACAGTCCTCCTCCATGCTTTGAGCCTCTTTGCCCCTAAAACAGGAGTCCAGTGTTGAACTTTTCTGTTTATTTTGTTTCGTTTGCCTAGGCATATTGCCACTTAATTACTTGATTTTGGGGCTTGTTGCCACAGTAGGACTCTGCCACCAGACAGGGGAGCTTCCGCCCAAACGTGGGGTCTTCACAACTTATGCCAGTTGGGTGGCCTCTGTAAAGCCTCCACCCACTCTGGCAAGTTGGATACCCACCCCAAACTTCCCCCCAGACCACAATCCAGATCCAGGCAGTTTAAAGCAAAAGCGATTAACCCCCAGACTGATTGCTGGATCTTCCTACAGTTCGCAGACCAGGAGCTAGAGCCACTACTGACACTGCAAAATGGCTTCTGTGCAGCTGTTTCTTCAGCAGCTTTTTGCCCCCAGGGGAGGAAGCCATGTGTTCCCCAAATACTGATCCCAAAGTCCATAGGGCACTAACCTCTCACTTTGTCCTAGGCATATCTGTGCTGATAATTCTGGAATCGCCACAATTGATGGTGTTCTGGGGTTCCACCAGCCGGCTGAAGGTCTGGCTGCCCTGGGGCTAAAACCGAGGACCTGGGCTCGCGGGCTGCGCTGCTGCGCTGTCGGTTCCCAGTGTGCTGGGCTGCCTGCTCTCAGAGCGCAGTGCTGGCTGCTCCCTGCAGGGCTGCTGGGCTGTCCTCAGCAGGAGGTTAGCTTCTCTGTGCCGTTCTGTGGGTGCTGTGGCTCCAGAAGTTGTTAGGAGCTCCCTTTCACATTGTTTGAAATTTGTGTGGGGCAGAGCACATTGGAAATGCTGTTTCTACTCCGCCATCTTGGCTCCGCCCCACCCTCTAATTTTTAATCCAGGACTCTTTCTACTATATTTTAGTTTTCAAGAATTAGAAGGGACTCCCAAGACAATGTGGTCCAACCCTGATGGACAACTTCCTCTAAACATCCTTGCCAAGGGATTACTCATCCTCTGTGCTAGAGAACTTTCAGTTCATCATTGGTGGTGGTGTGATCATTTAAAAAGAGTAGCTCCAATTATTGAAAGTTCTTTCTTAGATTGAGCAAAATTTATCTTCTTGTAACTTCCATCTAGTGGTTCTGAGTCCTAATGAACAGGATGGTAATGTTCTAAGATAGAGTTCCTATATAATAATTTAAATGCATGATAGACCCCATCCTTGTCCCCTAAGTGTGCTTTCTAATACTCCTAAACTGGGGCATTATCTCACTATATTAATTTTACTAGGTGCTATGTGGAGAGACAAGATACTTACAAATAATAAGTTACATTTGTAGAGTGGTTAAATGTTTGCAAAACACCTTAAGAATAGTAGCTCATTTGAACCCTACAAAAAGTAGGTATTATGGTTATTTCCCCCCATTTTATAGGTGAGGAAACTGAGGCTCAGACAAGTTAAGTGAGTGGCCCACCTGACACAGGAAGGATTCAAATTTAGGTTTCTATAGTTCCAGGCTCAATATTCCATCCATTTGGCTGTGCTGCCTCTAAGTAAGCAAAGCACAATAAAGACTGGTCAGTGTTACACAAACATTTCAGTAAAATGAATGGCCTAAGAGTCTAAAGTAAGCAAGACTGAAGACTTAAATTCAAACATAAAACTTTTCTAGTTTACTTATTAGTACAATGTGTAATTGGATAGAAGGAGCAGGTTCCGAAAATTTGTCTTACCATAATGACTATAATTTTTTAAAGATTGAAAATGAATCTGACTAGAAAATACCATTAAACTACCAAGTTGCTTAAAATTTAAAGGGTAATTCACATATAATGCTTTTATTTAATAGCCCAATTTACAAAACGTCTAAAATTAATGCAGATCTTTTCAGGACAAAATCAGCCATAACTGCACCAACTAATTTTTGCTCATTTGAACTGAATTATTAATAAGAGAGAAATATACCATATGTTCCCCAAAGAGCTGGATACATTTATTTCGAATAAAATCGTAGTGTTTGGTGGGATCTAAGAGGTTTAAATGCTTTCAGAGAAATGGGTTACTTATATACAGATTTAATAGAGTATAAATCAGGCCCCATAATTAGGGACACAGCTGTTTCCTAACCTAAAGCTGGCAGCTTTTGCTGGTTTAGTTACTTTATCACCTGCATGGCTCTAATCAGCAATAATGTGTTCTTCTTATGGAGTCATACAAGCTAATCAATAATTCTGCTGTTTAGATTCTATGGGGAAAGGGGCTTTTATAGCAGGTTTAGGTTAAACTGGGTATACATTCTCCTGCCTTGTTTATTTAACTGAGTTCATAATACCATAGTCCTTCAACTTCCATGGGTCTGCTATCTCCTCTGTGCGGGTGCCCCTCCCAGAGATGGAGGCCCCAGCCCACCTTAACACTCTCCAAAATGTGATCCAACCAATGTTTTGAAAACTTTCCTCTAGACCTTCACATTGCTCAAATACCATTGGAGCTCATGGATTGTACATTGGTTATCCTTCAATGACCAAATTATTTTCTCCTCTAGTCATACATACCATTCTTTATATCATTTCTCTTGTTCCCTTCCTTGCTGCTAATGCATTATAGCCTTCTCAAGAGTGTGGTTGCCCTTTGAGTGCTCTTGAGCTTAAATTTTTTTAAGACTATTGTGTTTCATGACTTGTAGCCACATAGCGTCACAGAAATATTGTTTAAAAGGTCATCCTTGTTTCAGGAGAAGCTTGCAATCATTAAAAAAAAAATCACATAATTCTCCAAAAAAATACAATTCCCTTTCCTTCTGCTATTCAATTTTGGGCTCTGCTCATTGTCCAGCATCCAAAGTCTAAGATTGTCCATGCAATTGTAAATCATAGTCTGAGTAAAAAGGCATTCTTTCTTTATCCACTTGGTTTTTCCTATGTGAATAGTTAGGCTTGACTCTTCTGAATGATAATAGATCTTAACTGAGAAATCCTGCAGCATTGGAAGGGGCTCAATTCAATCAATACAATGACTCCTTCAAATAGAATCTGATCACCTGGGCCAGACTTGAAGTTCAAGATATTTCTCCAATGAATCATCAGGTTATCTTTACAAGTAAGGTAAATGTCACTCTAATTTGTAACTGGACATACCATAGAGCAGGGGATTCTTAACCATTTTATGTGTGTCTGTCATGGATCCTTTTGACCATTTGGAGAAACCCATGGCTACCTTCTCAGACTATTTACACTGAATGGGCCAAGCACTATGGATACACATGGAAATAAGACAGCCCCTCTTCTCAAGAGATCCAAAGTACATTTGAAGTATCTAATGTACCCAACTCTGGGAAGTTTGGAAAGAGGGCTGGAACATGAGATCAGAAAACATCTGGGTTTGACTTCCATATCCAATACTTTTTAATTGCATTATCCAGGGCAAAGAACTAAATATCTCTGAACCTATTTCCTAATCTATGAAACTGGAATAATACACATAATACCCAGTTCACGGTTGTTGTGGGGGATCAACTGAGATGGTATAAGTAAGGTACTTTAAAAACCTTAAAATGTTACACAAATGTCAGCTGTTATTGTTTCTATTATTATTATTAACAATAATAATACTATCAACTAAAAATGTCCAATGGGTGGATGAACAGTTTCAAGATAACATAAGTAGGGCACAAAGGAGTTGAGATAGGAATGTTTTTTTCCTCACATGACATTTTTAATCCTTAAAAGTCCATATTTTATAGAAAATGTCATTTACTTATAGATATGAATATTGCATCACACTGTAGAATGTAAGATTCCTGAAGGCAGGAACTGTTTTTTTTCCTTGTCTCTGTATTTCTAGAGCCTAGAATACTGCCTTACACATAGTAGACACTTAGCAACTATTCATTCAATTAAGTATTAACATTATTTGTAGTAGAAATTAAATTTTAAAAATATTTATACTTATTATAATTAGGTCTATGCCTTTATTTTCATACATGTAGGGAACTCGTGGTAGGGAAATTTTGTCCACTGAGGTAGATTGCAGACTCCTCTGTAATTTATAGCCCCAAAGAATTGCTTGGGGCATTGAAAAATTAAGTGCCCAAGATCATTTAGCTAATATGTCTAAAAGGCTGGCACTAAATCCAAATCTTCTTGACTCCAAGTGTGGAAGTGATACTGTCTTGGTAACAGCAGAAACAACAGCAGCAACCATAACCACCACAACAAATGCTTGTTGAATTTAAATGACTTGGGAAATGTTCCCTGATGTTATGAGGTAAAGTTTAAATATAAAATGATTTCCTAGAGTTGTTCTTTTCTGACCCAGTGATCCACTGTGGCTCCTGTTGAACCGTATCTGAAATTTTCTTCACATCCTTCTTTGGTATGATAATAATCCAAAGGTATACCTTCTAGAGTGATTGCTCCTGTCTCTGTCTCATGCCCCTTCCACACTACCACGATGCTTCCCTTATTATGGCAAGCACACCTCATTCTAAAAGCTGATAGCTTTCATGAAAGGAATGAGGGTAGCAGAATGTAGCCAAATGGCTACTAGCCTGAGAACCCCCAGATGTGGTGTCTAGTTCTATCTCTGCCACGAAGTAGCTCAGTGATCTTGGGTAAGCTATGCTTCTCTGGTTCTGTAAGTTCATGGGTAACAGGGTGTTTTTTGAGTAAAGAGAGAAAGTGGGGCTCTGTGTTCTTCCTGAGAAGTTTTGTACCAGGCGTGGGTAAGGCAGCTGAAAGAATGTTGAATGTGAAATAAGGCCTGGCTCAAAACCCAACTCTGATCTTACTACCAGTGTGGCCTTGAGCAAAACATTTAATCTCACTGCACTTCAACTTCCTCATCAGTAAAATTAGAGGGTTTGGATCACAAGGCCTCTGAGGTACCTTTGAGCACAAGCTATAAGGTACTAAGTATCCTGGATCTATCAAATAGGCAACTTTTGACCAATCATATTTGACTTCTCTTTGTCTCAGTTTCCTCATCTGTAAAATGAAGGGATTAAATGGTTCTCTAGAGTCAGACAAAATGAATTTGAATCCCACCTCTGTCTCTTACCATTTGCTAAACCCTAGAAAAGACAATTTGTTTCTCTGGGCCTCCGTTTACTGATCTATGAAAAAAGATAGGGGTGTGTGTATGTGCACGCAGGTGTTGGGGGGCTTGCTGACCTTGAAGGTCCCTTCTAGCTCCAAATCTTATGAATTATATTTATATCCTCCTACCCAGCCCAACAGAATATCTCCGATTTAGACTTGTAAAAGAACAGACTCAACCCCCAAAGCTGGTATGTTCTGAATTGTATTTCAAAGCCTTTTTTTTTTTAATCTAAAGCATAGGCACTTATTCAGCTAGCTGGCCAAATGGGAACAAAGCTTCCCATCCCTAACTAGGGCAAAGGGCACTTTAATTAATGGCACCTCTTGGGTTCTGATGACAATAGCTTTTGTTCCAGGCTACCTGTTGAATACTTGAACTCCTGTTTTAGTAATGCAGGGATATAGAAAACCTTGCTCTAAATGGCTTATATACAATGGACAACTATAAAAGTGCTAGAATTTACAGGCTTTATAAACCCTAGACTTGTGCCAGAGATACATTGCACTATGAGTGAGGGCTTGACTTTAACAAAAAAAAAAATCTCTTTTCATTTTTTTCTCTCATTAAGCCCCATATTCGCCATAGAATTTCCACAAAGAGAGACCCACACAGGGGAATGTGGGTGACTGCGGCTTCCCCAACAGCTGGCCCAGCTTTTCTTTCATTCAGAAGCAGATGCACCTTTTAGACAAACATACTTGGGGTTTTAAAAGGGGGAACTGCAGGGCCCTAAAGGAGGGGCTCCCTCCACATTAGCAGGCGGTAGCCCAGGCAGGTTTGATTTATTCCTGCAGTCTCCTCCGTGGCTGGAGGAGACTTCATCATTTTGATTTGGTGCAGACGCAGCCAGGGAACCAGGCTCAGCTGGGCCAGGCTGGGAAACTGCTTGGAAAGCGCTGGAGCACCCCCTAAAGTGCAGAGCCCGTAGCAGCACCCCACAAAGCTCCCGGGAAAACAGGCAGGCTGGCAGACAGACCCTAGAAGCTCTGGGGAAGAGAGGAAAGCTTTTCAGGTTTAGGAACCTGGGGTATGGACAGCATCATGTAGGGATAGCCTACATGGAGGTGAAACAGAATGGAATCTCCTGTGGAAAACTAACCAGCTCTCCAATGGAGACTACCTGGTTTAATCAGGGTGATCCAGCAAGTATGGTGACACATCTACTGTGGGCTAGGCACTGGGGATAAGAGACAGAATTAACAATCCTTGCCCTCAAGGAGCTTGCTTTCTGCTGGGTGACTACACATGGTCTTTGGGTGAGTCATTGAGCCATCAAGCAGTAGGTTTTTATTGTGCCAGGCACTGTGCTAAGCTCTGGGGACACAAAGAAAAGGCAAATCTTTCCTGGCCTCAGTTTCCTCATCTGTAAAACTAGGGAGTTGAAGATGTTCTCTAAGATTTGCTCTAGATCTATGATCCTGCATAAATAGGTAATGATTAGAGAAGATAAAGGAGAGATTGCCAACACCTAGAACAGGTTTTATTTAAAAAATGCTACTTTATATTCAGCTCCAAATCCTCTCCCTGCTGGATCCTTTTCTCCTTACCCCAATGAGAAAGCAACAAGTGCAAAACCATTACAAACATATATAGTTAAGCAAAACAAGTTTCCTAGAGCAGTGTTCATGGGGGGGTTGGGGGGATGTCTTATTGGACCTCATTGGCCATCTGGTAAAAGCCTATAGACCCCTTCCCCAAATAATGTTTTTTAAAGCTTAAAATATGTAGTAATAAAAATAACACCTATTATAGTGAAAGTTATTGAAGTATTTTTTTTAAAGTTCCCAAACCAAAAGTTAAGAACCCTTAATGTCTCTGAAGATCAGGAAAGGCATTTTGTAGGAGAAGACACATGGATTGACCTTTGAAGAAAGCCAGGGGCCTTAAGAGACGGACCAGGAGGATGGACATTTAAGGAATGGGGGAGACAGCTTGTGTTGAGACAGGCAGGCAGGAGATGGAAGGTCAACTTCAGGGACCAGCAAGAAAGCCCGTTTGGCAAGAAGGTAGTAAATAGGAAGGGAAATAATAAGCAATAAGCCTGGGAAAATAGGCGAGGGCCAGATTGTGAAGTACTTCAACTTCTAATAAATATTTATCAGTACCTACTATGCACCAGATACTGTTTAAGTTCTGGAGATGCAAAGATGCCAAATAGAAGAGTTTCTATTTTATCCTAAAAGTTAGGACTTCAGATCCAGAGGACCTGAGTGTGAATCCTGACTCTGTCACTCACTACTGTGTGACTTAACATTTCCTCTGTGAAATGAATTGGTTTAGACTAAATGACCCCTACAACCTCCTCCAGCTCTGCAGCCAGCAAAGATAACCTGTTCTGTGTACCATGGTTTGTTGGTCTGGGATTTCTTTAGGAAATCACACCAGGTAGGGGTCTTACCCATCCTCCTCCCATTCCTTATCACTCATTTTTAGGTTGAAACAGCCCAGGGCAGTAGAAAACTATTTATTAATTAATAGGACCTACTTTGGGGAAGCCAGGTTGCACAGTAGATGGAATGCTGGTCTTGCAGTCAGGAAGACTCCTTTTCCCAAATTTAAATCTGGCCTCAGACACTTACTAGTTGTGTGACCCTGGGCAAGTCATTTAATTCTCTTTACCTCAATTTCCTCTTCTGTAAAATGAACTGGAGAAGGAAATGGTGAATGACTTCAGTATCTTTGCCAATAAAACCCCAAATTTGGTTGCAAAGAGTTAGATGTGACTTAAACTACTGACCACCACCAACAAAGTACTTCTTTTAACTTCTTTGATTCTCCATATCTTCCAATGAAACCAATAGCACTTTTACCTCCAAGGGTTGTTGAAGAGAATAACTTAAGGTGGGTAAAGTACTAAGTAAATGAAAAGTGTTGTTATCACCCCAAGGACATCAAGTTAAAATGAGCATCCACATTGACAAAGTGAAGAGCCTTTAGAATGGCTGGCCCAGGCCCTCTGACTCTTGGAGGTAATGGAACTTTCAACAGACAGAGTATTTAGAACAAAGGAGGACCTTAAAAGATCATCTAATCCAGGGATTTTTAACCTTTGTTGTGTGTGTCATGGGCCCCATTTGCCCTGAGGAAGCATATAGACCCCTTTCTCAGGCATTCAGTGAAACATATAAAATTACAAAGGAAATCAATTATATTGAAATACAATTATCGAAATATTTTATAAAATGAGTTTTAGGATTCCAGGTCAAGATCTAGGCCCTCACTTAACAAAGGAAGAAATGCAGGCTGAGAGGGGAGAAAGTAACTTACTCAATGGCTGATAGTAAGTAGGAGAATTAGCATTAGAAACCCAGGCATTATGCATTCACCCATATCAGGAGGGAATTTACAGGATGCTTTCATGTGTATCAGCCTTAGAGTGGTGTTTTTTCTTTTCTTTTTTAAAAATAAGCCCACTTCTTGTGCCCAACTCTAGCCCACTAGCCTTCTATGGTAGTTTGTGCCCCCTGGCAATTGTCCCTTTTTCCCATTTTAGTTGAGGTCCTACTTGGATTCCATTCAGTGGTGGCTCTAATGCTTTTTAGCTGGTAATTTCACCAGCTGGCTTGTAGCAGAGCCCCTGGGGCAGAGACACAACTAGCTTTTTTTTTTTCTTTGTGCCTGGGGCAAATCGCACAAAAAAGGCATTTAAATCAACTTTTAAAGACAAATTAACTTGGAGAAGGAGTGACCCCAGGACATGGAAGGGGAGAGGGAGGGAGCAGTGCTAGAGAGGAGCTCATCTGGAGTATAGCTGTTGGGAGATGGGTTGGGAGAGTGGGCGGGGGGGAGGAAGCACTACCATGTAGCTTCCTATTTTTAACCATTTATTCCTGCTAATTTAAGATTATGATCAGTTGTTTCTACTTGCTGAAGGAGTAGAAATTGTCTTAGACCCTCCCAGCTTTCTGTGTCCCCAGGAAGATTTCTGCACACCCTTCTAGGGTGTGCCTAAGAGAGGTACTATTTAAATACAAAAAACTGTTATTACTTATGGAAATAAGTTAGTGAGTCTACTACTGTAGTTTGGCTTTGTGAATGGACACTGAGCTTTGGCTAAGTAAATCTCCTTCTCCAGTTGAGAAGAGACTTTGTGTGATTGTGATTGGCACCTTTTGTTTAATCTGACCCTGTTGCTGCAGAAGCTGATGCAGGTATTTGGGATCCTTCAGCAATGTGGTGTTTTTTACTAGAATATTTGGAGGACAAAGAGGTTATCATTATAGTGTCCAAGTTCTGTATTGTGTGGATGAGGGTCAGCAAGATTGAGAGATGGTAGGGGGCAGGCTAGGTGGCTAAGTGGATAGAGGACTCGCCCAGGAGTCAAGACCAAGCTCAGACACTTACTAACTGCATGACCCTAGGCAAGTCACCTAACCTAGATTGTCTCCAAAATAAATTTAGGAAGTGGCATGGAAGGGAAAGAAGGTGTGTGTGTGTGTGTGTGTGTGTGTGTGTGTGTGTGTAAGACTGAGTGATCATCCAAGATCAATCCAATCAATCAATTGACAATGTGATGTCAACTTTAACCCAACTCTTCCAGAGTGATAATGGTGATATGGAAGTAAGATTCATATATGGCTTAAATGTTGCAGGGATAAAAACATGTGATAATCTACAGTAGAAAGTCTAAATCCCGGAGCTAGTATAATCCAGATCCAAATGAACAAATGGCTAGGTTGATGGGCGAAAAAGCATTTATTAAGTACTTACTATATGTCAGACACAGATCCAAGGATGCAAATAGAAAAGAGAGCCGATCCCTATTCTCAAGGATCATGGATGTATAGGATGAGATGAAATCCACCTGTAAAATAATCTTATTCTACCATCCCATTTTATAGATGAGAAAGAGAGCCCAGAAAGATTAAGTCACCTACCTGCCCAAAATCAGTGATAGGTTGATCCAGGATTTGAACCATGTCTTATTGCTCCAAATAAATAAATAGTTTTTTTAAAGCAATTATTAAGTGCTTACTCTATGCCAAGCACTGTGCTAAATGATAAGAATATAAATAGAAAAGTCAGACTCCTGCTTTCTTGGAGTTTACATTCTAATTAGGACAGACAGAGCATAGAAGACAGTTCAATTGCAGGACAAATGGAATGATCTAAGACATTCTCAGGGTGCAATACAAATGTGGATAGGATGACCCAGATATTCATAAGGTGTAAGCAACAGGTCTAGTAGAAAGGCCTGGGGTTCTGGAGAACACAGGAGGGGCATATGGCAAGGCCTAGTGATACTCTCTTACTGGAAGAAATGTAGTTGGTGACTCCTTATACATCCAAAGCTGTGTGGGAAGTCACATCTCTGACTCATGACTGGGAAGTGGGAAGAGAACTAAAGAATTGAAGTAGATTGGGGGCCCTGGTTTACCTCTCACAGCAGTGGATGGAGGATATCAGCTTTCAGACAGAAAAGGATGTCCAGGACCCACTGGGAAATGGGTAGTGGGGGCTGGGCCAGGGGAAGAGAAGTGTTCCCTAGGGTCTGCTCATGGCAGATGGTGAATACTTTCCTTAGACCGCATTATTGTTCAGCAAGCACATTCCTGTAAGAATGCACACTGGTTAGTTTGCTTGAATATGTGAATACTTCAAATCCCTGGCAAATAGATAATATTGATATCCTCCAATCTTAACAATGGCCCAGTGAGATTGACCTGGTAGAAATGGTGACATCAACTTTGACCTAATTCTTCCAGAGTGATAGTGGTGATAGGAAGTCAGATTCATATAAGACCATGTTGCAGAGATAAAAACATGTGATAATCTACAGTAAAAAACGGTTTCTTTGTTCTGTGAAGAATAACTTCTCTTTTGTTTCCCATTCCTCACGGTCCAGATGTTCCTAGTGTATAACTTTTATTGAACAGAGATTCCAATTAGCATTTGATAGTCAAATCTAACAATTCATTTCTAGGCAGCTTAGTGTAGTGGAACAACATGACTATCTAGTCAGAAGACCTGAATTTGAGTTATGGGATCTTAGAATTCAGAACCAGAAGGTATCTTAAAGGTTATTTTTGTCCAAACACTTCATTTTATAGAGCAGATAGGGAAACTGAGGCTCAGTGAGGTGAAATGTTCACTTTATATTCCCTGTACCTACAGCAGCACCAGGAAAGGAATAATTACTTAATAGATTTTGAAGAATTGATGTGAATTGTTGTTTTGGAGAGTTGTCTGAGGCCCTACAGATAAGAAATAGCCAAGATGGGACTTATGCTAAGAGCCTCTGACTCCAGAACAAGTTTTCTTTCTATGATATGAATACCATGTCCCTTCCTGGCTACGAGAATTACCAACTCTACAAGGGACTCTCTGAGCTTCTGTTTCAAAATCAATAAAATGAGGCCAATAGTACTTTCACTATTTAACTCACAGTCTTGTGACAAAAGTACTTTGCAAACTTAATAGTGTTACAGTAGTTGAGATATTCTTATTAAGCTCCATTTTCTCAATTTTCCAACTTTAAAAATATTAGTTCAGCATCTACAATAGAAATATAGCATATTAGACACTGAAGGTTGGGTTTTTTTTATCCAAACATATACTTTTATTGATATAGGAAGCTCCCTGTGAGGGGTTCCTTGTACTATTGCATTTTAACACCTGTTGCAGTTATGTATGGCATGGTGATGGGACTTGAATGCAGATCTTTCTGATGCCAAGGTCTGCTCTTTTTCATACAAAGGATAAATAAGCCATAGTACCTGCCCTCAATGTTCCAAGAAGGGAAAGAAAAAGCTACTTCTGATATATTCCTAATTTAACTAATTATTCTTACTACTAGATGCTAAGTTCCGTTGTTTTTAGCTGCTCTAGGACTGAAAGTTTTGTCCGTACCCCCGTAAGTTTTGGCCCCCAGCATCTGCCTTCCCTTAGGTACGATTTGGGCAGAAAACTCATTACTATCAGTCATAATCTTTTCCTCCTTGCTGGGATACACACCAGGTCATAATAACCTATGAGCTTCTATTGTTACATAGCCCTAGTCAGACAATCAATACATGTTTATTGTGCTAAGTGCTGGGGACACAAAGAAAGGTAAAAAACAGTCCCTGTTTTCAAGGAGCTCACAGTCTAATGGAGGACACCACAAGCAAACAACCAAGTATAAATGAGGATAAATCAACAGAGAGAAAGTGGTAGAATTTAAGGAAATCCAGAAAAGCCTCTGGTAGAAGGCAGAATTTTAGTTGGTGCTCAAACATAGCCAAGGAAGTCAGGAGGCAGAGATGAATAAGATCTGGCCAAAGTGTGCCCATAAATGGGTTTGCTGGTTTCTGGGCAGTCTGGCCTGCCAGGCATTAATAACAATGTTGATTTCAATCAGGGTGGATTGGTACCATATGAGTAATTAAGCCTGAGGTGCTTTCTGTGCTACTGAGGAATTTGGGCTTTACACCTGGGTATTTAAATGCCTCAGTCAAATCCATTTGTTAAAATAATTAATTGCCATTTGACTACATTGAAACTGGAGTTTAGGAATTGTGCACCAAATGTGGTGAGTCCTCTAGCCAATGAACTTTGATCCCAGCACAAAAGGTCAACTCTTAGTAGTTCATTTCAGGAGACTGTCCAGATCCCTAATTACCTAATTAATGTATTATTTTATAGTCCATCAGTTTAAAGGGTTGTGTAGAAGCAGCGTTTCTGCTTATGATCCTAAGGTTTTAATTTGAGAATGAAATATCTATCTCTTGTTTTAAAAAGCCATTACATGATTTATTAGAAAATTGATAGAAACAGCCCTGGGGGGTATTGGGGAAAGGTTGTGCACCAAATCTTGTTTAAAAGAGTGGCTGCTGGCTATGACTTTTTGATTTCCCTGGACCATATTGAATACTATTAGTCCACTTTCATGTAAAATAAATGTTTGAATCTAGTTCATATAAGACTCATTCACTGTGTCTTGTGTATTGTGCAGAGAATTGTTTCCTATGTTGATTTGCCCTGGAAAGGACCAAATGAAATTTTCCCCTGTAGATGCTGATGTTTCTGATTGAGGAGACTGGAGAACTGTGCTCCCCCAACCTGCCTCCCTGCACTTGGTCAGTAGTTTTAAAATATCTGCAGAAGCTGTAGGTCAAGAATAACAGTTGTTTTAAATCATGTCTCTGGAATGCAGAGTCATCTGTGATTTCTCTAGATTTTTTTTTTTAATATTGGCTTGTTTTTTAAAAGGAGCATGATGTTCAGAAAAAAATAGTGAACAAAAGGTCTTTATAGAAATTGGGCCCCTTGTCACACAGTCTCTGAATATTGGGGTTGCCCTTTTTATCTACCCCTAAAAAGCTGTGATTTAGGACCAGGATGGGTTGAGAGGGTTCTTTATCCTTTTGACTTCCATACAGGAAGCTAGGCTGTCTTTCACTATTGTTTGAGAGTTTCCTAGAAGAGATAAAACAATACCAAAAACCTGGTGGACTTGTCAGAGGAGAAGGACTAGAGTTCTACAATGGGCAGGTCTGGTTGGACTGGAATGGATAGGCAGCATTGGAGGGAATGTTTATAAGTCACCAGTCCATTGGAGTATTGATAGTAGTGTAGTCTGAGGGAAATGAAAGAACTCTGATCCTTCAAATCCAACTGAAATAACCTGTAATAAGTTTTCTTCAGCTGGGGTACTGTAGTGGATTGAGAAATGTCTCAGATCTCTGCAGAGACCTGCCATGTGTGTATGGGAGAGCCACTAGGCTAGGAATCAAATCTCACTTATAACATCAGACAATTGTACTTGGACTATCTTTTCTTTCAGGGTGATTGTGAGGTTCACACTAATTAAGTTGCCTGTGAAGGAGCTTAGGAGTCATAAATCACTGTATAAAAATAAAACTATTGTTATATTTCACCCTAAAGAATTAATACTGGGGCCAATAACTTTGTTTTAAGTTTCTTGGTAATTGTTCTTAAATTGCTTCAAACTTATATGACATCTCTCATATGAGACCATCAACTCTTTGAGGGGAGAGAATTCTTCCCTCCCAAAATTTCATTGTTATTATATATATATATATATATATATATGTGTGTGTGTGTGTGTATGTGTATATATATATACATTTATACATGTGTATGTAGCATTATGTCTCCCCTCTATTGAATGTAAGCTTCTTGAAAGGAAGGATGGGTTTTTTTGTCTTCCTAGTACATAGCATAGTGCTTAGCACATAGTAACCACTTATTAAATGCTTCTTGATATCATATTTCCCCTATAATACCAAGCATAGTGTGATACTCAAAAATGAGTTTTCAATAATGTCATTCTCTTACTTCCTGAGAAACATGAATTGGAATCATAGGTTCGTAGATTTAGTGCTAGAAGGGATTTTATTGACTGGATACACTTATATTCCTATGTTGGCTGGGTCTATAATTATGGTAATACTGGTCCATGCCAGTGAATTATGCCCCTAACTGCTTTGACTTTGCTATGAAATACAAGGAATGATAGTGCTGATAATAAAATGTCTCAGTCATCTGGGAATAGATGTAAATACTTTTTTTCTTTTTTGGATGGGGGGAAAGCAGGGCAATTGGGGCCCAAGCTTACAGGGCTAGTGTCAAGTGTCTGAGGCTAGATTTGAACTCAGGTCCTCCTGCCTCCAGGGCTCTATTCACTGTGCCAACTAGCTGTCCCAGATATAAATTTTCTAGATGATCAAAGCTTGCTTCTTATATTTTTATTCATTTTTAAAAAATGGATATATTTGGGGGGTTTGCATAGACTTTATTTACAAATCAAGATAGTATAATTAATAAAGATAAGGTGAATTAATATAAGGTGATGGAAAATTAACATATAATTAAAATATCTCTTCTTCCTCTCCTATCCAGCAAGCCATCTCTTATAATAAAGAATTAAACAAGTAAAAAACAATTTAAAACAGAACTTTTAAAACATCACTTTAAAAACAACCCACTTTTATGGGAATCTTTCTAAACTAGATTTCACATTTGCCTGTCTTCTTACTGAATAGCTTTTCTTTAATAACTCAGTTTACATAAGGCTGTATATATAAACATATATAATACATACATGATTTTATCATGGTGTGCTTTATGCCTATCTTCACAATATAGTGATCCTCTCAGAGCCGTTTGCCCCTCATCTAAATGGTCCTTAGACTGCTCTTCTACTGAAGTTGAATCTGCTTTTCATAGAATTTCTGTCTCCTCTCCTTTGCACTTACTTCTTTTTGGTGTCATTGTTTATCTCTTTCTATCCCTTTTAATTTTCAGCTTTTAAGTCATCTTTCTTCAATCCTGGTGTAAAAATCAGAGCAAAGCATCTCTAAATGGTGACCTGAGGGGCTCTCCTATGAGTAAAGTGCATGGGGTTTTTAGACCTTTATTGTGGTTGCTTAGAGTTTTGGTTTGTTTATTTGTTTGTTTTTTTAAATTTTGCTTTCTTTTGGATTTTCAACTTGTTCTAATTAGCTGAGTAAATTCTAACTGGTGAATAAGTCATGCCTAGATTAAGTGAGTAGCAATGATACATTGTATTGGTATAGAATCTTTATATTTCTTTAAAAAAATCTTCTTTTGCTCACAACAATGGGAAGTGCAGGAATTAAGGTAAGTCGATAAATCAGCTCCTCACAACCTTTTTTTCCAGTTTACCCTTCCCATTGGGTATGATTATCCATTAACATTATTTCACTTGATCCTCATAGTGTGCCTATGATAGAGTTTTGACAGGGATTATTCCCATTTTGACAGATGAGAAAACTGAGGCACAGATGACTTGGATACTTGGCTAAAGTCACATGACAAGTTACTCATGGAGATGGGCTGGAAACTCATGTCTTCTCCTACACCCTTGATACTTCACCATGATGCCCAGTCACACGCTCACTTCTAAATTCTGATCCAGTGAATTCATTTCAAGACTCAAGATTTCATAATCCACAAAACAAAGGGCTAAATTTACATCATTCCATCTTTACCCAATGGATTGGAGCTAGGAGCAGTGGAAGGATGAGAGATATGTCCTCATGTATGAAATACCTCGATATAATTTTTTAAAAGGAGCTCAGCAATTAGGTTCTAAATCTCTGACTGTTTTTAGACTTTGGACATAGCAGCTGGCCTGACATAATAGACTATTGCTCAGGAAAGGATGCATAAAAGCCGCATCCGACGCAGCCGGATGGTCACAATACACAGCTCAGCTTCCAAAAGCTGCCATTACAGTCCACTGGGTCAATAATCTGCAAACTAAGAAAGATTTACACGATAGACCATAACAGCTGCTCTGGAGCCATTATGGTTTATCAAGTCAAAATCCAATTTTTAAAAAGTGGCAACAGAGAGATTTGCCCTATAGACCTGAATGGTTGAGAAGCTACCATTATTACCTATTGGAGAAATACGTGTTCACTAAATTAATAATAGAATCCAAATACATATTTACTTGGAAGATCATAGCTGATTTTATAGTGTCATTTTATATCTCTGTGTAAATGATTGCCAAGGTCCCAATGCTTAAGTTTAGAAAAGACTACTATCAAAGTGCATGGAGACTGGCGGTGCATTGGCCTGAGACTAGGAACCAAGAGACCTAGGCGCTACCCAGTGTACCATAAGTTACCTGTGTGACCTTACTACCTGTGTCATTCCATATCTCTAGATTTCAATGTCCTCATCTATTAAATGAAATAGATTAGATGAGCATTAAAGTCTCTTCCAACTAAATCCTATGACCAGATGATGAGAGGTAGTGGGAGGAAAAAGGACTGGATTAGGAATCAGAAAGTGTGGGTTTAAATATTGAATCTGCTGCTTACAGATGTATGACTTTGGTTAAGTCACTTAACTTGGCTTTGATTTCCTCATCTTTAAAATGAGGCTATGAGCCTATGATCTCTCAAGCGCTTTCCAAGTCTAACTGTATACATTGTAAGAAAGACATTTATGACACTGATAGGCCCTTTAGCCTTTTCAGTTTTCAAAAATATTTTATTGAGGATAAGAGACAGGGTGGTGTAGTAGAAAGCTGATCCAAAAGACAGCATTGCCTCTGACCCATATTGGCCACAAGTAACCTCTCTGGCCTCTAGGCAACTCTCTAAAACGTAGGGTTGATGAATTGTCATAGATTTCAAAGGGGTCTGTATACTTTGACTGGAGAAAAATGACATCTTTATTTTTACTAACTGAAACTTAGCTGAACTTAAGCATTTCCTTCAATTACAAATTTTTAAAAGTTATTCTAATAAGGGATCCATTGGTGTTACCAGATCCCTGAAGGGGTCTATGAACCCCCTCCTCCAGATACTTAAGAATCCTTGCTTTCACACCACAAGTTTAGAGGAAATGTGGACCAGCTTTAGTTTTCCTCATTTGGGAGTTCCCCATGTCAATGGAATCATGAATCTACTTCCTATTCCTTTATTGATGCATTTTGGTTTTGTATATGCTCCTCTGCCCCTCTGTCACTAAAAATAAATTACCACTCCCTTATAACAAAGAAAAATAGTTAAGCGAAACTCACCAATATTGTGATCTTATCCAATAGTATAACAACATTCTACACTTGTGGTCTCCCTCGTCTCTACCAAAAGGAGGGAGATGCTTCTTCATTTCTTCTCTTAGTCTGGTATTGGTCCTTATAATTACTCATACTTTCATTTTAGTGTTGTTTTATTTTCTATTATTATAGTCTTAGGAAACCACAGCTCCCAAAATACAAATGGATTGAGTCTTTTGAGGCACAGGAGGATTCAGCAACAAGTGTTTCTATAAGGTCTGTGGGTCATAAATCACAGCCCAGGGGTTCTGGAGATGTAAAGCTTCTTTGCTCCTGCCCTGTTCCTCAGAGCTCTATGTCCAAAGTCTATAGACTTGAGTCCATAGACCTGTCTCTAGTCACAGCTTTGTTGATTTCTAGCTGCTTAATGCTGGACACCTATGGGCTTCTGAATCTCACTTTTCCCACCTCTGATATGGGAATAATCTTATTTACCCTACCTGTCTCACTGATATTTGGGGAAGCTATAAAGTACCATATAAATGTGAGCTTTTTGTACCTATTCAAAATAGGGGAAAGTGTTTTCATTCACATTACTGTTATTTTTGTAAATGAGGCTGGCAACTCATGGTGTGAATAAATACCGAAAGCAAGGCACCAGCAAGGACTGAAATTCAGAAACAAGACCAACCTTTTCTGCCTGCTCATCTTTTGTGCAGTCTCCCTCTGAACAGGGGGTGAATGAGAGCTCTTGCTTTGCCTTGAGCCACCCAGGCAGAATGCCATGCATCCTCGATAGAGGCAAGGCCTTTCCTTCGAATTTCCTGGTTTTTGTTGGGTCCCTGTCACAACTTTAATGTTATTTAAATTGGGTGTTTTGTATTTAATATTATCAAATGCCTCCTCATCAACACTGAGCTTGTAATTGGCCTCCATGAATAGGTGATTAGGCAGATAAATTGCAATTGTGATTGTGAAAAAAAAAAGAAAGAAAAAGATCACCAGGTTTGCTGAGGACAATAATTATGTAGCTTCCAGTGTTTGAAAATATTGCCCAAATCTCTTTCCCACATGTTGTTTGTGATGGAAAACAATTAGACAAAGGAGTCTTTGGGTAAGCTGCCTCAAATTCAGAGGCGCATGATGAATGGTCTTTATCCTGAACCCAAAGCATTTGTTAGAAGTAAATTATATGTCATTTCCAATCCAAAGGTCTGCTTCACCATGTTTATTGGGATAAATTAAATCTTCTAAGGATGGTAAACAGAAGGCCTCGATAATCATTCACTTCTGTATAATTTAGGCTGAAAAGCATGCCGCAGTTACGAGTCTGGGGCTGGAGCAGCCCTCCCTGCATTGTGTTCACAACATCCCAGATATAATAGGGAAATTTAATTTGATACTGATCTACACGAGAAGGCACAACTCGGCAGGCAGTGGGGCGTTCCTCCCCCCCCCCCAAGCTGCTTTTCAAATGGCAGCTTTTGAATTGCAAATTTCCACCAAAATCACCCCGATTTATTATTTGAGAATTAACTTTTATAATTTCACTAGGACCACTCACTGCTGGCAGAGGTGGGTTGGGGGAAGGGAATGAGGAAGGGGACTGCTTCTCTGATTAAACCACCTCCCTGGTCATTGTCTTCTCTACAGGGAAGGTGTAATAGACTGGCTGGGTCTAGCTAGGCCTGCCTGCCTCCCTTAGTGAAAGGAAGGAATGAGGTGAGCAGAAAGACCCACTAAATACCGCTCACAGTTAGTGAGCCTCACAGGCTGGTGGAAGTCTCCTTTGTTACAAGCACTTAACATTTATTAATCACCTACTGTGTGGCAGGTATTGGGTTAAACACTGGGGGTATAAATGCCTGGGGAAAAATGCAAAAGAAATAAAGGCTATGGAAGCAAGAAATGGAAAGGGAATTAATAGCTTAGCACAAGACCTTGCCCAAGCAACGAACTCCCAGAAAATTAGAATGAACCAAATCTAATTATTAGATTCTAATCCTTCCTCCAAATGGTAATTTTCCATCTCTATTTAAAATCTGTGCCACAAAGCCTTCTCCTAGGTCACACTCCCCCCAAGAATGGTTTGAGTTCACGTACACCCATGATTAAAAACCAAAGCCAAAAACCAAAAACAAGCCAACTTTGATATTTTAATTTGATTCCTGTTGCCATAGGACCAGCCTTGCTGAAGTTTCTGCTTAGCAATAGATTTCTATCACACAGTGGAAATGAGGATGGGGCCCTATCTTTGCCTTTATCTGTGCTATTAGCAGTACAGAATATAGCCTGTAATAAGTACTTAGAAGCTTGTTGACTGACTCACCAAGGCCAGAAGTTACTTAGTCCTCAGGGTTTTATACTCAAAGTTTTCATTGGCTAAAAAGGTAAGGGTCAATATAATACTAACTCTCATTTACACAGTGCTTTTTTTTTCTTTTGAAACAAATGCTTTATTAACTTCTGTTTTACATCATTCATTTCTGCCAGATTTTGAGTTACAATCATTCCCCCCCGCCTGTTTTTCCCCTACCCACCCTCCCAGGATAGCAGTCCCACAAGATATCGTTTCCTCCAATCTGCTATCTCCCATACCTTCTCCCATACCCCCTTCAACTTTTCCATTAGAGGAAGGTGAATCTTTGTGTCCCAATGCCTGCACATCTTATCTCCCAATTACAAGCAAAAGAGTATTGATAATAGTATTTATATATATTTGAAACATTTAATGTTAAGACCTCAGATTTCAGATCCATTTCCTTCCTCCCTTGTCACCCATTCCCTCTGGGAAGATAAGTAATTCAGTATTTGTTGTACATGTCTAGCTATGTAAAACATTATCATAGTAGATATATTGTACAAGGCTGCTTATAATTCCCTCCCACTCATCCCACTCCCCACCTGGTCCATTCCCTACATGATCCTGTCCCTCTTCTATAGTGGTTACTTCCAACCTCCCCTCACCCCAAGGATGCCCTCCCATCCATCATCCCACCTCTCATCCCCCTTCCCCCTATTCTGCTGTAGGTTGAGATATCCCATTTACTATGTATGTCATTCTCTCCCTGAACTAAATTCAATGAGAATGTAGTTTTGCCTTTTAGCCTTCCTATTCTCCCCCTCCCTTGCAACCACTTCCCCTTGCTTCTTCTACATGAGATAGTTTACCCTACCCTGTCTCTCCCCATCTCCTCTTGCCACTTTCCTCTCTCACCTCATAATTTCATCCCTTGAGTATTCTCCCTTCCCAACAAATTCAACCTATGCCCTCTATCCATATATAACTGTAACCATATACACACACATTCACATATGTATTCATATGACCACACACCCTTCTTCCATTATTTTCATAGTGAGAAAGATATCATCAGTCACAGTTATTGCTTTCCCATATAGGAATGTAAATAGTTCAACTTTGATAAGTTCCTTTTGATTTCTTTTCCCTGGTTACCTTCTCAGGCATCTCTTGCTTCTTGTGTCTGGATGTCAAATTTTCTATTCAATTCTGGTTTTTTCCTCAAGAATGCTTGAAAGTCCTCTATTCCACTGAATGACCATATTTTCCCCTGAAACAAAATACTCAGTTTTGCTGGGTAGGTGACCCTTGGGTTCATTCCCAGTTCTTTTGCCCTCTGGAATATCATATTCCATGCCCTTCGATCCCTCAGTGTAGAAGCTGCCAGGTCCTGGGCTATTCTGATTGTGTTTCCACAATATTGAAATTGTTTCTTCCTGGCTGCTTGGAGTATTTTCTCCTTGATCTGGGGATTCTGGAACCTGGCTATAATATTCCTGGGAGTTTTCTTTTTGGGATCTTTTTCAGGAGGTGATTGGTACATTCTTTCAACCTCTATTTTGCCCTCTGGATCTAAAACATCAGGGTAGTTTTCCTTGAGAATTTCTTGAAGGGTGATTTCTAGGTTCTTTCTTTGATCATGGCTTTCAGGTAGTCCAATAATTTTTAAATTGTCTCTCCTGGATCTATTTTCCAGGTCAGTGGTTTTTCCCATGAGATATTTCACATTGCCTTCTAATCTTTCATTTGTTTGGATCTGCTTAACAGCATCTTGATTTCTCATAAAGTCATTAGCTTCCATTTGCTCCAGTCTAACTCTGAAGGAATGAATCTCCTCAGTGAACTTTTGAGATTCTTTTTCCATCTGGCAAATTCGACTTTTTAAGGCATTCTTCTCCTCATTGCCCTTTTGGGCCTCCTTTGCCATTTGAGTTAGTCTATTTTTTAAGGTGTTGTTTTCCTCAGTCAGGCTGTTGACCCTCATTTCATACTTTTCCTGCATCCTTCTCATTTCTCTTTCCAATTTTTCCTCCACTTCTCTTATTTGATTTTTAAAGTCCTTCTTAAGGTCCTCTATGGCCTGCAACCCGCTCATGTTTTCCCCTGGGGCTTTTGGAGCAGGACTTCTGACCTCACAGTCCTTTTCCCGCTCTATGCCCCCAAAATAGGAGTCTAGGGTTGCATTTTTCTGTTTCCTTTGCCTTGGCATGTTGCCACTTAATTACTTGACTTTTGGGCTTGTTGCCACACTATGGCTTTAAGGCCAGATAAGGGAATTTTCGTCCCGAATGTGTGGGGGGCAACTTCCGTTTCTGGCAAGCTGTAAACCCACCCACGACTTCCACCCTAGATCACAATCTAGATCCAGGGAGGTTAAAGCAAGAGAGATTACCCCCCAAGACTGATCTCTGGATCTCCCTACAGTTCGCAGGCTGGGAGCTGGAGCTGCCTCTGAAAACTACAAAATGGTGTTTGTCCTCAGCTGCTTCTAGCCCCCAGGGGAGGGAGCCGACGCATTCCCCAAATACTGGTCCCAAAGTCCATAGGACACTAACCTCTTACTTTGTCGTAGGCATGTCTATGTTGATAATTCTGGAGTCACCACAGCTGCTGGTGTTCTGGGGTTCCTCCAGCCGGCTGCTGGGCCTGCAGCCCTGGGGCTAAAGCCTTGGCTCACACGGACCTGGGCTTGGCTCGGCTTCCCGCACTCTGCGCGCTGTGCACTGCTGGCTCCCAGAGTGCTGCGCTGGCCGCTCCCTGCAGGGCTGCTGGGCTGTCCTCAGCGGGAGGTTAGCTTCTCTGTGTCGTTCTGTGGGTGCTGGGGCTCCAGAAGTTGTTTAGAGGCCCCTTTTACATAGTTTGGGGGGAATCTGGGGGCAGAGTGGCTTGGATGAGCTGTTTCTACTCCGCCATCTTGGCTCCGCCCCCCCAAGAGTACACAGTGCTTTAAAGTTTGCAAAGGACTTCCCTAAAACAGCTGGTGAGGTAAGGAAGTCCAATATTACTGTCACCATCTTGCTGATGAAGGACCTAGGAAGTTTCATGACTTGCTCTTGATTAGCTAGCTAGCATGAATTCAAACCCAACTGTCCTGACTCCACGTCTATCATTCTGGTTAAATACTGAAATCATTTTTAAAAAAATATTCATGACTTTTGCTTAATTACAGCGCATATATTTTCCCATTCCCCTGACTCCCTTCTAGGATCCTCACTTAACATTGGTCATTGTTCAGTGGTGTCTGACTCTTCATGACCCCGTTTGGGGTTTTCTTGGCAAAGATGCTGGAGTGATTTGCTGTTTCCTTCTCCAGTTCATTTTACAGATGAGGAAACTGAGGCAAACAGCATTAAGTGACTTGCCCAGGGTCACTCAGCCAGTAAGTGTGTCTGAGGATGGATTTGAGCTTATGAAGATGAGTCTTCCTGATTCCAGTGCCCAGTGCTCTAACCATTGTACTGTCTAGTTGCCCTCATTTGTCATAGAGTTAAATAAAACAAACATGCAACCATTTGGATGTGTCTGTAACATCCTGACTTCATTACTGACAGGAGGGAAGTTATTTAATCACCTCCATTTTAAAAATTCTACGATACTTTGGGCTAAAATAGGCTAATTGGCTACTTTAAGTTACAAAATATGGTTAACATTTAAATTTATATTTTAAGGTTTAAAGTTGTAGTGTGGTATTACTCATGGTAATAAGAGCCATATGACAGATAAGGAATGAAGACTCTGGACTCCTGTCTTCCTCCTTGTCCTGGCTCTTGTGAGTTTTGTGTCAAATTTGTTCCAGCCTTCATTCAGAAGACCTCATTTTTACATTTACTAGCTGATTATGATTATAAGTTGTCTGCCTGTAGCAGCAACCACACTGGCATACCCAGGATGGCTTCTAGTGCAGGTTCTTAGATATTCTTTACTAGGAAAGATAGCTATTTAAGGAGTCAACAATCTTTTTAAAATTACATTCACCAGTTTAGGGGAAAATTCAGCACCTTGAACTCCAGAGAAAATTCATAGAATAAAGACCAACAGAGAGGGCTCTAACTGCCTGAATCAGTTATACCCTTTACATATACCCCTGAATGGAGAGAGCCTTTACATCTGAGCAGTCAGGGAGCTCTGAACATATGGCCACCCAGAATCTCAATCAGGGAAACACAAGATCCCTCTCATAAGCAAGCCCCCAAAGCAAAATATGAACTCAGAATATATATATATATATATATATATATATATATATATATATATATATATATATATATATACACACACACACACACTTCTCAGAGCCAGAAGGCATCACAACCCTCATGACTCAGTGCCTAATTAGAAATTAGCAAAAGGTGTGAAAGCCTTCCTACAAGCAAGTCTCCCCTAGGCAAGCCTCTCTTAATCGACTCCATTTGAGGCCTATTAGTGGGCCAGGAAGATCTTAAATCTAATTAACATTACACTGCTTCAATTGTTTCTTCTGTAAAATCAGGTCAATAAGTCTATTTACAGGGTGACTGGGAAGAAAGTACACCACAAACGTTAAAGAACTAGAGAAATGTTATTATTATTATTATCATAATTGGGAAGGGTCTTCCATATTCCTCTCTGATACCATGCTATAGTTTTTCTCTTGGTACCTCCAGCCTCATGATCTGGGTAGCTGGAATGGGGCACTTGGCCAGGGCAGGGAGAAGGAGGAAGGAGGCCTTAGGCTCTTATCAAAGAGTCTTAGTAGATCAAAAGAAAAAATGTGCAGAGGAATGGGACTCAGGACTATTATTTTTTAATGCATGGCCCACTGGTATATCCCTTAGCATGATTATTTGATATAATCTGTATCGGTCCCACTATAGGTAGGAGAGAAAGAACTTCAAAGTCCCTCTCAGCTTTGGACTGGTTTTACCTGAAACAATATCTGGTTTTATTTGGTTGTATCTGAAAGGGACAGGAATAGGATTAGGTAGATTGTACAGACATCTTGCCCCCAAAGTTTAGATTTTTTTCTGCCCGTTTCTTTACCCCCTAATTTACAAGGAAGAAGGGAATGTACCAAGATCCTCTTCAGACCTCAGAGCTCTTTTGTAATTGTTGGGCAAATAACTTATACTGGACTTAAATTTAACCTTCAGGATGAAAATTTGGGAATTATATTGAGGGCTTATCATAAATAAGGGTTTAAAGATACTTAAGCTCCTTACCAGAAAGAAAAATTAAAGAAAAGACTAAACCCAAGGATATTAGCTAGTGGAGATGACCCAATCCTTCTCTAGGTTTTAAGTAATTTAGCACCTGGCACTTGAGAACCAAGAGATAAGGAGATGAGAGGCCTCAGGGACCGATGTGCTCAGAGAACCAGACAGAAGAAACCTCTTGTTGCCCTTAAGGTAAAGTTTTTCTGCCTTCTCTAAAATATTTGGGAAAAAAACCCATACTTTACTTAAATTAAAAGAGGGTGTCAGCATCCACTCTTCCCTGAGGAAAAGACAGCCAAGAATTTCAGCTGAGCCAGATGTTATAGACAGTGGAGATAATGGCCAAGCAGCTTCTAGGAGAGACTCCAAGTCTAGCAGGGCGGTATTCATCATTGGAGACCATGTGTCTGACATATTTGGTCAGTAGATGTTTCAAGATCAGCAGTAGTTGGGAACAGCCCAATGATATCACTAGAAAATATCAAGGTGGGCCTATAAGTGCTGGAGGCACGAGTTGTTCCTTCGGGTGAGCATGTTTCCTAAATGTTGCTCCTCCTAAATGTTCCTCCCTCCATGTATACAACCTCTAAACAAATATTACACATATGCCCTACATATGTATCTTGCTGCAGCGTTCTCTATATGTCTACCTCTTCTCATGTGTTTCCTATGAATTTTTCTTTTTCCTCCTAATCTTGTGTATATTTGTGAGTGAGTGAACCCTGTGACTATGGGAGAAGTATTTTGTTGCTACTTTTCTTACTATGGTATTTTACTAAATGCCTTTGTTCTGAACTAAGTGTGTTCTCTGAATATTAAAAGTAAATGGAGTTGTGGTTATGGGTGATGGGGATCTACGTAGTATTTTGAACCAAGCCATCCACTAGAGAACCTGCCCTGCCATTTTGGATATGTCCTATGCATAAGACATATTCTCCCCTTTCTTCCAAATGACTTCTGTAAAGCCTGAGTAGGGCAGCCTGTAATTTAGTGTCATTTTTTAATGTACTGCAATATTTATTTTTTCTTTTCAAAGAGATCTCATTTTAAGACTATGGGCTGAGTCTGGGAGGGGCTTATATTTGAAAATGGCTGATATTTATACAAAAATAGCATTTAAATAGAATGTACCTGTCTTGCACAAATAAGTATCCAATAAAGATGCTTTAGGCGGGTGAAGAAGAGGAGTCTTCCGAAGTAAAGAAAGCTGCTGTTTTCAGGACCTGTCCTGTTTCCTAAATTCTAGATCTTCCTGGAGAGGAAGTATATTACTAGGGGATATCAGCCAATTCAGAATTAAGAGCTTCTCCTTTTTCCCTGCTTGAATTAGGAGGTGGGCCAAATCTCTAAAGCTCCCTGGTTCCTACCTACCGTACCCTGATGTGGTGGAGGAATGGTCCCATTGTGATTACCAAGCATCCCGATAACTGCTAATTACTGGGGCTAGGTTTTATCAGCACCATAGTAATAACAGATGAGATAATCCTGAATAATACAACCTGCTTAAGTAGAACTTGGGAGATTTGGCTACATTAGAACAATTAGTGAAGCAGCAAGAAAACACTAGGTTAGAGTGAAGTAATGTAACAATATTATTTTCCTGGCTCTTTGGGTATGAATAAGTCATAAGACATTTGTCCAAATTTTGATGCCTGTGTACATGTGGTTTCTTTCTACCAATGTTCCCTGGCTTAACATGTAGACAAATGGGAAAACCTAAAGCAGTTGGATATTTTTTGCAGATAGCATTTCAATAATCCATACAAATCTTTGTGGGAATCAAAGCATCATAAAATGTCATAGCTGGATGGAACCAGAGAGCTCCAGTTACTCAGCCCCTTCATTATACAGATGAGGAAACTAGTACCTGAAGAGAGGAAGTGATTTGTCCTGGTTTACACAAGTAGTTAACAGCACCTTAAGAGTCAAGTTTCCTGTCTTAAGTAGAAAGTGATTTGGACTAGAAGAAAACTCAGTCAGTACTGTTTGGAGTATGGTCAGGGACTATTTCTGGTCAGATCGTGGTTGCTAGTTTCCTTCCATTCTGGTGATTTTATTGGTGTAGGGAATTCCCAGTGAGGAAAATCCCTTTATTGATACAGATGGGTGATCTTTATAACATAGCCTTAGATAGTTGTTTGAACTACTGAGAAATTAACTAACTTGTCTGCGGTCACAAAACCCGCATTCATGAGAGATGAGATTTGATTGTGGCCTTCCTGCCTCTGAAGCTAACTTTATCTGCCATTACATTTACATCTGTTCTTTTTTGCATAAAGCCAAATCAAGACATTGGGTGATCTCATCTTATTGGATCCCATGGTTTTAACTATCAGCACTACCTAAATGATCCCCAAACATCCCTTCCTACATTTTCATTCCAGTTGCTGAACTGTCCAGATAATTATTCCCTGTATAAGACATTGGGTCTTCTACCTCCTTGCCTCCTAGATGTTACAGTAGATTGAGTACTAGGCCTGGGGTCAGGATGACCTGACTTCAAATCTGACCTCAGATACTCACTAGCCGTGGACCTCTGATCAAGTCATTTAACCTCTCTTTGTCCCGAATCCCTCTATTGGAAAAAGGGGGTAAGAAGAGCACCTGTCTCACAGGGATGTTGTAAAGATCAAATCTGTCAAGTGCTTAGTCCAGTGTGGGGCATGTAGTAGGCTTATGAATGCTCATTCTCTTCCCCATGTGGTTTCCACTGCCCCTCCCTCCCTCCCCCATATCCACCAGGTACTCTTTCCTCACCTCTTCCACACAGATCCCTAGTTTTCTTCAAAGCACACCTCCAGAGCTGCTTCTAGTGGGGTGACTTTTGTAATTTCCTCACTCCTAGTTATTAGGACTCTATCCCTTCTAAAATCATTTTGTGTTACTTTGGAAGGAAATAAACATTTATATAGCACCTACTATGTGCCAGGCATTATGTTAAGTGCTTTACAGATATTATCTCATTTGATCCTCACAATAACCCTGGGGACTATTGCTATTTTTATCCATATTTTACAGCTAAGGAAACTGAGGCAGACAGAGGTTAAGTGCTTTTCTGAGGATCACACAGTAAGTGTCTGAGGCAGGATTCCAACTCAGGGCTTCCTGACTCCAAGTCCAGGCACCAACTAACTTCCTCTTTATGCTTAGTTCTTATACTCCTACCTGACATTTCCCCTCAATCTCCTAATAAATGTGAACTGATTACTTTCATTATCTGGCTAAAGCCATTCATAGAAAGATGGACATGGTCAATGGAATGTGAATAAACTGACTTAACTTTTGTTGAATTGAAGGGAACTAGCTTAATCCTTCCCCAGGGTTTTTGTATTTCTACAAGCAACTTATTTACCCAATGTCTAACTGATGAAATGAATGCAGGAAATACTTGTGTGTATTGGGGGTAGTGGTTTTCCAGGGCTCCTTGCCTACCCTGGGCTGCTGTTATCTACCTCCCCCACTCCTCGTGCCAGTCAGAGTCACAGGGTCAGCCATTTGGCACTGGACTCCTGAGAGGTTGCCAATCCATGGTATTGAGTCTAATTATTTAAGCTAACGAATAGTTATTTTTTCTAACAGAGGCATAAACAGAAGTCTGATTTATGAATTTGCTAATTGCTCTGTCCTAATGTGGTCTCTGGTCTCTGTTCAGTCTTTGTGTCTGCATGGACTCTGTTAAATTATCAGTGGTAGCCAAAATGAGAGAGGGACTGAAATAATTTAGCCATTAGAAGAAATAGTGAACATAAAGTTTTTCTATTCATATTCCTTTTCAGAGAATCACAGTGCTTAAGATGTTGGGGAGAGAGAGAGAGTGGAGAGAGAGAGGAGAGATGAGAGAGAGGAGGAGGAAGAGAGGAAAAAGGAGAGAGAGGAAAGAGAAAAGGAGGGGAAGAGAGGAAAAGGAGAGGAGAGCAGAAGGGGAGACAAGAGGAGATAACCAAAAGTTAAAGTCCTCCAACATTTCTATGTCATGCCTCTGTGTCATGCTTGTGATCTGTTTCCAGAACTCATCTCTTTAATCTTTCTATTCAAGAGGTCTATGGAACATGAATGCAATGACTCCCTTCCTGTCTCTTCTTTCTCTTTTGTTCTTTGCTCAAATCCTTGCCATCCTGTCTCTTCCTCTGGCTTCTGAATTTACTTACGTCTGTATGGTTCTTGATAAACAGTGTTACTCCACAGTTCCACTCATTTTACCTATTCAATTTCTATTGAACAAGGTGTAATCTTCCAGAGCCATATTCTTATTTTGGTCTTGAGCCATCGAGTCTTAGTGATATCAAAGAGGTCAAATTTACCTCCTGTCGGAAAGTCTAGTTAACGTTACTTCTTACCCATGATTGGTAGCTCTTGCTACATTTATAGGACTTGCTACATTTATGTGTCTGTATATAAACATCCTAGAATATGGACTTCATTTTTTACTTCTTTCTTATACACACACACATTTTTGGCTTCTATCTTGTATACATATACATACATGTATATATACACATATGTATAGGTGCTAACACATATGCATGTAAATGCACATACATGTATGTAAGTATATTATGTATAGCAGCTAGGTAGTACACTGGGCCTGAAGTCAGGAAGACTCATCTTCCTTAGTTTAAACCTAGCCTCAGATACTTACAAGCTGTGCCCAGGGCAAATCACTTAACCTTGTTTTCCTCAGTTTCTCTGTCTGTAAAATGAACTGTAGAAGGAATGGCAGACTGCTCCAATATCTCTTCCAAGAAAACCCCAAAAAGGTGTCATTAAGAGTCATATACAACAGAAATAACTAAACAACTATATGTATGTATGTATGTATGCATATATATATGTATGTATGTATATATGTATGGTCAGTTCTGAGTTTCTCTACTGTGATCCTCCTGATGCTGTAGATACTTTCTAGATTATCTAGCTTGGTGGATATATATATATAGGCAGTTTTTTCTTTTACTCTATTTTCTTTCATAGTTTAAAGCCATTTCAATTAGATTTTAAAGACTTTAGTAAAATTCAACCTTCCTACCCATCCTTAAGCAGAATTCTGGCATGCCTGTGTTTTAAGTAATGGCCCAGATAGCCAAATCTCATTCTCAGTTACTATCTTCTCAATTAGCTATGTACTTCCCAAATATGTATTTCCTTCTGACTCCCTTCCTGCAACGGATAGTAGTGATGAGAGAAAGAAGACTAAACTAACCTAAATTCCCTTCTTTCCTTGGGAGCCATCTGCAATCCCTCTTAATTTTGCTGCCTTTCCTTGCCTCTTTTAGTCTCCTAAGTACTAAGCATAGTGACTAACCCATAGTAGGTACTTAGTAAATGTTTATTAATTGATTGGAAACACCACCTGTGCTCCTATGCTTTTTAAGTCTCTTACATGAAACTTCATGATCTTAATGAACTTCTGAGGTGACTAGGTGGCACAGTGAGTAGAGCACCGGCCCTGGAGTCAGAAGGACCTGAATTCAAATCTGGCCTCAGACACTTAACACTTAATAGCTGTGTGACTTTGGGCAAGTCATGTAACCCAATTGCCCCTCCAAAAAGAAAAAATAAAAAAGAATGCTGCCTAGGATCCTTGTGACAGTGTCATTTGTGTACAGAAAGTCCATCAGAAGTAAGGAGTAGAAAGTCAGTTTGACAAGACTTGAGAGTTTCTCTGTCATATCATAGGCACACACCCAAGGAGAGGAATATAGAAGACTTTGAGCATGGATAGCTAATACTTGGCCATGGGCAGAAATATAGATATCGAACACTCCATACTGTGCACCACAAATTTCTCCCTTCTTGGAAGGGTGAACCTTAGTCCTTATCCTTCTTTCTAGTAACTCCACTGAAATAAACCTTCATGTATATAAATGTAAATAAACATTCTCCTGTCCTCCCCTTTCTGTTTCTGTTTCTGTCTCTGTCTCTGTCACACACACACCACTCTATTTTATTTATTCCATTTCTGTGTGCTATTTAGTTGGGCGGCATGGCATAACAGAACAGGTGCCATAGTGAGGGCTAGAAGACTTGAACACAAAGCCCAGCTATGCCACTATTTAATTTCCCTGGCTTGAGGTAGTGAGAGCCTTCTTGTATTTGACCTCAGTTCGGTTCTCTATAAAATAAGGGCCTAAGCCCAGGCAGTCTCCATGGCCCTCTCTACCCTTCTTGTGCTATGATTTTGACAGAACAGTATGCGTCACTAGCAATCTTTACTTCCTTTTCCCACTTAACGTGCTCAGAAACCAATTCCCATTTGCACTCCTCAGATATTAGCATTCATGACTCCAAACAGATTGAATGCCTGCCATTCTAAGGCAATACAATTACAATCTGCTAAGGAAAATGGATATAAGTTCATGTATCTTGAAGCATAAACATTCCCACTTTCATATGTTGGGGGTGCCTATTCCAGACATCCACTTTCTTCCAAAGACTCCCCTCCTTCTGAGGCTTCCTTCCTATAGGTCATCCTATTTGGGCTTCAGCTCAGATACCTTGTGTGCTGGCCAAGTCTCCTCTTTGATCATGGTTGCAGCTATTGACTCCAGGATCATTGCCGGAGGAGGGAGGGTCCTGTGTGTCTCAGTGCCCACAGATCCTCCCCATTATAAAGGCTTTGTTCACTCTACTTGTGGGAAACAATAATAATAATGAAAAAAAACTCACATTAATATTGTACTTCAGAGTTAAGAAAATGATTTCCTCACAATAGCTTTGTTAGTTAGGTAGCACAGTTGATGTTATTCCCATTATGTAGATGAGGAAATGAAAATTTAGCAATGTTAAGTGAATTAGCCATGGTTACATAGCTGGTCAGTGTGGGAGATGGACTTAAACCTTGGCTCTATTTATTCTAGGTACAATTTTAGCATACCACACTGCCTCCAAAGGCCAATGAAGTTACCAGCAAAGAAGTCAATGGTAAAACAGGGAGGAAAAAAAAGGCCCTGTTCTTGTAGTCAGGAGACTTCTTATTGTCAGTTATTAGCTATGTAACCTTGGGAAAGCCATTTAATTTTGCTATTATGGTAAAAGTTAAGGACATTGGACTAGGAGTCACCAGTTCAGTTTGTAGTTCCATAATTTACTAGGTGTCACTTTGGGCAAATCACTGAAACTCTCTATGGCTCAGTTTCCTCAACTTTAAAATGAAAATTATCCTAACAAAATGTGAGGTTTATTTGCTCTGCAAATCGTGGGTCTAGATCCAAATGATTGAGTGAAGTGTTTTTTCCACTTCTTTTGTTGTTGTGAACTTAAACAGTGAAAAATACTCACGTTTGAATAGACAAAGAACAGAAAAAGAGGATAATGTATGAAACCACAAACTTGTATTTTGTAGAATTTTTCATGTATATATTCAAATTAACTTGATCATAGAAAGCTATACACTGCTTACCTGAGTTCTGTTCTGACTTTCCTTCTGTATATGTTAAATGTTTCCTTAAAATTATTTTTTCTTTTCTTCTGTTTTTTTTTTTTGTACCTCTGTCATTACCTCCATACACACTCACCCAACTGTGAGTCAAGTTTTTATAAAGTCACATTTAAAAAATGAACTCCAGGCCCAGAGATGTCAAGTGGCTTTCTTTAAGTCACACAGCTAGTTGTTAACAGAGCTGGGATGAGATATGGGTGTCCTGACATCTAGTTTGCAAAATTCTTTTCACTTGCAAGAGACAACCTCTTATTCAGCAAAATTTGCCCATGATATTCAGATCCAGGATTAAGTAGGTTTAGACAATTTAGGCCAAGAATAGGAATGGGGGGAGTGGTGGAGTCTAAACCTTTTAATTCAGGCGCAAAACAGTCTTTATTCCTCTATTATCTGACAATTACCTTGACCTTCCTTCTCTACTAGGGCTACAAAGAGCTGGCCCAAATATGCTGCCAGGGGAAAAGAACAGTTAATTGATTTCCAATTAGAGAACACTATCTTAACAAATGTGAATTAAAAGCCCTCAATATTTTAGTGTACTAATAAGATTCTGATTATACATTAATTGGTTGCATCATTATGAGCCAATTAAAAATCTAGTGAGTTATCTTTTGTACATTTATGCTAAAAAGCCCCTGTCAGCAGTCAGTTACTCTGTGGGATTAAGGGTCCTTGGTAGAAGGCCCCTGCCCTTGCAATACCAAGCCACTGAGGCCTTGGATTAAGCATGGGTCACAGCATAAGGTCATAAGGAGAAAGAACACATCAGGTTTTTCATCTAGGGATTCAGTCAGGCAATACAAGTGATTTTTCTTTCTCTTAACTATACCAATGTCCCTCAAACCTGGAATCTCTTCAGGGAAAGCTAAAACGTCAAAGAAATGGGATGTAGTGATGGGGATTTGGAGATACCAGTGATTCTGTCTGTCCCTGCTTCATGGCCAAAGCAACTGCAAAGGTTCAGAGAATGGAAGGGCTTAACCCTGTCAGGGAGATGAAGTCTCCGTCAACATGAGGTTTCCCAGGGTCTGCATGCTTCTATGTGTCTGATAGGAAACACAGGGAGTGGACAGGATGGTTTGTGGTATTTGAAAAGTGTTGAAGGGAAATACTAGAGTGCTTTCCTGAATTTGAGCAGATAGCTTAACAAATACTTCACTAAAAGGGCAGATTTTTTTCTGTCCTTTTAAAAAATATCCAAGTAAAAGCAGTTGTGGCTGTCCTGAGCAGGGTAGAAACCTGCATTAAAAGTATTTGGGATTCAGTGATCTGGAAAGCATCCTCCTTAAAGATTGAAAAAGGAAAGAGTACTAATAGATTTGGTTTTGTATAGTGTTTTTCTTTCCAAACAGGGAACTCTTTTCCTGTCACTATTGATGAACCAGTAGAGTCTAGGAGTTTGGAAACGATATAGGATCATGGCAAGTCGCTTAGACTCAACAAGTCTCAATTTCTTACCTGTAAAGTGAAACTCCCATATGTGCTTATCAGCTGTGCAAAAAGCCCTCTGTAAACTCTACGTTTTTAGGATCTGTGAACTCATTTTTGAAAAAAAAAATTGATGTATAATTGGTTTCTTTTATAATCTTATATATTTTATTTTATGCCTTTTAAAACTTTTTTTCTGTGGAGTCAACAGGTTTCACCAGATGGCCAGATGGGTGCTAGACATTAAACAAGAACTCTTACTCTAAAGCATATGTAATTGTGAGCCATAACTACCATTTACACTAAAGTATAAATTAGGCATGCTAACCACAGACATCAGGACATGGTGCTGCTCTCTTCTCCCCACCCCCAAACATATGTCAACCCTTTTCCCTTGATTCAAAATAATCAGTATCTTTGTGAAGAGAAATAAAAATTTAGATCCAAGAATGCAAATGCTACTAGCAACTTAAGACAAACTTACTATATTAGTTTGACACAGTTGATATAAGCGTCAGAATGAATCTTCATGGGGGAACTCTTCAAGGCACATATATATGGGTATAAAAAGGAAAGAGAGGAGCAACTAGGTTGTGCAGTAGACAAAGCACAGGTCCTGAACTCAGGAGGACCTGAGTTCAAATCTGGCCTCAGACATTTGACACTCAATAGCTATGTGACTCTGGGCAAGTCACTTAACCCCAATTGCCTCACAGAGAGAAAAGGCGGGGGAAGCAAGTCAGAAGCCTAAATGATTACACTACAACAGTTAAGCTTAGCTATCAATGATAGCAGAAGAGGTGTTTGTAGGAGATTGGCCAGCAGGACATTAGGGTTAGTGCAGTAGTGGGGCCTTAGGACATTGCATCTATCACCTTCTGTACTCTATCTCATTAGTGAAAGAATATCTCAATCTCAAAAGAGGTACTAAACAGAAAATTTAAATTCCACGAAACCAACTCCCCAGACTCATCTAGGGTATCCCCCATTGGTCTGCCCTAGCATTTGGAAGAACTTACCCAAAGGCATTGGACACCTGGCAGTTATGGCTTCAATTTAAAAAGTCTTGCCAGAGACCAGGGCAAGTGCCAAAGGCCAGGCTAAGCTTACCGTTTAAATGAAATGCAAGTGGCAATATTCTTTAAGCCTTTAATTAGGATAGCAGTATATTTGCATCCCTGCTTAATACTATTAAATTAAACTAGTTATTTAATATTTCAAAGCCTCACTGGGACCTACTTGTCATAGGATCCAAACATGGAACATAGCCAATGACATTTTTTATACTTCTCCCCAAAGAAAACTTGGGTTAAAATGATTTTGCTTGTGTTTCTCCAGAAATATATTCTGATAGTAAATAGACATCACTTCCAAATGTCCCCTGGATGAATAGGTACTGACAGCATGAGCTGTGATATATGCTAAGGGGGCTGGCTCCTTCCTAGGCCAGCAGCACATTCAAACTCTTTATTAAATGAATAGGCCTTTATCCACTAGCTCGAATTTTACTAGGCATGAGAGTGATAAGGACCCTTCTTTGTTAGGAGTGGACAAGGGAAATGATCTACGTAAATGTTCAGGCAAATATGTGAGTATTTTTAAACAGGGCTGTTCTTTTCTTAGTGGCATTGTTTGCATGTATATCTGATGGGGAAGAGGGAGAAGTCCAGTCACAGCAGATAAAATATAACTGGGATCATTGAATGAAAAACAAATATTTGCTTTTCTTAGCCCCTTTGGAGGCAATTTGCATAAAAACTTCAGCATTTCTAAGGACCATTGTTGGGGAAGAGTGGGGGTGGGTAGGGAAATGACCCATAATACTGGGAAAATATAGCTAATTGACAGAAATGAATTACTATTTTCTTAATATTGAAGCCACAGTGCTACAGAGCTGTTGGGATTCCCAAAGAAAGGTTAGGTGGTTGGCCCAGTAAACTGTTATAGGAATTATGTCAGTAGGGAAAAAACAGAAAAGAAAGGGAGAGGAGTCTTTTATTTCTGTCAAAGTCCTAGGATGCTTTAAGAAGGGGTTCTTAACCTGTGGTCTGTGGACTTTAGTCTTATTTTCCAAAAATGTTTTGATAGCTATATTGCAATATAAGTTGTTTCCTTTTGTAATTGTATGTATTTTATGCATTTAAATATCTAAGAAGGGGTTCATAGACTTTAGCAGATTGCCAAAGGGGTCCATGACACTGAAAAGGTCAAGAATCCTTGCAAGAATCTAGGAGAGGGAGACTTTTTGCCCAAGCTTCTAAATAATCCTTTCATCATACCTCAATTAGCTCCATCCCATCCTGACCTAGGGCCCTGGGAGGTATGAGTGATCAAGTAATTCACTTCCTTGTTTTCTCTGTCCAGGAACCAGTGCCTATAGAGCAGAGCAATAGGGGACTGCTTAAATATTTTCTGGGCTTTTAGAAATAAGATCAGAGGTTATCTTGGGGTACAGGGATACTAATTTATTCTGCAGGACACAAATGAGGTTTGGGGTGGGATAGTATTTGGTGGAAAGAGTATGAGTATAATTCTCTATGGGCCTTGGGATGGAACCATTGAGATTGTACCATCACCCTCAGACATAGAGAGTGATCCTCCCATGGGGGTTCTAGACAGTAAACTTAGGGTTAGAAAAGCCTGCAGGTCAAAATAAAATCCGCCATCAATGCTCAGGAAACTGGTAAGTGGAAATGCTACAGCACCATCCCAATAGGGGACCAGCCTGCCACCTTGTGGCAGTTGAACTGTAATGCCCATGTCACCTTTGAGTAATCTTGCAGGATTCAGCCTCATATTCTGTGAAGGATATTACCACCTATCTTATCTATGGCATCACGCCTCCTATAATTACCTTAGACTGAAGTATTCCCTTAGCAGCTACTGAAGTCCTAGTTGGGACACCAGAACATGGAATCATGTGTACATTCAGGTTGGGTCCAATCCTTAGGCTGCATGACTTATCAAATAGGGGAATGGGGCTGTTTAAAATACAGTTCAGGCTTTACAGCCTTCCTAACCTTTGAGTGTCTAAGAGAAAGGATACAATTTAAACCAGTAGTCTGGTTCTGCCTCTCCTATAATCATAATGTATGTGGTCTGGGAGAAAGGGCTGGAGAATCAAAGTTCCATGTCACTAACAATGAACAGGAGCTCAAAGCTTTTATCTGTCTCCATAACAAGGAAATCAGTGTGGAAATCAGTGGTCCAATGGATGTATTGCCCCACTAGATAAGGGTAACACCCCCGTTGCCCGTCAGTAACCATGTCCCTAAAGGTATGGAAGATGGGGCTGTTTCCTGGAGACTTTGGACAGTTTGCCTCCTGCTGTAACCTAGCAACATGAGATTAAACAATAGTAAGGGAGAACATTCGATTTGGTTATATGTCAACAATAAGAATTTATTAAACAATTAATGCTTAGAATTATGCTAAGCTCTGAGGATACAAAGAAAGAGAAAAACAGCCCCTGCCCCCAAGGATCTTATATTCTAGATAGAAGACAACATGAAATAATTAGTTGCACACAAGATAGAGATAAAGTAGATATCCTTAGAGGGAAGGGTGGCCAGCAGCTGAGGAGACTGCGACAGGCCTCCAGAAGAACGTACAATTTGAGTTGACTCATGAAGGAAGCCCAGGCTTCTAAGGTGCAGATGTGAGGAGGCAGAATATTTCAGGCACAGGGGATAGCCAGAGGAGAAATGTGGAGATGCTACAGCACTAAAGACAATATTTCATCTGATAGAACTTCCTAGGATTTTAAATTGTATTTATTTATTTATTTTTTAGTGAAAGGCTTATGCTCACTCAGCAACTGTGCATTATCATGAAGGAATGCCAATGGATGGGGACCAGCACTGAGGGGACACTTTGCCCAGTGCCTACTCTGTTCAGTAGGGAGGACCAGGTGCTGTCCATAATTGCTTGTTATATGCCCTAACCAACACCAACATCAATGCCCTGGAATAATCACCGAGTTCTCAAGGACTCTTAGAGAGCTGACTCCACCCATGTGTGGGGGCAGAGAGACTGGCACATTATTCTTGTTCTAGGCTTTTTTCTCTGTGCATCATCTAATCAAATCTCGTGGTTCATTATATCTTCCATCTTACTCTAGGAAAATTCTTCCATTTTGCTGTGTAATTGTCTGTGTGCTTCATTGATTTGCTTATAAAATATATTATATAAAACTTTCATCAGAATATTAGAAATGAATTAAACTAAGGTAAATTACATGAATACTCTCAGCATGGGCTTATCCCATTCCACTTTACACAATCCTCTGCAGACCAGGTAGCAATGCATTCTGCCCCCATGCAGATCAGACCATACCTAGAAGCTTAATTCTCTCCCTCTCCCCTCTTCCAGGAATTGAAAGTTCTTAGGGGTCTCCCCCCCACACCTCCACAAATGTCCCCAAGGGAAGCTGGCAAGACACTTACCCTGAGCTTTTTCCTGTCTCCACCAAACTTCCTGGCATTTAATGTCTAGTGTGTTAGAGTTGACCAAGCTAGGTGGCCACAGTGTAAAGAATGTTGGGCTTGTAGTTAGGAAGACCTGAGTTCAGATCCTGTTCCAGTCACTTATTTAGTTATGTAACTCTGAACAAGTCACTTAACTTTTCTGTCCCTTAGTTTCCTCATCTATGAAATTGTAATATTAATAATGCTTACCTGAAGTGTTGTAAGGATCAATGTGATTACCTATGGAAAGTGCTTCGTAAACCTTTATTTGTTTTGTGGTTATTCAGTCTTTCTGGTTGTATTCTATTCTTCATGACCCCATTTTAAACCCTACATAAATTTTAGTTATTGTTCTGTTATTGGCTCAGATTGTCTCAAACTCTAGATTTTGTGTGTCCTATATACATCTTGAACTCAATTCCAAAATAGAACCCCTTATCTTTCCTCCCAAGATCTCTCCTCTTCCAAGTTTCTTTAATACCATTGAGGCTGCCACCATCTTCCCAGGTTTCCAACCTTACTGTTATGCTCAGATCACCCTCACTGAGCCCATAGAGCCAATAAGTTAGCAAATTTCATTGTTTCTACATCCATAGCATCCCTTGATGACCACCCTGTCTTTCCACATGAAGCCAGTACTCTAGCCTAGACCCTTATCACCTCTTGCCTAGACATACTACATAACACCAAAAGTAAGTCAGCTGATTGTTTCACTGTACTCTGACCTGGTCAGGGTACATCTGGGATATTTTGGGGTTCTGTATCTGAGGAGGGAGAATGGCAAGCTGAACAATGTCCAGAAATGATGATCAAGATGCTTAGAGGTCTGGAGGTTAGGACATAGGAAGACACAGGGGGAACCTGATATCTTGCTTCAACTACCAGAAGGAAGAAGACAGAATTAAGAGCCATGTATGGGTTCATTATAAGGAAAAACTTCCTAACAATTTAGATGTAGCCAAAAGAGGGATAATAGAGTCTCCTCAATCTTTCAGAGGATATATATTATTCTATAAAATTTCCAAAGTGCTTTCCTTACAACCCTGCTAGAGAGAAGGTAGTTTAAGTATAATTTTGCTTATTTTACAGATCAGGAAACAGAGGCTCAGAGATATATAATGAAGTCATAGAATTGTTAAGACCCAAGACTCAAACCTAGGTTGTCTGACTCAGCACTAACTATCCCACTATATCACATTGCCTTTATTCAGAAATATGGTTAAAAATGAGAGGTTCTCAACTTTTTGGGGGTGTCATGGACTCCTTTGGCAGTGTGATGAAGCCTTTGGACCCCTTTATAGATTAGTTATTTTTTTAATTGCAAAAAATAAAATGGATAGGATTACAAAGGAAACCAATTACATTGAACCACGGTTGTCATTTTTTTTAAGTTCCCAAATGTAAGGTTAAGAACATTCACTGTAGATTGATATTTAATGCAAGAGAAACTGTTAGTTCTGTGTCTGCCATGGGGCACTCATCAAACTTTTTAGTGAATATAAAGATGGCCCTCCACTAGTTTAAAAGGAGAAAGGGTTAGAGGTCTCTCAGACAAAGTGTCTGTGCCAGAAGGGAAGTGAAGACTCTGATTCATGAAATGCTTAGAGACTTTGGGGAGTTTTCAGGTCAGATCTGGATTGTGATTTAGAAGAGATCAGACCAATGCAGAAGCTCCCTGGCAGGTTTTAATCAGTCCCAGAGAGGGTGTGGGAAAAGGAAGACAGGAGAGGTTTTAAGAACCTGGAGTTTTTTTGAAACCCTGTGATCTCACTGGAACTCTCATAGGGTGCCCTGAAATGGCTTCTTGAGTCCAGGAATTCCCTGGCTTAAAGCCAATTTGGGCTCAAAGTGTACATTGGTATCATAGGTTTTAAAGCTGTAAAGGACCTTAGAGACCAAAGAATGATAGATGTAAATTTGGAAGGGGCCTAAAAGGCCAGATAGCCCACCCCCTTCATTTTATAGACAAGGAAACTGAACCCAGGTAACATGTTTTTGTTCAATTGTTTCAGTCATGTCTGACTCTTCATGACCCCGTTTGGAGTTTTCTTGGCAAAGATAATGGATTGGTTTGTCACCTCCAGCTCATTTTACAAATGAGGAAATGGAGGCAAATAGGGTTAAGTGACTTGCCCAGGGTCACACAGGTAGTAAGTGACTGAGGCCAGATTTGAACTCAGATCTTCCGGACTCCACACCCAGCAAAATGTCTATTGCAAAACCTAGTTGACAGTAACATATTAATAAGTAACAAAGCCATAATTTCAACTTAGATCTTCCTACTCCAAATCCAATACCCTTTCCATTATGTTTCTACTCATCCCAGTTCAAATCCTCACCTCATGGGATAGTCCCACGAGTTTGAGAGATATCATGTTCACTTTCCATGTTTCTGGGGCCCCCTCTGCTGCTCAACAATGGTGAAAATATGGTTGCTTTCTTGCAGAGTCATCCCATATCTCAGAACTGCTTTAATTTCTTTGACCCATACGACATTCAAAAGGGGAAATGCCAGAAATGCCCACATTCCTGACAAAGGGGAAGAGTGACTCCCTGTTGTAGAAAGTTGGGTATAAAAGATCACTAAGTATTGAAGGAGTAAGCAACTTTCAGGTTGACTAATTTCACACTAATGTATAGGTCATTACTGACAATAAATTGTGATTATTTTTAAGAGTTCCAGAGATCAGGAAATTAGAAATGTAGTTTTAATCCCAACTTGGATTAGAGATGCTTTATCAAGTGTTTATTAGATGTTTAGTTAGTACTTAAACATATCTTATGCTATTGAAATGGCGCCTTGTGGGTAAAAAAAAAAGCAAAAACCCAAACCCAAGCTCCTCAAAAGAGAAGACAGATTTTTTCCAGCCTAGGGTTTCTACAATTTCATCATATTTCATGGATTTTTCCATTATGGTGTTTTGTGAATTATGAAGTCACTTTTGGAAAATGTCACATTCAATTTGTAGACTTTGTCTTCCGTGTTTGTGAAATTTCTCAAAATGTTCCGATTGAAGAAGCAGGAAGAAAAGGGCACCTCATACTTACTGCCTTTTCTTCTTAGGATTTATGGAAATTTGCCATCACCTGGGCACATTGACTAGGGTAAGAGTAAATCCAAATGAAATTGAAATGTGTAGATTCTACACTGAGGAACACTCAATTTGCACCTTCTTCCTTTCTCCCTTGTTATTTCACCTTCTGGATCAATTAGAAATGAGTTTTTAAAATGGATAACCCTGAAGTTGCCCTTAAGAATTAAACTAAACCAGGAATTCAGAAACAAAATGAATTTTAAGATAACTTATTCAGAACATTCCCAAAGTTGCAGTTGCATGGGAGATATGGGGGGAGAGAAGGGAAAGGTGTGCTACTACTTGCAAAGGCATCCTTGTCTGATCCAACTTTCTAGTTTGGCATCATTAAAGAATAATTAATTATCCACATTCAGAGAAAGAATTATAGAGACTGAATGCAGGTTGAAGCAAACTACTTAATCCTTCTCTTTTGTGTTTTGTTTTTTTTTCTTTCCTTCTTTCTCGTTGTTCACTCCATTGGTTATATCTCTTCTTTACAACTTCACTAATGTTTAATGTGAAGGTATTTGTAGAACCTATATTGGATTGCATGTCACCATTAGGGAGGAGAAGGAAGGGGAGGGAACTCAAGGGATTATGGAACTGGATGTTGTAAATTAAAAGGAAAGGAAGGAAGGAAGGAAGGAAGGAAGGAAGGAAGGAAGGAAAGAAGGAAGGAAGAAAGGAAGAAAGAAAGGAAGAAAGAAAGGATAATTAGTGATATTATGAGTTAATAAAGAGAAAAACAGGATAAAAATAAATTTATTAGATGTTTAAGTTTTTGAGAAAAAAATAGACTTTGCAAGAGAATGCAGACTGAGACAATAAAGTTAAGTCACTGGGAAACACTATTCTTTGTTGTATGGGGAAGGGTGGCCACAGCAAAAACTTGTTATGGGGAGTTATGAAGTCAGTCTGATGTGGTAGAGCATATATTGGACTTGGATCCAGGAAGAGGACTGGGTTAAAATCCAGATTTTGCTGTTTATTAGCTGTGTGACTTTGGGTGAATCATGCAGTCTTGCTGAGACAGCTCTCTCATCTATAAAATGGAGGTAATAATATTTGCATTACCTGTCCCTCACAGGTGTTGTGAGAAAAGAACTTTGCAAATCCTAAAGTACTTTATAAATGTGAGTTATGATTACCATTATGTATGATTCATACCCAGAAACTTTTCATATAAACTAATGACAAAAGACAATCGTTATCAAAGTCCAGATGACCAAGCACAAATGAATGAAGGGGAGGAGCAGGCAATCATACCTGCTGAGGACCAGGTTACAGAGCAGTGGCATCGCATGCAGATATGCAAAGGAAAACTGTTATTGATAGTTGCAGTGTGGATGTATTAGCATTTAATAATATCTTTGAGTGAATTCCATGCCCAGGGAGGTTCCTCTTTACTTATGGAATATTAGAGCTCTAGCTAAGATACTTAAGTGACCATCTAAAGCAACCTCCCTCCTCCCAGTCTACAGATAAGAATGGTGAGGCCTAGAGAAGGAAGGTGACTTATTCATGGTTACACGGCACATATGGGCCAGAGTTGGGACTAGACTTGATAACTTCTTACTCTTAAGATTAGTGCTCTTTCTTCTATACCCCATGACTTTTTTTTTTCAGATGAGATCCATACTCAAGATAGCTTTTTGAAAAATAAGAGAAACTCAGCAAGCTAAAAAACATGGAATTTCACCACACTCCTGGTGCCCTTTGCCTTTAAGAATTCTTATTTGTGTCTGAGTCTATCCTTCTTGCACAATTAATAAAATGAATGACCCTCTTCTAAATTTAAAAATACATATCCCACATCCTTAAAGCTGCGAATCCCAGCTGGGAATCTGAAAGGCGTGAAATGCACAGTAATCATCTCACATCAACAGAAACTGATCCTCAAGCTGTAATTCCATGATAAATGTCTCTATGACACATGCCCACTATTGGGTTATGCCCCAGAGACAAATGTCAAGAGATAAAGAGAGAGGAGAGGGAGGAAAAGACCGGGAGTAGAGCTGTTTGTGTGGTTTGTATGGAGAATCAGTTTGCTTCACAAGAGAAGTGACTGGGTGATAAAAAAATAGCAGTAGAAAAATGTAGCTGTACAGAATGCTTTCCAGTTAAAATATACTTTATATGGAATATCAAGTTTGATCATCAAAACAAACTTATGAGGTAAAAATAATGACTCACATTTATCCTTATAACCACCCTGTAAGGAAGGTAATAGTCATGACTGACATATAGCACTTTAAAGGTTTGAAAATAACTTACTGTAGCAGCAAGCACCCCAATATCCCCAGGGTGACTGCCAATATAGGTTCTTAGATCTGCTTTTCAAAAGGAAAGCAACTCAAATTGGGTTAACAAGCTTACTTTAATCAAACAAACATACGTTACCTAGTTCAGGGGGAGAAGGTCAGCACCCCGAACTTCAGAGTTACAGAACTTACAGATCAAACAGACAGGCTTCCAAACTGTCCTACCATTATATCAATACCAAATCACAGTTACCAGAGAGAGAAGCATCAACATCTGGGTTTTCAAAGCCGGGGGGCTCTCAACAACGGCTTCCCAGAGTCTCATCTGGTCAAATCACACAACACTTTTCAAAGTGAGCCCCAAAGCAAAGCCTCTCCTCAGGGTTTATATAGCCTTCTCCTGGCTCAGAGAATGTAACAACTTTCTGGACCCACTGCCCAATCACAAAGTATCAAGGTGTGGGCTTTCCTGAAAAACAAGCCTCCCACCACAGGCTCCAGGTGCACTTAAGCTAGGGGCAGGGAAGATCTTTAAATCTGCATTTCCATTACACTTACTTACATTATCTTATTTGAGCTTCATGACAACACTTTGAAGTAGGAACTCTTTCTTACAGATTAAGAAACTGAGGCCCCAAAGAGGCGAAGTGATTATATTTATAATCACATAACTAGGAAGCGTTACAGGATTTGAATACAGGTACTCTTGACTCCAAATCCATCGTAACTTGTTTTATGTAGAAGAAAACTGAGGCCCAAAAGAGATGAAGGTAGTGGAAAAAACCATTGCCTTTGGAGTCTGATGATCTTGGTTCATATTCTTCCTCTGATGGTGACTAATCTGTTTGACTTTGGGCTAGTCATTGAATTTCCCTGAATCTGCTTCCTCAGCTGTCAGATGAAGACATTTCCAAGGCCCCCTCTCGATCTAGACTTGATGTTAGGCCTATTGTAATTATTGAAAAGGGGGTTCAATAGCTTCTCCAAAGTCCTACAGCTCACACTTGAAGCCCCATTTTCTGACTCCAAGGCCAGCTTTCTGCTATGTTGTGCATCTCACCGAGAGGCAGCCTTGCGTGGCTGATGCTGCAAAGATCTGCCTCTGACATTTATGAAATGTGTCAACAAGGATAAGTCACTTCCTGTCTCTGGGCCTCAATTTCTTCAACTGTAAAATGGGAATAATAAAACCCATGGTACCTATTTCACACGTTTGTTGTGGATATCAAAAGCAATAGCGTATTTTTAAAAAGTGCTTTGTACAATTTAAATCACTGGGCTTGGAGCCTGGAGTCACTCATCTTCCTGAATTCAAATCCAACTTCATTCCCTGGGCAAACCACTTAATCCAGTTTGCCTCAGTTTCCTCATCTGTAAATTGAGCTGGAGAAGGAAATGACAAACCACTCCAATATCTTTGCCTAGAAAGCCTCAAAATGGGGTCACAAAGAGTTGAACAAGACTGAAAAATGACTGAACAAGACCAAGCTAGAAAAACCCCTTTTGAAATGTCAAAAGAGAGAAACAAACAAAAAATCCTTTTCAGAGGAAGTCAGGGGCCATAGCAGAGGTACCATAGCTGTATTATCATAGGCAAATGACTTCATTATTCTTGGCCTTGAGGGAATTGATGGAATTGGGCAGTTCACTTCCAATTCCAAAAGCTATAGAATTAATGAATGCAACAATACTAGGAAGATGGAGTTAAAAAATATATATATTATTCTGACTAGTTAGTCCAAAGATCTGGAAATGTGTTCTTAGTGTTCTTTTTTTCTTTTTGGAGGGGAGAAGGTAGAGCAATTGGGGTAACTTGCCCAAGGTCACATGGCTAGTGTGTTAAATGTCTGAGGCAGGCTTTGAACTCAGGTCCTCCTGACTCCAGGGCTGGTGCTCTATTCACTGTGCCACCTCGCTGCCCCCATTCTTAGTATTCTTTAAAAGTCTGAGTAGTGTGCTGGAAAGAGCATTGTAATTAAGAGTCAAGATATCTGTGTTCCATTTTTTCTCTGCTACTATATGATATTGGGCAGATCATCATTAATCTCTGTGAACCTTAGAAAGGGAATGCTAATAGTATTTCCTCTATTTACATTGAAAGGCTACTGTAAGGATCAGTTGAGACACTATCAGTCAATCACCAGTCAATAGGCATTTATTAATGTGCCAGGAACTTTAATGTGAGTCTGCACTTCTAAAACTATCGCTCATAAGCCCCCATTGGCAAACTTTTCCTTAACCATCACCCAGTAGACATAGTTAGCTTAAAGCAATGACTTTCATTTACTAAGATGGCATTCTAAAACTAATACCTCCAAAATACCTCTTCCACAAATCTGGATCACACTCTTCCACAGAGTCACATAGTATCTATGAGAAAATCAGAACAGAGTGTAATGATAGGGCAACACTCATACAGGGAACACGTTCTTGATGTCCTTTCTTTCCTTATGCAGTCCTCACATGCTATTCCCTCTGGGCCCTGCATCAATATTGGGTTGGCTGCTGAGAGTGATGGGCTTCCATGGTCTGCTCTTCTCCATAAATTGCCAGAACTAGTTTTCACTTTGCCTCCAGGATCAGTTCTCTTCTTTGCTGCCAGAGGTCATCACATTTCTTGATGTTGCTTCTTGTATATCTATTATTTCCTGTTGGATGCAGAAAAGATAATTTACCTTGTAATAAAGAGGATTTCCTGTTCCTTGAACTATCTTGAAAGAATGACTTGAATTGTCAGACTTATTTTAAGGGCCCTCATAGTTGTGGCCAGTCTCCCAGCCAATGGAAATGACCCTTCCAATAAGATCAACAAAAGCTCCTTTATACTTCATAAAGGGATCGTAGATTGATCTTCCCCTGTCCAATGGTGCTGCCCCTTCTAATTCAAAGATAACTTTATCATTCTTCATAAAGGGATGTGTGGGGTAAATGAACCTTTATAGTTAGTTTGATGTCTCATTATCTTTGTCTTATTTTCTGTGATTCTATCCAGGTCTTCCTAGATGGGACAGCTAGCTAGAGACTAACTCCTCTACAAGTAGAATGAGCATTGACCTGGGAGTCAGAATACCTGAATCAGAGTCCCAATCGACCACTGTGGTGGTGTTGCACATGTCCCTTCTTCTTTATGGTCCTTGGTTTCCTCCTTTGTTTAAAAAATCTGGGGTCCAGAATGACAAATAATTAATGGGGTACTGGTCTAAGTCCTGCTGTGAGTTGTATTCACTGATAATAGGGATGCTAATTGACAGATTTTCTCCTGCTTTTTTCAGCAATATGTCTATAAGTCTCATATATTCACTTTGTCCACCTTTTAATTTGATGGAGAGCTCTAATTAGTTTATTCATTAGGCTAACACAACTACCTAGAGATGTTACTAGAATTTAGTTCTTGCTAGATGGAGGGAGATAGATTAGGAAGTGTTGGTGGTCAGAGAATATTGAAAGGCATAGTTTCTTGTGGCCAGGGGCCAGGTTTTACTTACCTGTCTTTCCCAGTACTTTATATATCAAACTGCACTGGAGGGGGTGACATGTCTGTACTTATGATTTAATTGAAGTAAAGAACTCTGAATAAAGAGTCTCCCTCTACCAAGTATATCAGCAACAGCAGCTAGGTGGTATAGTGGATAAAGTGCTGGGTGGGCCTGGAGTCAGGAAGACTGCGTTCAAAACTGACCCGAGGCACTTACTAGCTCTGTGATCTGGGGCAAGTCACTTAACTCTGTTTGTCTCAGTTTCCTCATCTGTAAAGTGAGCTAGAGGTGGCAAACCATCCTTGGCAAGAAACCCTAATTTGGATCACAAAGAGTCAGATAGGACTGAACAACTGAAACTTAAAGTCTTTGAGAGTGTCCGGATGGCACTAAGAGACAAAGTCTCAGATCCATTCTTTCTCTGGGCCACACAATCAGTATGTGTCAGGCACAGGACTTGGATTCCATTGTTCCAATCTCTGAGGCAGGCTCTCCATCCTCTATGCCAGGGTGTCTCTTTGGATAGAGTAGGTGTTTCAGAAATGTCTATCTCTTGAATGAATGATGCTGTAGGGTAGAAGTCTTAGTATTTTTTGATCTGCACATTCAGGCCGAGGATGAGACTTGCTTGGCTTTTCCATTAGCTCTTTCCATTTCCCACAGATATACCTCAAAGAGTTTAGAGTTAGAACATTCAGAACCCTTTGTCTGATTTGCTCATAAATTGGCTTTTCACTACATTGTGCCTTGCCACTTCACCCATATTGTGTGAGAGAAAACTCTAAGGTAAGTGAAATCATTAGCTGAAGACAGACTTCTCCTTTTTGAGAGATAACTCACATTTAGGAGTCGGCATGGGCTATTCAAGTACACAGGGAAATTGGAAGAAGAATGGGAGGTGGAGAGGTTGGTTACAGAGTGGCACTCTACCCCTTTTATGTTCCACGGCTGAATTACTGAAATCATAAGAATTAGAGAGAGAAGGAACCTTCAAGATCTCCTACTTCAGTCCCCTGATTTTACAGATCAGGAACCATGACACAAAAGGTTGAAATGATTTGTTCAAGGTCACACTGGCAATAAAGTGCAGAGCCAGGATTCAAACTCAAATTCTCTGTCTCCAAATCTAAGGCTCCAGCCAATATACTTCATTGCATCTCATCTGCTAGAAGTTAGGAGGTATTTTGTTCTTGTGTCTGGAAAGACTGAAAGAAAAATTGTGCTGTGTATTTAAAGTGAACCTTAGTGGAGCTATCAATTTAAAAAGAATCTTTGGGATTGTTAGTATTTCTGACAAAAATTAAAAAAAGTCATGAATTCAATTGTTTGATCAAAATTCTTCTTGGATCAAAATTGCAATATTATTAGGAAAAGATTTTAAAGAGTTAAGAAAGAGTTTTAAAAAGGAAGAGTTTTAAAAATACTCCTTCATTCTTAATTCAGTTCTACTTAATTGAATTCAGTTCATTTCAACAAACATTTATCGAGCTTTTGCTCTGTGCAAAGTACTGGGATGCCTGATGACATTAAACAAAGGCCTTCCAAAGCTCCTTAAACCCTCCTGTGTGCTCTGGGGCCATTTGATACTAGAAAAGAAGAGGACTAGGCAGTCTGGGTTGAAAAAAAAAAAGATACAGGAACAGCTTTAAACTTACAAAATGGTTCATTGTGAATTCAACTTGAACTTTATCCAGGGGTTAGGGTAAAAAGTTTCAATCTTTCTCTAAGTTAGACATTAGAAATATGAAAGTTGTTGTATGAATTTAAGGGATTATTTGTCCTAATTTTTCCTTCTAACTTGGGAGGCCATAGCAATTAATGAATGAAGAAAATTAAAAGTAATCCCTTTGCATGTTAAAAGACTAAAAAATTCCATGCTAGATTGGAACTGGGGTCCATTCAGTCTAATTTTTCATCTCTGATGATGACTCCAAGGTATTATGGCAAATCATGGTGATTGAATGAGATCATGTTTGGAAGGTACATGGTAAAGTATAAAAATGCTCTCTCTCTCTCACCAATATTATTGATTATTGAGAGGTGGCATGTCAGAGTGAAGTGGAAACTGGCCTTGAAGTTAGGAAGATCTGGGTTTGAGTCTTACTTGTGACACACATTGGCTGTGTGACCCTAGGAAAGTTACTTAACCTCTTAGTGTTCGTGGAGGTAGTTTCCTCACTCTGGAGCTCCCTATATCAATAAAATCATAGATCTACTCTCCGTTCTATTATTACTTATTAGAATTGTTAATGCTAACATTTCTCCTCAATACCAACCTCCCAAAAGCTAAAACTGCCTCCCCCCAAATCTCTAGCTTTCTAATCTGTTATGATAAAATCCCCAAGCTGAAACAAGTATGGTGCAAACTAGACTTTATTTCTGGATGCCACTATATAGAAGGGCCATGCTCCTTTTGGGAAGAGTGCTTCCTTCTGCTGTCAGCTGCCAATTTTTGCATTTTGCCTCTTGGTTCTGTGCAAGCCTACTTTGCCATATTGTCTGATCATACGCATGCCTTCAATCCCAGATCCCAATTCTTCGGTGGTTTTCTCTTCAGGCCTTCCTTCTTTCCTAACTCTTATGTGTAAGAAGTGTGTTCTAGGTTCTCTGGGGGCCAGGTTGCTCCCTATCTTGGAGCAGCTGCACAGTTGGACTGCTCTCTGTACCACCAACCTTGCCCTCCTGCTCACCCCAACCGAATTTAACCCAGTCACAAGAATGTATGTTAATAACTCTTCTGGATACATAACATTTAGCTAAATTCATCTTGAACCTATCTACCTTTCCAGCCTGAACTATTTCTTTGGATTACCAGCTTCATAAGTTTATTACCTTAATGAAATAGTGCCTACTTTTATATGTTATAAAACTGGCTTTTTCAAGCTTCAAGGAGTTTTTTCTAGTACTAGGGTTCAGGATTCTAATCTATAATTTTGTTCAGCTTTGATCACATTCTTCATGTTTCTAGAATCAAATCTTCATTTAAAAAAATGGAAGCATTATGCCTTTTTAATTTAGGAGTGGACAGAGAGTTGTTCAGTTCCTCCTGTGGTTGCTTATATTTCTGAGCTGGTTAGTTACCTGTCATAACTGACAGGCAGGAGCTAGGTGAATGTCCCTTCTCCAGCCAAATGAGGTTCTGTGACCATATCTTTACCAATTTATCATGTTCTGTGGCCATACAAATCGATGGAGAGGCTCCCCTTCACAGTTTTTCCTGACCCTGTTCTCAGCCTTAGGGGTTTGTCTGCTAATCAGAATTATGTGATCATCAAGCTTCATTCTACCTAACTGAGGCTCTTCTTTATTTCTTTTAATTCAAGTATTGGCAAAGATAAAGAAACACAAATCCTTGATGGCACCTGGTCCCATCCAGTCACTGACAAGGGAGACGTGAGGGGAAATTGTTCTCAGAAATGGAACTAAATTGTCCATGCATCTGTCACCATCTGGAGAAGAGAGAAAAATTTGGGATATGAACAATGGTGCTTTTGAATTCTGCTAATTAACTATTTTGGGTTATGTAGATCTTGAGTGTTATATGGTTAACGTACAAAGGAGCTGGGCCAAGGATGATACAAAAACACAGGGTGCCCACACCAAAAGAAGCATTTACCTGTAGGGCAATTCAATTAAAACCATACAATTGAACAAAAATACGTGGTTGGTTTTGTTGATAATACTAACAGTTGTTTCTGGGTCTGCACAACCCTGTCCAAAGTAGATATGGTAAGTGTTTTGACAACTGCATTTAGCCCCAGAGCAAATCTCAAATTTTCTATAGGATTAGAAATATCATAGTTTCCTATTGCAGTGATATTTTTCATAGCCACAGACATGATATCTATCACATATTAAATGCTTATCTTATATTTTTAGAGGGATTTACATTCAGATGGGGATAATCCTACTAAAACCAATGGAAAAATAGCAAAATGGTTTTGAGGCAAGGAGTGCTAGATTTGGGGTTATGGGACTTCGTATGGGATCTTACAAAAGTCACTTCATATTTCTAGGCGCCAGTTTCTTCATTTTGAAAATCAAAAGGGTTGGACTATGTGAATGAAGGAAATGTGGTGCAATGAATGAAAACTGGGTTTGAAATCAGAGACCTTCCACCAAGGATCCTGCAGAGCTTAATTCACCTTTTAGGGCCTCTGGTTCCTGATTTTTGCAATTGGGGGCAGGGGGCTGGATTAGATCAGAGGTTCTTAACCTTTTTATAAATCCCTTGGCAGTCTGGTAAATATATATGAACCCCATCTCAGACTAATGTTTTGTTCAAAATAAAATACTTAGCATTACTAAGGAAATCAAATATATTGAATTATAGTTGACAAAACATTAAAAAAAAAGTTCAATAACTCCAGGTTGAGAACTCCTACCTAGACTAAGGCCCCTTACAGATCTTGATCTGTGGTCCTCTAGGCATTATATATTTATAGGTGGCAGGTAGGCAGCACTGTGATCAAGTGCTGAACCTGAGGTCAGAAAGACTGAGTTTGTATCTATCACTTACTGTTGTGTGATCATGGGCAGAATTACAACCTCTCTGAGTCTCCTAGTCCTCATATGTAAAACATGGACAACAGTCACTGTCATATCTAAACTTCGGAGGGTTGTCATGAGAATTACATAAAAAACATACGTTTGGCATCCTGTGACTCTTCAACTTAATATAAATTAGTATAAAAATTCCCTCCAGAAGAACTGAAAGCTAAAGCAGATCACCATCACTTGCTATTTTTGCATTTTCACACTTGTCATTGGTTGCTTCCATAGAGAAACCAGTTGGAATTCAGTAAAATAATGAGTTAGATTCAGTCAAATAATTAAATTAGGGTTTTGTTTTTGTTTTTTTGTTTTTTGACATGGAGGAGTCTGCAAAGGATCATAGATTGTGATCTGGAAAGGAATGTTTAGGGGCTGCCTAGTCTGACCTCCTAATTTCACAGATGATGAAACTGGCCCACAGAGTTTAAGTGACTACTCACAATATCATAGGGAAATTTCAGTCAAGGTCCTACACCTTCCAGCTCCAAATTCATCCCACTTTCTGCTTCACCATACTGTGACACCATGCAATGGGTTTGATAACACTTCCCATTTTCTAGACACACATTTGTTTGTATCCCTTTAGGGTTGTTTAGGCTCCAAAGTTCAAATTATTTGTTCAGTTGTTCAGTCACATCTGACTCTTTGTGACCAAGTTTGGGGTCTTCTTGCCAGAGATACTGGAGTGATTTGCCATTTCTTTCTCCAGCTCATTTTACAGATGAGAAAACTAACATAAACAGGGGTTAAGTGACTTGTCCAGGGTCACACTAGTCTGAGGTCAGACTTGGACTCATCAATATGAGTGTTCCTGACTCCAGGCTAGAGTTTTATCCAGATAGAATTCTGGATAGAACTCTCCACCTGTGCCACCTACCAGGCCATTCTACTCCATTCCAAAGCAGCCCAAAATATTTTTAATTATGTTTCTTATTGTGCCAACTTTTTTTTAACATGGAAAGAATAAAAATATGCCTTAAATGTGGGTGTACTTCCATTCTTTGGGGAAAAAATCATTTCTATTATTACCTTGAATTATTCTATTTCATAGAGAGAGATAAGAATCATAGAACTCTGGTATATTTGAGCTGGATGACACATTGAGTGATCATCTAGCTTACCTTTCCCCTTGAAGACAAATGCAGGGTTCCCTCCACTATCTAAAAGAGAGAGAGTTATCTAAGGTGCCAAGTATTTCTCAGACTAGAAAACTCTTGGTAATTCCTTCTAAGGACAGTGATATCCCATACTCTTGAATTGATATAGTATTATTAGGATTCTAGATAAGTATTAATATATATTTTAGTGTCAATCACACAATATTTGGTAGCTACATAGTCATTATTTACCTATGATTGCAGGTTGTAGCATCAGAATAATCACTACTGGGTAATTGCTTTGTAGTAGCAATATACCTATGGTTATAGCCACCGTGTAAATTATAGCTTTTTAATCTCATAATTATAGTGCAGAATGAAGGCACCAAAGAGGTGGAGATATAATTGCTAATTGCCAAACAGTGCAGTGGGACTTTATTTATTTCCTATCATGACAGTTTAACTGCAGAGTATAAAGTAAGTAGTGTAATTTGAGCATGATTTGCATGTATCTAAGTCACAGACGTTTCCTGACTTGTTTTAGTTGGTATTTCAGATAGACTGTACCTAAGTTCATATACTTCCATGCAAATATTCACTTCCTACCTTTGGCCCCTTGTAGTAGTTCAGGTTAGAAGACAAGTTGATATGGGTATTTTTTTCTTGAATAAGGCTTGCTCTGAATGATGTCCTCAAGAAAAAAAAAAGTAGAGGTCAAGGGTTATAGGCTTAAGGAAAAGGATATGAAAATCTGTGAAGTATTTGGATCAAGATAAGAAAATCCTAGTAGAACATTTAGTTCGACATTTATTTAGTTCAACAAATATATGCCTAGCAACTATGTTTAGGTTATTGTTGTAAGAGCTGGCATTGGATGTCTCAGCATCAACATTACAACTAAACTTACATTTGGGAGACTAAGCTCCCTGAGGGCAAGGACAGCTAACATATTGTCATTTTTTTTGAGCAAGTAGGGAGTCTGAAACTGTGATCTCCATGTTGTTGGGAATTTACAGCATGGGATCCCTTTCTAGCTGGTCTGTAGTTTATAATCTTAGAGACTTGTCTGATGCTCAGAAAAAGTTAAGTGATATCCATGATCACATAGCAAATAAACATCACAGGTAAGACTTGAAATTATGTCTTCTTAAATACCCAAACCAGCCCTGTAGGTGCTTAAGAAATATTCATTGAATTGAATTAAATTGAATTTACTTATCCTTAAAAACATTAATCAAGATGAGAGTTTTCCCTTTGAAAATGTTAGCACATGTTAGCCATTCTTATAAGAATGTTAGCCATTCTTATTATAAAGCATAAAAGCATATGCCTATAGAATCCTCTCTCCCTCCCTGCCCCCAGGGGGAGTCTTCTATCTGGCAGGGATGGGAACAATCTCAAGGGAATCCATTTTACAAGGTATGATTTTACATTTGAAAAAAAAATATTTCCCCTCCTAGATTTCAAGTCTCCAGGCTGTTGGCCTACACTACAGAAAAGGACTTGGCCATTAAGAATGTGCAGCAAAAAGTTAACTGGATCAGATTTTTTTTACCGAAATATCCCA
>WOXC01005116.1:0-241835 GCA_011680675.1 Gymnobelideus leadbeateri | reverse complement strand
TGATCTTGAGAGATGGTTTGGGGGGATAATTTTGTCTCCCAAGTATCCATCACTTAACCATCCAGTGACTGACATGGATTGTTCACAGTGAGATTCTGATGCTTCCCCTCCCAACAATCTATGCAATAACTTTCAGAATTGCACAGGAGACAGCTTGTTATAGTTAAAGCAAAAAACAAACAAACAACGCCTAATTAGAAATCTGGAGGGATTGCATTCAAATACTGCCTCTGTCACTGACAACCTGGGTGACTCTGGGAATCCCATAACTTCTCTGTGTCTAGTTTTTTAATTTAAAAAGGAGCTGGGGCGGAGCCAAGATGGGGGAAAGGAAGCAGTAACCTCACTGAGCTCCTCTGTCACTAAGTCCAAAAGGGTAAATCTGAGCGGATTCCGGAGTGACGGAGCCCAGTGGAAGACAGAGTGTGGCAGAATCCAGCCCAGGAGGTTGCCCAGAGTGTCCGCACAGGTCGAGCGCAGAGCGCGTGGGGTCTGCACAGCTCAGACCTAAGAGCAGGCAAGCAGACTACACCAGAGAGAGAAAAAGCCCCAGCCTGCACACTTACCAAGGACGAATCGCAGCCATCTCGCAGAGGGAACGGATCATTGGAGCCAGGTAGGAGAGTCGGGCCCCCAGTGGAGAGAGTGGCTTCACAGGCTGCATTCAGCCCCCAGCCTGGAAGTTTAGAAACTGCCTGCCTGTATGATACAGGGGCTGGAATGGCAAAGTAAATTCTAGCTGCTCTGATCCTCCCATCCCTCCTTCATGAAGCAGAAAACCCAAAGATAGTCTCCCACCCAGATTGAAATCCCAAGTTAATGGAAATAGCCTCAGGCTTGAGAATCTCCAAGAAAGGGTGTAACTGAGTCAGCCAGGAATCTGAAGAGAAGAGAGGGAGGGGACCCAACAAGCCCCACCTCACCTCACCAACAAAAGCCTACTTATAGCCCGGGGTATAGAGGCAGAAATCTGAAGTGGTCAGACTCATCCCCACCTACACATCTACATTCCTCACTGACTTCCCTGACTTAGCCATAAACTAGCCACCCAGAGGTATTCAAAGTCAAGGATCAGGCCCCAAACTCATAGGCTGAGACACTAAGAAACAGGAAGTCACAATGGGAAGGAAGGAAGCTGAAAAGGAGAAGGGGAAGGCAAGAAAGTCTATTCGAGCATACTATGCAGGGCAAGAACAACAAAACACACAGGACAATATAGACTCTCTGCCCACACCAGAGACCACAGAAGGAAACATGATCTGGTCTCAAGCCCAAATAGCATTCCTGGAGGAGCTTAAGAAAAATTTTAAAGACCAAATCAGGGAGGCAATGACCAACCTGGAAAAAGAAAATACCTCCCTAAAAAAAGGAACTTCAAAAACTCACTGAAGACCATAATTCACTAAAAATTAGATACAATCCAACTGAAACTCAGAACTCTATGATGCAGCAGGAGTCAATCGAAAAAAACATGATCGAAAAATTGCAAGAAAATGTAAAATATCTCACTGGAAAAATAACTGACGTAGAGAACAGATCTAGGAGAGACAACCTAAGAATTATTGGTCTACCAGAAAGCCATGATGAGAAAAGCAGTCTAGACAACATCCTCCAAGAGATTGTCAAAGAAAACTGTCCTGAGGTCCTGGAATCAGAAGATAAAATAGCTATTGATAGAATTCACCGGACTCCTCCTGAAAGAGATCCCAAACTGAAAACTCCAAGAAATATAGTAGCCAAATTCCAGAATTATAAGATTAAAGAAAGGTAGAAACAGCTCATCCAAGCCTCTCTGCGCCCAGATTCTCCACAAACTATGTAAAAAAGGACTCTGAAAATCTTCTGGAGCCCCAGCACCCACAGAATGACACTGAGAAGCTAACCTCCCGCTGAGGACAGCCCAGCACCCTGCAGGAAGGACCAGCGCAGTGGTCTGGGAGCCGGCAGCGCGCAGAGCGCAGGAGCCGAGCCGAGCCCAGGTCCACGTGAGCCGAGGTTTTAGCCCCAGGGCGGCAGGGCCAGCAGCCGGCTGGAGGAACCCCAGAACACCAGGAGCTGTGGCGACTCCAGAATTATCAACATAGACTTGCCTAGGACAAAGTAAGAGGTTAGTGTCCTATGGACTTTGGGACCTGTATTTGGGGAATGCGTCAGCTCCCTCCCCTGGGGGCTAGAAGCCGCTGAGGAGACACGCCATTGTGTAGTTTTCATAGGCATTTCCGGCTCCCAGCCTACAAATTGTGGGGAGATCCAGCGATCAGTCTTGGGGGGTAATCGCTCTTGCTTTAACCTCCCTGGATCTGGATTGTGATCTAGGGTGGAAGTTGTGGGTGGGTTTACAGCTTGCCAGAAACGGAAGTTGCCCCCCACACGTTCGGGACGAAAATTCCTCTATCTGGCCTTAAAGCCATAGTGTGGCAACAAGCCCAAAAGTCAAGCAATTAAGTGGCAACATGCCAAGGCAAAGGAAACAGAAAAATGCAACCCTAGACTCCTATTTTGGGGGCATAGAGCGGGAAAAGGACTGTGAGGTCAGAAGTCCTGCTCCAAAAGCCCAGGGGAAAACATGAGTGGGTTGCAGGCCATAGAGGACCTTAAGAAGGACTTTAAAAATCAAATAAGAGAAGTGGAGGAAAAATTGGAAAGAGAAATGAGAAGGATGCAGGAAAAGTATGAAATGAGGGTCAACAGCCTGACTGAGGAAAACAACACCTTAAAAAATAGACTAACTCAAATGGCAAAGGAGGCCCAAAAGGGCAATGAGGAGAAGAATGCCTTAAAAAGTCGAATTTGCCAGATGGAAAAAGAATCTCAAAAGTTCACTGAGGAGATTCATTCCTTCAGAGTTAGACTGGAGCAAATGGAAGCTAGTGACTTTATGAGAAATCAAGATGCTGTTAAGCAGATCCAAACAAACGAAAGATTAGAAGGCAATGTGAAATATCTCATGGGAAAAACCACTGACCTGGAGAATAGATCCAGGAGAGACAATTTAAAAATTATTGGACTACCTGAAAGCCATGATCAAAGAAAGAACCTAGAAATCACCCTTCAAGAAATTCTCAAGGAAAACTGCCCTGATGTTTTAGATCCAGAGGGCAAAATAGAGGTTGAAAGAATCCACAGATCACCTCCTGAAAAAGATCCCAAAAAGAAAACTCCCAGGAATATTATAGCCAGGTTCCAGAATCCCTAGATCAAGGAGAAAATACTCCAAGCAGCCAGGAAGAAACAATTTCAATATTGTGGAAACACAATCAGAATAGCCCAGGACCTGGCAGCTTCTACACTGAGGGATCGAAGGGCATGGAATATGATATTCCAGAGGGCAAAAGAACTGGAATGAACCCAAGGGTCACCTACCCAGCAAAACTGAGTATTTTGTTTCAGGGGAAAATATGGTCATTCAGTGGAATAGAGGACTTTCAAGCATTCTGAGGAAAAAACCAGAGTTGAATAGAAAATTTGACATCCAGACACAAGAAGGAAGAGATGCCTGAGAAGGTAATCAGGAAAAGAAATCAAAAGGAACTTATCAAAGTTGAACTATTTACATTCCTATATGGAAAAGCAATAACTGTGACTGATGATATCTTTCTCACTATGAAAATAATGGAAGAAGGGGGTGGTCATAATAATATGTGATTTGTGTGTGTATATGGTTACAGTTATATATGGATAGAGGGCATAGGTTGATTTTGTTGGGAAGGGAGAGTACTCAAGGGATGAAATTATGAGGTGAGAGAGGAAAGTGGCAAGAGGAGATGGGGAGAGACATGGTAGGGTAAACTATCTCATGTAGGGGAAGTGGTTGCAAAGGAGGGGGAGAATAAGGAAGGCTAAAAAGGCAAAACCACATTCACATTGAATTTGGTTCAGGGAGAAAATGACATACATACTAAATGGGATATCTCAACCTGCAGCAGGATAGGGGAAGGGGGATGAGAGGAGGGATGATGGATGGGAGGGCATCCTTGGGGTGAGGGGAGGTTGGAAGTACCCACTATAGAAGAGGGACAGGATCATGTAGGGAATGGACCAGGTGGGGGTGGGATGAGTGGGAGGGAATTATAAGCAGCCTTGTACAATATATCTACTATGATAATGTTTTGCATAGCTAGACATGTACAACATATACTGAATTACTTATCTCCCAAGAAGGAATGGGTGACAAGGGAGGAAGGAAATGGATCTGAAATTCGAGGTCGTAACATTAAATGTTTCAAATATATATATAAATACTATTATTAATACTCTTTTGCCTATAATTGGGAGATAAGATGTGCAGGCATTGGGACACAAAGATTCATCTTCCTCTAATGGAAAAGTCGATGGGGGTATGGGAGAAGGTATGGGAGAGAGCAGATTGGAGGAAGCGATATCTTGTGGGACTGCTATTCTGGGAGGTTGGGTAGGGGAATAATGGGGGGAAGATGATTGTAACTCAAAATCTTGCGGAAATGAATGATGTAAAACATAAGTTAATAAAGTATTTGTTAAAAAAAAAAGATTTATGATTCTATCAATGTGGGTATTCCCTCTGCCAATGTAGATTGTATTACCTCCATTTATTAATAGACCATTTCATGAGTTGAGCTTCTCTGAATCTAATTAAAGTTTTTAGAGGAGAATTCAACTAAATTTAATAAACGTTTCTTTAAAATTTAAAAAAAAAAAAAGATTAAAGAAAAAATTCTACAAGCAGCCAAAAAGAAACAATTCAAATATCGAGGAACTACAGTTAGGATCACACAGGACCTAGCAGCTTCTACATTAAAAGAGCGGAGGGACTGGAATTTGATATTTCGTAGGGCAAGAGAGCTAGGACTACAACCAAGGATTAACTACCCGGCAAAACTGAGCATAATCTTTCAGGCAAGGAGATGGACGTTTAATGAAGTAAGGGACTTCCAGACTTTCCTAATGAAAAAGCCAGAGCTCAATGGAAAATTTGATCTCCAATTACAAGACTCCAGAAGAACATAAAAAGGTAAACAAGGGTAACATAGACTCACACATGCAGAAGTGCACACACCCACACCCACAAACACAAGCTCATTACCTGGGATGCAACAAGAGCAAAATGTTCACATCCCTATATGTGGAGCTGATAACTGTCAATATTTGAAATCTCTATGATTATCATGACCTGCAAAAGGGTTATACTTAGAGGGTGTGGGTATGAATGCACTAACATGGAGTCTAAAAAAAAAAAAGACTATTAAGGGGATCAATGGTACTGTAATGGGAAAAAGGAAAGGATGAGCTAGGAAAAGGTAAAATATCCCATCTGAAGAGGCATCAAAACACACTATAGAAGAAGGGAAAGTAAGAGGGAGAGGAACATCATTTAAACACTATTCTCACTGGTTCTGGTTCAAAGAAGGATCAAATTAATCAGTGAAGTTTAAGAATCTAACGTGAATAGACACATAAATTCATTAAATAGAGGAATTGGAGGGAGGGAGAGGAGCATTGTTTGAAATTTACTCTCATTGGTTTGGAATCAAATGGGGAGTAATTTACTCTGATAAGTATAAAAATTTATTGTGTCCTATAGATAGTGGGAGGGTAAGGGGGGGTGAAAAGGAGGAGACTAAAGGGAGGGATTATAAGGGAGGGAAATAGTAGTAAGGGGAGAGGGTAGGTTAAGAAGGGGGGTCACTGGGTGGGAACACTGAGGGAGGGGGCGGTCAAAAGGGAAAACTTCAAGGAGGGGAAGGGAGAAGGAATAAACAAAAATATAAACAGGGGAGGGAATAGGATGGAAGGGAAGAGACAGATAGTCATCATTACTGTGAATGTGAATGGGATGAACTCTCCCATAAAACAGAGGCGGATAGCAGAATGGATTAAAAACCATAATCCTACAATATGCTGTCTTCAAGAAACACATTTGAAACAAAGGGATACCCACAGGGTAAAGGTAAAAGGTTGGAGTAAAATTTATTATGCCTCAGCTAAAGTAAAAAAAGCAGGGGTAGCAATACTTATCTCAGATAAAGCAAAAGCAAAAATAGATCTAATTAAAAGAGATAAGGAAGGAAACTATATCCTACTAAAAGGCACCATTGAGAATGAAGCAATATCACTACTTAATATATATGCACCAAGTGGTATAGCATCCAAATTCCTAGAGGAGAAGTTAAAGGAATTAGAGGAAGAAATAGATAGCAAAACTATACTAGTGGGGGACCTTAATCTCCCCCTCTCTGAACTCGATAAATCTAACCTCAAAATAAACAAGAAAGAAGTTAAGGAGGTGAATAGAATCTTAGAGAGACTAGATATGATGGATCTCTGGAGAAAACTGAATGGGGATAAAAAGGAATTTACTTTCTTCTCAGCAGTGCATGGTACATACTCAAAAATAGACCATGTACTAGGGCATAAAAACCTCACAATCCAGTGCAGAAAGGCAGAAATAGTAAGCGCATCATTCTCAGATCATGATGCAATAAAAATTATATGCAATAAAGGGCCATGGAAAGATAGACTAAAAACTAATTGGAAATTAAACAATTTAATCCTAAAAAATTGGTGGGTCAAAGAAGAAATTATAGAAACAATCAATAATTTCATTCAAGAGAATGATAATAATGAAACAACATACCAAAATTTGTGGGATGCACTAAAGGCAGTTCTCAGGGGAAGTTTTATATCCCTGAGTGCATACTTAATTAAAGCAGAGAGAAGGGAGGTCAATGAATTGGACATGCAATTGAAAAAGCTAGAAAAAGAACAAATTGAAAATCCCCAATTTAGTACTAAATTAGAAATATTGAAAACCAAAGGTGAGATTAATAAAATTGAAATTAAGAAAACCATTGAATTAATAAATAAAACTAAGAGCTGGTTTTATGAAAAAATCAACAAAATTGATAGACCCTTAGTCAATATGATAAAAAAAAAGAAAGAAGAAAACCAAATTATGAGTATCAAAAATAAAAAGGGTGAATCTACCTCCAATGAAGAGGAAATCAAAAAAATAATGAGGAATTATTTTTCCCAATTGTATGCACATAAATATGACAATCTTAGTGAAATGGATGAATATTTACAAAATCACAAATTGCCCAGATTAACTGAAGAGGAAGTGAATTACCTAAATAACCCCATCTCAGAAAAAGAAATCAAACAAGCCATCAATGAACTCCCTAGGAAAAAATCTCCAGGGCCAGATGGGTTCACTAGTGAATTCTATCAAACATTTAAAGAACAATTGATTCCAATACTCTACAAACTATTTGGGAAAATTAGTGAAGAAGGAGTCCTACCAAACTCTTTCTATGACACAAATATGGTACTGATCCCTAAATCAGGAAGAGATAAAACAGAGAAAGAAAATTATAGACCAATCTCCCTCATGAATTTAGACGCAAAAATTCTAAATAAAATATTAGCCAAAAGACTCCAACAACTTATCACAAAAATAATACACCCTGATCAGGTAGGATTCATTCCAGGAATGCAAGGATGGTTTAATATTAGGAAAACCATCAATATAATTGAGCATATCAACAACAAAACTAGCAAAAACCACATGATCATCTCAATAGATGCAGAAAAGGCTTTTGACAAAGTACAACATCCATTCCTATTAAAAACACTAGAAAGTATAGGAATAAATGGAGCCTTCCTTAAAATAGTTGCTAGCATCTATCTAAAACCATCAGCAAGTATTATATGCAATGGGGATAAACTAGAAGCCTTTCCAATAAGATCAGGAGTGAAACAAGGGTGTCCACTATCACCCCTCTTATTCAATCTGGTACTAGAAACATTAGCAGTAGCAATTAGAGAAGAAAAAGAAATCAAAGGAATCAAATTAGGCAAAGAAGTGACCAAGCTGTCACTCTTTGCAGATGATATGATGATATACTTAGAGAATCCTAGAGAATCAAGTAAAAAATTACTTGAGACAATAAATAAATTTGGCAAAGTTGCAGGATATAAAATAAACCCACATAAATCCTCAGCATTCCTGTACATCTCTAATAAAACTCAACAGCAAGAGATAGAAAGAGAAATCCCATTTAAAGTCACTGTAGACATTATAAAATATTTGGGAATCTACTTGCCAAAACAAACCCAGAATCTATATGATCACAACTACAAAACACTTCTCACACAAATAAAAACAGATCTAAATAGTTGGAAAAATATCAATTGCTCGTGGCTGGGTCGAGCTAATATAATAAAAATGACAATTTTACCCAAACTAAACTATATATTTAGTGCCATACCAATCAATTTACCAAAAACTACTTTGTAGAGTTAGACAAAATAATAACAAAATTTATTTGGAAAAACAAACGGTCTAGAATATCAAGGGAATTAATGAAAAGAAATGCTAGGGAAGGTGGACTAGCTATGCCAGATCTTCATCTGTATTATACAGCAGCAGTCATCAAAACTGCTTGGTACTGGCAGAAGTGTAGAGTAGTGGATCAATGGAATAGATTAGGTGCAGGAGACCCAGCAGTTAATGAATATAGCAATCTATTGTTCGATAAACCCAAAGACCCCAGTTTTTGGGATAAGAATGCACTATTTGACAAAAACTGCTGGGAAAACTGGAATACAGTATGGCAGAAACTGGGCATAGATCACTATCTAACACCATATACCAAAATTAAGTCTAAATGGGTGCATGATCTAGGTGTAAAGGATGATACTGTAAGCAATTTGGGAAAGCAAGGAATAGTTTACCTGACAGATCTGTGGAGAGGGGAAGATTTTAGGACCAAACAAGAATTAGAGAGCATTATAAAATGCAAAATGGATAATTTTGATTACATTAAATTGAAAAGCTTCTGTACAAACAAAGCCAATGTAACCAAGATCAAGAGGGAGGTGGGAAATTGGGAAAGAATTTTTACAACTTGTGTCTCTGATAAAGGACTCATTTCTAAAATTTATAGAGAATTGAGCCAAATCTATACGAATACAAGTCATTCCCCAATTGAGAAATGGTCAAAGGATATGAATAGGAAGTTTTCAGAGAAAGAAATTAAAGATATCTATAAGCATATGAAGAAATGCTCTAAATCACTATTAATTAGAGAAATGCAAATCAAAACAACTCTGAGATACCACATCTCTCCAGTCAGATTGGCTAAGATGACAAAACAAGAAAGTGACAAATGCTGGAGAGGATGTGGACAAATTGGAACACTAATACATTGCTGGTGGAGTTGTGAACTTATCCAACCATTCTGGAGAGCAATCTGGAATTATGCCCAAAGGATTATAAATAATTTCATACCCTTTGACCCAGCCATACCACTTCTAGGGTTATATCCCAAAGAGATCATAGAAGTGGGAGGAAGACCCATATGTACAAAAATATTTTTAGCAGCCCTTTTTGTGGTTGCAAAGAATTGGAAACTAAAGGGGTGCCCATCAATTGGGGAATGGCTAAACAAGTTGTGGTATATGAATGTAATGGAATTTTATTGTGCTATAAGAAACGAGGAGGTGACGGATTTCATAATTACCTGGAGAGACTTATACAAACTGATGCTGAGCGAGAAGAGTAGAATCAGAAGAAATTTGTATACAATCACAGACATACCATATCTGTGATGACCAACTATGACAGACTGGACTCTTTTCAGCAATGCAGTGATATAAATTAATCCCGAATGACTCAAGAAAGTGAGAAATGCGCCATCCAGAGATATAACTAGAAAGAACTGAGCCTGAATCCTGATGGAAGCAAACTAAATGATCTTGTTCTTCTCATTGTTTGGTTTTACTTCTTCCTTACCATCTTTCATCCCACCTAGTACAATATGCCTTTGTAATTGGAATAATGTTTAATATGAATGCATTTGCAGACCCTATACTGTACTATATGCTGTCATGAGGGGAGGGGGGAGGGAAGTAAAGGAAATTTGAAAATCAAGGAACTATGGAATTGAATCTTGTTAACTGAAACTAAACTAATAAAATAATTTTAAAAAAATAAATAAATAAAAAGGAGCTGGAATCCTTGGCCGCTAAGGTCTCGGCCATCACTATGTCTATCATCCTACAATACTCCATCCTCACATCAGGGAAAATTCAATCTGCACCGTGGAACTCTCCTGTCATTCACAACCTTTGTCAAGTCTGAAACCTGACCTCTGTCAGAGCTGCAGCATGTCTAGTCCATGGCACACAAAGAGGAAACAAGATCTGGTCTGCCCATACCATAGTGCGGCAAATGGAGGAGTCACTGAAAACACAAGGAAGGATCACTCTTCTCTGCTCAGCATCTCTGCTCTTAGAAGGTCTTCCAGACAGTTAAAGTGATGTCTTCAATGAGGTATTCTCACTAATTATTCCCCACTATTGAATAAGTCAGACATCTTTAACCCTGAAAATGTCATATTTCCCTTCTTCTTCTGTCTCATTACATGCTTTGCAGACAGGGCCCTCCCTAGAGCAGGAATTCTGCACCTTTTTATAGCCTGGATCCCTTTGGGAGTGTGGTGAAACTTAAAGAACCCTTCTCAGAAGAATAATTTGAAATGTGTATGTTTGTACATATATATGCATATATGTATGCATATATAAAATATATGTATGTACACACATATAATTACAAAGGAAACCACTTACATTGAAATAAAGATATAACTTTTCCCATACAAATTCACAGATCCCCTTCCCAAACTCTATCAACAGATCCCCCACAGGGTCCATCTAACCTAGGTTAAGAAGTCCTGCCCTAGACCAAACAAAGGGACAGTTAAACCAACCGTTAGTGCCCTACTTTCCTTTGGGTGCCTCTTTTCATTCAGATTTCTCTATTTTTTTCCCACCTGGACTCTTTCAGACTTTGGCTGCCTCAACTTTGCTCATTATCTCTGAGCAGAATCTTCTGTGTGTGACTTTTTGTGACATCCCATCAAAGCTTAGCAATTTTGTTTTCCTTTTCCTTGGAGCCTCATTCTCTACTTTGAAAAGTGACAAATGATGACTAATCGAATAATTCATGATGGGGTACTGATAACTGACTGTGAATTAATGTGTTACTGTTTCTTAGAAGGACAGGATGGAGTAGTGGATAGTGATGGATCTGGAGTTAGAAGATATGAGTTCAAATCTGGTCACAAACAGTTACTAGGTGCATAACTTTGGGGAAATCATGTACCCTCTCTGGCTCAGTTTCCTCATCTGTAAGATACTGATAATAATAGCAGCCTCATAAGAGGACTGTTGTAATGATAATCATACATTAATTCATTTAGATAATGTAGGATGCTCTTTGCAGACATTAAAGTACTTTATAAGTGCTCAGTATAATTCTTCAGGGGTTTTAGCAGAGGACCGATATTTTCCTATGGGACTTTTATAGGCACAGCACTTTTACCCAAGAGAATAAATGGATAAGAATGGGAAATTGAGGACAATGTTAAAACTTGTGGGCAGGATGCTTTTGAACATTTGCAATGTGTTATTTGGTGGTATGGGGAGAAGATCCTCATATGCTTGATTTTCTTATAATCCTATTTGCCTCACATGCAAACCACACAGAGTGGGAGAAGGATGATTCAAATAAACACCAAACTGAATCCTGGGGTGCATTTGCCCTTTGTGGACAAAGCCTGATTCACTCTCATTACAGGCTTCCTTAGAAAATAAAAATGATGACATAGAAAAGAATGTCAAAGTTTTGTATTCTTTGATGACCACTTTCATATTTCCATTGGGGCTGCCATAATTTCTCCAATGGAAGAGTGTGTATTCTCATGACTGTTCATCCATTCATTAGTACCCCAAATGTCTTGTGCAGCTGAAATACTAGAGACCAAAACAGTATTTTTGGTATAGCAGCTAAAACACTATACATGTAGACAGGAAAGCAATTCCAACCTTACCTCAGCCCCAATAACTGTGGCACTGTGGCCAAGTCAAATGATTCCTCTCTGCTTCATTTTCTTTATCTGTAAAATTAGGAAGTTGTACTTAATGACTTCCAATGCCTTTTCTAGCTTTAGATTTATGATCCTATAATTATTTTTCTTTCAAAATCATAGGAAAAGATCATAGATCTAGAACTAGATGGAGGAACCTCAGAGACCAGTCAGTCCAAACACTTCATTTTATGGCTAAGGAAACTGAGAATGAGAGCCACCAAGGTCATAAAGGTAGTGAAATCACATTAACATCCAGAGAAATGAAACAAATGACATTTATGCCTTAGTTGAACCATAAAAATGATGGGAATGAACAAATAATTCCATGTGGGTGTGTTAGTGTGTGCATTAGGCATGACATTTGCCATCTACTAAAAGCAATGGTTCCCATGACAATAACTAGATTTCTATTGAATATGCTCTTCTTCTGTGGGGGATGTTTTCCTATAGCGATAGATCTTTCCATTGCTGATACTTACTATCGCTATAGCTTTGGACAAGTCATTTTACTTCCCAAGAATATAGTTCCACAGTCTTAAAAAGAAGTGGTTAGCCTAGATTGTCTCTGAGGCCCCTTCTATCTCTAGAGTTCTACCTCCAGTGGTCTTTCTAGGTGACCCAATAATTGAAACCAATAATTCATTCCTCAGTATAAAGGAACGTGATTTCTTAACACCTAGTTGTAATTCCATTGAGAATGGTATGAATTTAAAAGGGGGAAATAAGGGCATATGGGGGAGATGAAGAAATAATTCTGAGACATGAAAACCATAAGAAAAGTCTTGGGCTGGTAGTAGTCATCATTTAAGTAGTCAAAGGGCAGGTGTGTGAGCACTACTATGTGGAATATATAAAAAGGAATAAAAGAAGTAGGCTATATAATAAAAAGAAGGAGTTGGCAAATATGGTATGACAGGGAAAAGGTTAAGCTTGGGAATCAGGAAACATGGAGTCAAGTCCCAGAACTAACAGGATCAAATGAATCAGGAAAAGGAATTATTTTGGTTGCAGTGTTTGTAATAGAATATGTGAGTAATCATAGGAAAGAATGATTAGAAATTAAGGACCTTGAGATCAGGGGCTCTTTTTTGGCCATTCTATTCCCAGAGTGAAAAAAGGCGCACTTTAATATTGATATTCTACTAGAGATATTGCATGACTGTAAGAAAAATAACTTGAATTCCTTATGACCTGAAAGTAAATATCACACAGAACTGGAGAGGGGCAGGGTAGGTATGAATTGTCTGGAACATATAACCAATGTGAACCTGCAAACAAAAATTGAAGTAATAATGTCATTATGGAAATTTCTGACTGGGACAGAAAATTGTCTGGCCATATGGGAAGGACTAGGAATGGTTAAATTGATTGTTCCAATGGTATCCTCCTGACATTGGAGGTAGAAGGTTGGAAGAACCCTTGTTATGAACTTAAGGGAAAAAATAAACAAGATTTCCACAAGATGTACAAGCATGAATGGGTTGCCACCTCCATCATTGGAAGAAACAACCAAATTAAGGAGATCACAGCCCTATTTGATAATGTAAGTATTTATTTCCACTGCTTAGTGCCTGACATGACAAAAAGTGAATACTTATTGAAGTGAATGGAAAGTAAGTCTGAAAATAAGCCAAATCATAAAAATCACACAAAATCCTTTTTTATGTGATATTCATATTCAATAATTTGACTTCAGAGTGTCTAAATTTCTAAGTGATATATAAGTACAAAACTCTGGTAGAGGCCTCATTTGTATTGGAATCATACAAATAAATGTGTGTAGATGCACATATCACACACTATCATGGAAAAAATGCAAGTTGAACTTAGTATTCATTACCTCACACACTTTCAAAATAAACTAGTTCATTCAAACTCTGTTATGTTTGACAAAGATATTATTTTCTCTGCTTTAGTGTGTTGTATGTAGAGAATCTGTCGCAATTGCAAGTGAAATATTGGGCTAAACAAGACAATTAGTGGTGTATTTCTAATAAAAAAAGAAAAGAGAGATGGAGAGTTATTATATTACTGTCATATTTTGGAACAGTACACTCCACAGCTAAGTAGATGTCAGAAAATGGAGAACTCTCTGGAAATAATGGGAAAGCCCAGGAATTTAGATCAGTATTTCATGAGCAAGTTGAAAGAGGGATGGGAAGTATCATGTTAGTAAAGAAAAAAAATAACTTAATGGTTCTTCTTTGAAGAAAATACTTTTTTTTAGATAGATGACTTACAGGTTTTGAGGGATGCAATTTCAATTAAACTTCCTTCTCATAGAGTATCTTTCTATAACCTAGTTCTAATACAGTTTGCACTTGCTTGGGGAAGTATGGCACATGGGGAAGAACACTTCATTTGGAAACCAAGAATCTGGCTTTATACTGTGACTCTGGTGTTATCTCTGTAACCTCTGCAAAAAATCACTTAACTTCTCTGGGCCTCAGTTCTTGCATCTGTAAAATGAACTGTATGCCTTCTAAGGTCTTTTCTAGCTTTTGTCCTAGGTCCTATTCAATGAATCTAACTAATGTCAATCTCAGTTTTCAGTTCCCACAGGACAGAAAGTAGGATCTTCTAATTGAACATGAAAGATAAGTATTAAAGCTAATAGTGAGAAGAAAGGAAAATATAAATAAATTAGAGGGCAGCTAGGTGGAGTAGAGGATGGAGTGCTTGGCCTGGAGATGGGAAGACTCATCTTTCTGAGCTCAAATCTGGCCTCAGACACTTACTAGTTATGTGACCCTGGGCAAGTCACTTAATCCTGTGTGCCTTAGTTTCCTCATCATTAAAATGAGGTGGAGAAAGAAATGGCAAACATTCCAGTATCTTTGTCAAGAAATCCCTAAATGGGGTCATGAAGAGTTCGATAGGACTGAAAAATGACTCAACAACAAAATAAATTAAACAAAATGCATACATAGGCAGCATGGGCAGCATTCATCACAAAATACATATTAACATGTGAACAAAGAGATATCTTCTGGAGGAAAGATGAGTAAGAAATGTTCCCTGAAGGGAAAAATATTTCAGAAGCTCCCCATAATGTGCACCCACCCCAATACTGTGTACATAGACTCAGAATTTCTTTTCCTCCAACATTCCATGCTTTGGAGAAAGAAATTTCAATACATTCAGCATATGCTTATAAGGACTTTGTCATGTAACATGCTTCATATCACTTCAACCATATGTCTCAGATTTTCTGGGTCAGCCTTAATTTAAAGAAAAATAAATGTTTTTAATGAGGCTTTTCACAAAGACCATGTGGCCTAATTTTTTGTTTCAGAAAACATGGCTACCATACTTCTTAAAATCAGTGTCCCCAGCACCTAGCAAAGTGACTCATCCATTGTAAGCACTTAAAAAATAATATTTGTTGACTTATTGGGATGGAAAGCTTTCTGAGCTTGGCATCAGATGATCAGTGTATATACATACATACATAAATACATATTCTGATATTTCAATTACCTAAGACATTTATAACACTAATGGATGGATACATCTCAGAGCAGCAGGAAAGCCCTTGGGGCAGGCAGCTGGTTAGGCACCTAGAATTTGTTAAGCTCCTATTATGGGTTAGGACCCAGACTAATCACAGGAGAAACAAAGATAGGCAACTTATGGGATTTCCACTGGAATGTGAAGAAAAGCAGGGAAGCTAGGAGGCAAAGATAAGGAGAAAGAAAATTTCAGGCTTGAGAAAAAGCCAAGGAAACCATTTGGGACTCTAGAGAAAGAGTATCAGGAGGAAGATGCAGGCAGGACTCAAAGGGGAGGGAGGAGTTATAGGAGAGGCTGGTGTGGCTGTGAGCAAATCATATAGCCTCTATGTGGGTTCAATATCCTCATCTGTAAAATGAGAATAATAAGCTTCACTAATTACTTCCCATGGTTGGTGGCAAAGGAGGCACTTTAGCAATACAGAAATGTTAAATACCCTTAATATTTTTAATAGTTGGGGTGAATTAGGTCTAAAGAGATCCGATGATGATTAATCTAGAGCCAGAAGGGAACTCAGAACTAATTTAGTACACCCCCCCTCATATTATAGATGAGAAAACTGAAGCCCAGAGAGAAATGACTGAGCTAAGGTCATATGAGCATGGTATGTGGTGATAGGGAAAGCATCACACGTGGGGAGTTATCATTTAAGAAGAACCAAAGGATTCTAGAAACTTTCCCCCTTCCCAAATGTCCTCTATCAATCTGACATCTCATTGAGTATTAGCTTAGTAACATTATATAAAAATGGATTATATAAAGGGTACTATTAGTACTCATAGATCTATAAAATATTTTTAAATGAGGAATATAGTTGTTTGTGGCATAGCCTCTGCCCTCAAGGAATGTATACTCTATTAGAGGGGCTAGATAGGTGTGTGACATCACACTTAGCATTTTGTTGGTTATATACAGACTGATCACACTTCTTTAACTTAGAGTCTTGGGTCACTGAGAAGTTAATCGATGTTCCTGGTCACACAGCCAGTAGAGATCACAGTACAGGTGTCAGAGGAAGGTCAAACTCAGGTCCTCCTGACTCTGAGGCTGGCCCTCTATCTAAAATATATCGCATTGTTTCTCACACAACCACTATACAAGTCAGAAAAAATATTAATACATTATAGATGCCAAATAGGATGATTCAAGGAGGGATAGAGAGGTTTATTTGTTTTATTGTTTGTTTTTCCCAAGGACATGATTTAGCTTTAGGCACACTAAATTTAAGGTACTGTTAGGATGTCTAGGTGGAAATCACAGATTTAATGTTAGATGGGACTTTGAAAGTCAATTAGTCCAACCTTCAAATCTTATAAATGAGGAAAGGGGGTCAGAAAAGTAAAGTCATATGACCAAGGTTAACAAATAGAATCAGAGTTGAATCCAGTTGCTCTGGATCTAAATTCAGCATTCATCTTTATTGGACCACATTAACTCTTTCCAGTAGTAAGTTGGATATATGATACTGGAACTCGGAGAGCCTAGGGATATTTACTGTTAGTCAAAGGTTGGAATCCAATATTAGTGCAATTCAATATGGAAAGATAATTTAGAAAAGATTTAGAGGAAGAGGGAAAGTCCAGGTAGGTCACCCAAGTGAAGGGACCTGAGCTCCCAAGCATGACTTGAAAATCCTAGGAACAAGCTGGGCTCAAAAAGAAGGAAAGGATTTTCAGGGAGGGACATATTGATTGGAGTTGACTTTTAATCAACAATCTACAAATATTTATTAGCATCTATTATGGAACAGGTACAATTCTAGATGGCAGAGCTACAAATAAATGAAATTCATTTTAGAAGCTTACATTCTACAGTAGGAGACAATATTAATATATAAGTCTATACACAATAATTAAAGCCAATGGGGTGTGGAAGAGAACTCCAGGAAGGCTTTATCTAGGAAGGGATATTTGAGCTGGTCTTTGAAGAATAGTAAGAGGAGGAGGTAAAGAGGATTAGCTTCTGCAAAGCTGTGGTTGTAGGAGACGGTATATCATGGGTGAAGAACAGCATGCAGATTGGTTTGGGGTGAACTGAAGACTGAATATAGAGGAAACCTGTAGAGTAAGGTTGAAAAAATAAGTTGGAGCCAGATTGTGAAGCAATTGTATTGTTAAACAGAACAAACACTTGATCAAGTAGAATCTCTGCAGGAGAATGACATGGTCAAAACTGTGCTTTAAGAATGTCATCTTGGAAGGTCTTTGAAGGATAAATGGAGAGCAAAGGGACTTGAAACAAGGGAGATCACTTAGGGGGGTTCTTGCGATAATTCAGACCAGAGATGATGGGACCTTGACAGAGTATGCTGGATATGTGAATAAAGAGACAGGGATGGTGGAAAGAGATGTTCTATAATGGTCCTGAATACATCATGCAAATATGGAAAAGAACTGCAATTTTGGAAACACTTCTATCTGTGAAGTCAATAGATAAGTTGTTTGTCCTTAATTCTTGAATACATCATTAGAGTGATGTCTCGACTTGCTAGTGAATTGGATTTAAGGGAGGTAGAGTTGCACAGTCATCAGTCTTACTCTTTCCTCCAGAGACATCAGTCTAGTGCCAAGACAAGTCAAGGTGACTGTTGATGGTCCAGCATGCAATGGGAGAAAAACGACCAGTGACTTGCCTATGATAACACAGTTAGTGTCAGAAGTAAGGTGTGAAACCCAGGTAATCTTAAATGCAAGTGTGATACTCAGTCCACTACTACAGCACCATGCCATGCTTTTCTGAATGGTTTGAAACACCGGGCAACAATTCATTTGTCAAATTTCCACAAGCTTATAGTATTGAAGAAAAAAACTCAGTCACAGGCATCTGTAGAATATTAAGAGTTATTTAAAACCACTTCCATATGGTTAACTTCAGGACTGACAGCATGCTGATTTTGGATGCTCTATTTCCCAAAGCACATTGTCATAATATTGGAAGTTTTCACAGGTAGAAATTAGAGGCCATTTTTACCTGCAATAACTCGATGCCTTGATAATTTATGGAGAGAAGCTGCCTTAAATCATAACAAAAGTGACAGCTTTCAGACACTACTCTTCAAGATCTCCAGTTGTCACTGATTAACAAAAAAAGATGGGAAAAGAAGACTAACAGCATTTCTATTGTTTAAAAAGATTTCTCAACATTTTAAATCATTTTATAGGAAATATAAATAATATAATATTGTTGGCTCTTAAATCCAATGAAAAGTTTATGTTAAATCATAGCATATTTCACAAAGAGAAATGTCTCATCTTCCCCCAACATCAACTCTTTAACTTGAAAAAAAAATTCAAAATGTATTTTCTGTGCTCATAAGCCAATGATAATAAAAAAAAATAAAATGGGCCCAAAATGTAGTTCTCCCAAACACACAGCTACAAACAGTAGATCACATCAGACCTAAATGCAAGGGGTATGATTCACATAAATATAGCATCAACTGGTTTGGGGTCACCCCTGGAATTTTAATGGTATTGGGAACTCCCAGTGAGGAAGCTTCTACCAATGCAGATCTGCACACACTTTGTGGTTGGTAGTTGTAAGGGGATGCTTGGGGCAATGACTACTTAGGGGACTCCTCACAAGTCATACAGTCAAGTGTGGGTCAGAGGTGAATTCTTTGAATTCTTCCTGACTCTAAGGCCAGCTTTATCTACTGCTCCAGACTACTTTTGAGTTGATCAGTTACTTCTAACATAGACTTAATTTAATTCACATACATGTATGTCAGAAGTCATCTTTCATGTTGAGCATTGAATGACATTTTTAGGCCAGTAAAAGTTTAGAACTAAAAGCAAACCTGAAATATTCCCACAGCCAGGCCTGGAGTGAATTGAGTCAACCCACAGGCTCTAATGTTTTTGAATAGAAAGCAATAGTCTATCTTGAGTCAATATTTACCCATCTCACCTCCATTCCCACTACAGCAAGGGTGAGCACAGAATTAGGTTTACAGAGAAACAGACTCAATGTAATTCACTACTGTAATGGGAAGAAAGGTACTACAAAAGAAGGCCTGAGGATCAACTGATGTTACTGGACATGTATATCCTCAAGACAAGAAGACCTAGTAAAGTGTGAGTTCTTAATCTGTGAATTTGTATATAACTGATTTCCTTGGTAATCTGATATATCTTATTTCGTGCATTTAAGAACATGATTTTGAGAAAGGATCCATATGGTTCACCAGCCTGTCAAAGGGGATCATGACACAAAAATGTGAAAATTCCCTATTGTAGAGTAATAACCAGAATATCTGGCATTTAGATATCTCTTCAAGGTTTGCAAAGCTCTTTATATATGTTGATTCATTCTTTTCAAGTGTCTAAAAGGTTATAATGTCCAAGAGGGTTATTAGATTTATTCTGCTTTTCTCCAAAGGGAAGAGTTCCTATCAATACATGGAAACTATAGAGACAGATTTAGGCTTGCAATAAAGAAGAAAAAAATATACTATGAGGATTGTCTAAAAGTGGAATGAGAGGCCTCCCCAGATGGTGGGCTTCCCCACTCTAGAGGTCTAGGTGATTATATGGTTACTTGTAAGGTCTGTTATAAAAAGGAGTCTTTTTCAAGTATGGATCAGACTAGATGTACAAAATCCTTCTAAATATGAAACTCTATGGTTCTGAAAATGTGGAATTGGAGGGTTCAGAACTGGTTGGGACCTGATAAATCTAGCTGAAGCGCTGTCATTTTACAGAAGAGGAAACTGAAGCATAGAGAGGTAAATGGAGTAGCCTAGAGTCATGTAGAACTTCTGTGAATCTTAGAAGGATAAAGAGTCCGTCCCAGGTGTTCCAAGTCTAAATGCCCTGTTCTTTTGAGTGAATATACATGTGCCTGAGCATAAACAGAACCACCTAGGCCTAAAGAAGATTATGTGATTTTTAAAAATTTTGTTTTCAAGATATAGAAATGAAGGGTCCTCAGAGGTAAAATGGTTCGATCCTTCCCATTTTGCAGATGAGGAAGGTAAGGACTAGGGAGGTTATGTATCTTGCCTGGGGTCAGTAGCAAAGTGAGGAGCCCAACACAGTTTCTGCCCCAGGACCCAGCATTCTTGAAACTAGAGCAAGTGTGTTAGAAGTGAACGGACATCTCAGAATAATTTTTAAAAATAGAAAAAAGTGCACAGTTTTAAAAAGAAAAACCTCTCTATTGAATATATAGTAATGAAGGTATTTTCTTCAGAGTTCACAGACACCAGGTTAAGAAGTACTGGACTGTTATATTTTGATGCCTGGGGTAATCACATTTGGGTCAAGACCCTTGTGATTAGCAGCAAGGGAACAGAGAGATTTTGATGGGAGAATATAATGCATGTAGGTGGTGCTCTTTATTTTTACAAAAGTCTTTACATAAATTATCTCCTTTGGTCCTCATGATAACTGATGAGGTATTGACTTAAGGTAATCAACAAATCAACACTTATTAAGCTCCTACTGTGTGCTAGGCACTCTGCTAAGTGGTGGGGGTTCAAGAGAGGTATAAGAAGTCTCTGACTTCAAGGAGCTTGTAATCTAGTGGGGGAGAAAATATACAAACAAATATATACAAAGCAAGCCATGCATAGGATGGGTCGAAAATAAAATTATTATTCCAACTAAACAAATAAGAAAACCAAGTCTAGCAAGTCTCAGAGCTAGTCTGTAAATCTAGGTCCCCTCCATTCCATGTCGAGAATACTATCCATCATACCCAGCTGCCAGAGTAAGGCCAAGAGAAGTCCCATGGATTAGAACTTGAGAAAAGACTAAGCACAAAGATGAAGGACAGAATGGGAGCCTGAACAAGTCACTTAACCTTTATGCCTCAGTTTCCTCAATTATAAAATGTTGGTAATTATAGCACCAACCTCATAGGGTAGCTAGGGTGTCTCGGTGCCAGATTTGGTATAAGGAAGACCTGAGTCCAAATCTGAAAATTACTATTCATGTGAGCCTAGACAAGTCACTTATCTGTTTATTTCAGTTTGCTCCTATGTAAAATGAACTGGAAAAAGAAATTGTAAGCCACTCCAGTATCTTTGTCAAGAAAACTCCAAATTGGATCACAAAGAGCTAGACATGGCAGAATAACTCAACAGTAACACAAGGTTTTTGTGAAGATCAAATGAGATAATATTTGTTAAAGTGCTTTATATTGTGCCTGGTACGTAGTAGATGCTTGATAAATGCTTATTTCCTTCCATTTGCACCAACATCCCATTCCCCACCCCCTACAAAATGGTCCACATTGTTAACAGTCCCAGAATTAATCTTTTCCAGGATCACTCTCCTTTTTCCTGAGAAGGTAAAAAAGAAAGAATTGTCTCCATCTCTCAACTTGGCAAATCAAACTGTTTGTACTCACTTCTCATTCACTGTCACCCTCCTTCTTCTTTGAATTCCAAGTAAATAATCAGTATTATTCTTTCCACAGTTCTTATAATAGATTCAAAACCTGTGCCTGGATTCTATTACATAGATATAGAAACCATGTATATACACATACACCAATCATATTTCTCTATCTTCTCCCACCTGGTAAAAGAAGCAGATAAATGATCATTCCCCTTTTACTTAGGGTTTAAAAAATGATTGAGTGACAGATAAGTTCCCTAACCCTTCTTCCAAAAAATATAGTCATCTTATAATAAAGGGTGGCCAAATCTTTTAGCTCATCACAGAAACAAACTGGGGAGGCAGGAGATATTCAGTGAGGAGAAGAAAGGTTTTGAGTTTTCCCTGGACCTTGGTCTGCTCCCCTAGGCTGTGTGTTGACCCTTTAGATTTCTATTCTTTCAATCTTACCTTCTTTGTAGTAAGGAAATTATAGCACATTCAATATATGCTTAGAGCAATGGCAGGCATTCCAGAAAGAAGACATAAGAATATTCTAAGTGTCCATGAATGACACATGCATATTCTTTCGCTCTATAAAATTTAATAACAATTATAATGCCACTTACATTGAAATAATAATATCAAGAATGATAACAACAACTTATCTACCTGCACATAGTAAAAGTTTAATAAATGTTTGCTTATTGATTGACTGATTAAAGTTTACAATGCCCTTTCCCCATGATTGTCCTGGGATAGGTCAAAACAAAGGTACAGTGAATGAGGCCTTGTCCCAGGTGGTGAAATTTAAAGTACTCCCTCAGCAGACAGAAACTGAAGTTAGTACATAGTTGGCAAGAATAATCAATTTTAAAATGGAACTTCTAGATGATGTGCTTGTTTCCCCCAAGAAATGGCACCAAAGTAACTTCTTATACAGCCTAGACAGGCCCTGATACTCACCTTTGCCAACCACTGGGAGAGACTTCCCAGCAATAGCTTCACACAACCCCAGAATTTATACTCCATAGAGTATTGTCCTGGCATCTTTATTTTCAAGGTCTCAAGTCTGTTTCTGAGGTATCTTTCTTTTCTCCCCCAGTCCTTGACTCAGTCTGTCTTTGAAAAATGTGGTGAAGGTGCCATTGATGCTGCCTGTCCAAGCATCAGAACTGATAGCTGTGACTGGTTGGCATATGATAATAGTTGACATTCATACAGTTCTTTAAAATTTAAGAAACACTTTACAAAGGACTTGCAAATCTTAAAGCATTGAATCAATATAATCTATCATCACCACCATGATAGGTATAGGGATTAAACATGTTATTTCACTGGCACAAGAAACTCAGGTGAGGAAACTTCCCTTCCTCATGTAAATTGATACCTCTCAAATTTAAAGTATTAGAGTTGCCTGGAGCACTTGGAGATTAATGGATTTGCCCTACGTCTTTCAGCTGGAGACATCATATTGCATAGTAGATAATGGGCCAGTTTTAAAGTTAGGAAGACCAAAGTTCAGCATCAGTATGTTTATTATTATGACTATTATTTCTTTTGATGAGGCAGTTAAATGGTGTAGTGGATGGAGCACTGCGCTTGGAACTCTTTATGAGTTAAAATCTGGCCTCACATTCTTACTAGCTGTGTGACCCTAGGGACATCTAACTCTAACCCTTTTTGCCTCAGTTCCTCATATGTAAAATGGGTTGGAGAATGATAAACTACTCTAACATCCTTGCCAAGAAAACCCCAAATGGGGTCACAAAGAGTTGAACACTGAAACAATTCAGCAACAGCAACATTTCATTTGATCCTCACAATGACTCTATATCATAGCTACTGCAAGGATCATTACCCCTAGATAAAATGAGTTGTCCAAAGTTATACATCTAGTAAGGACTTTATGGGAAATTTTCCATTCCTTCTTATCATGAGGCAGAGGGAGATTTTCTTCATAAGACTTCTTATACATTTTTATCTCTATCTGTCCTTTCTTGCACCACTGTTACCTCCTCTATGAAGTTAGAAGTTCCATGAGGACAGAGGGAGGGACTTTACTCATCTACCCAGCAGAATCAGTGCGTTAAACAAAACTGGCCCTCAACAAATGTTTGCTGAAAGACTAAATGAAAGCCAGTGTGGGCAATTGGGGTCATATTAGGGAGACAGTGTGATGCAGTAGAAAAGATCCCCAGTTCTAAAGTCAAAGAACCCGGATTCCAATTCCACCTCTGTGACCATGGGCAAGTCACTAGGGCTTCCTAAATTACAATGTCCTCAACTCCAAAAGTCAGGTGGGTGGATTATATGGCATCTTATCTGGTCATTTCCAGCTTAATATTTGATGATCCTGTTGATGACATTGGTCTAATTTCATATTATACACTCATTCTCTGTTTTAATCAGTCTGGCCTGTCAGTGGGTTCCCATGTACAATATTTCATGTCCCATCCCCATCCATAGTACAGATGTCCCCCAGAGCAGGAAATCACTCTCTCCTCACCTACCTCTTAGCATCCCTAGTGTCCTTCATAGAATATTTCAGGTGATACTTCCTATAAGATACATTTTCTTTTTCTTCCCAGTTGCTGACATTTTCTCCCTTTGCAATTATTTTGTCTTAGTCTGAAAATGGATGATATTTACATGTCTATGTTGAATCTTCTTTATTGAATGTAAATTCCCTTATGGCAAGAATCATTTTTTTTTCTAACTACCGTGACTTGCCTATAGCAGACTCTTTAATATGTTTCCTAAGTTGGACCACCAGTGTCCAAGAAGCATCAAAGTGGAGAGAAAAAAAAGATAGTAAAATTCATCAGGTAACAATTTTTCCAATGCTCCTATGTGGCCAGGAGAATTGATTGTCACACTATTGCCATCATAGTCTCACATATCACTACCACTCCATTTTTGAACAGAACACCAAAAGGGAGGTAGAGGAAGGGTGAAGAGGGATGTGTTTTCTGACCTCACTTGCAATTTCTCATGTAACACTAACATAAAACAAAGACACCCAGCTTGTTTCAAATCCAGAAAGCCACAGCCAACAAGAGTTCTCAAACTACTCTGCGGTTACAAAAAGCCAGCACCCTCTCTGGGAATATGGCTTATATAAACAAAGGCGATAAGAGAGAAAAGAGGAATTACCGCAGGTTTAAAGTTAGCTGTAAACCTCTTAGAGGAAAGACGCTGCTGGCACTGCAGATGGAATGTGTTCATTAAGATATGTTACTGGACTTGTGCCCAAAATATGCATAATTCTTTTAGAGTGATACATTTCTAATGAACCATTTCACAATATTTATAGATTGTGATCTGACTTAGCAGCCAGAGCACTGGACTTGGAATCAGAAAGACAAAGTTTCAAATCATAGGATTTAAAGTTGGAAGGCATCTTAATGGACATAGAGACCAATCCTCTCATTTGAAAGATGCAGAAACCAATTCCCCCCAAAGGTCAGGTTTTGTCCAGGGTCACACAACTATGTCTAAGCAACTTCTGAAGCCAGATACTCCTGTCTGCTAGTCAAATACTCATTTTACTATATTACCTCCAATTAGTAAATATAAGCTATTTGTCAATAGGCAAGTCATTTAATCTTCTGAGTTTCAATTCCTTTACTAGAATAATAGCACTAGAAATGTCTGCCTCAAGAGACTATAAGGTTGAAAAGAGAAAATATTTAAAGATCTTTGCAGTTCTTCAAGTGCTTTTGAAACATCTTATTGTTATTACTTGCTATGGAAAGTTGTTTTTTTTCTATTGTAGATGGTAACTAGTTTCCAGTCTTATGAGGAATTCTTTTTATCAACTTTGAGATATTGTTGTGTTGTTCAGTTATTACAGTCCTGCCAAACTTTTCATGACCCCATTTGGGATTTTCTTGGTAAAGAAACTGGAGTGGTTTACTACTTCTTTCTCTAGCTCATTTTACAGATTAGGAAAGTGGGGCAAACAGGGTTAAGTGACTTTCCCAGGGTCATACAACTTGGAAGTGTCTGAGGTCAGATTTTAACTCAGATCTTCTTTATTCCAGGACCAAGGCTCTATCCACTGTGCCACCCAGCTGCCCAAAGTTTAGAATACATCACATTAATATTCTATCATTAATAAAATATGCTCAAAAGAATATATTTTTTTCTTCAAGGTTAGTATTCCCTCTATACTGATCACAAATCATCCATGCCTATCCATCCTAGGCAAGGCTATTCCATTGCATCTTGTAAGTAACCCTCCCAATTTCCAGCTCCCAGCAGGTCCTGAGGTCTCCCTCTCTGGCTTTGCATAGCTTGGGGATACCAGAGAAGCACAAAGACCACTCATCATTAATCCCACGCTCTTGACACATACTCAGGCCACCTTCTTTTTCAATCAGACATTTTTGTCAATGACCACCTGACTCCAGTTCTTTGGTTCTCATTTGTTATTTGTTATAGCTTGCCCATCCTTTTACCTTTCAATGGCTCTCTCACTGACCCAAGTGAATGAATGAATGACAAAGCTCCTTCTCCTCCATTTTTAAAGGCACTTAAGTTCAGGTACCTAATGGTTTTACATAATTAACAAATGTTCAAGCTTGAAGAGACCTTGGATTTCATGTAAATTCAAGAGAGGCTGGCACTCTTCAGTCAGAGGACCATGGTTCGAATCCTCCCTTTGCAGATTGATATTTATGTAACTTTCGACCAGTGTCTGAATATCCTCATGGTCTACTTTCTTCACCTATAAAATTAGGGGATTGAAGCAGACGGTCTCTAAGGTTCTTTCCAAATCTAGATCTGTGATTCTCATTTTATAACCAAGAAAACACATATTTTCAAGGTCATATTCGTTTCTGAGCCAAGACTAGAATCCCAGTGTTTTGACTACCAATTCATTGTTCTTATCTATACACTATACTGCATCCTCTCAAACATACTGCAACAAACGGTTTGGATATCAGACCATTAATAAAACTATGGCCCCTAGGTATATAGTGGAAAGGGATCTTTAAACAATTTAGGGCAACATTCTCATTTTATAGATTATGGGATCATTGATTTGATAATGGCCAATATTTATATAGTGCTTTAATGTTTGTAAAACATTTTGCAAATATTATCTTATATTATCCCAATAAAACCCATTTTCAGATATTGATACTAAGATAGACAAAGTTCAAGTGACTTGCCCAAGGTTACATAGCCAAGAAGTGTCTGAGACTGGTTTTGAACTAGGGTCTTCCTGACTCCAAATCCAGAGCTCTTGCCCATTGTTCCATACCTCTTTGCCTTTAGCTGACCCAGAGCTATAAGAGTCCTCAGAGACTGTCTGCTATAGTCCTCTCATTTTTACACATCATAGACTTAGAAATGGAAAGTGTTGTAGAGGCCATCCTGTCCAACTTCCCCCCATCATACAGATGTGGAAACTAAGGCCCATGGATAATGACTTGCCCAAGGTGACACAGGCTATGCACATCTGAAGGTGAATTTGAATGAAGTTCCTCTAATTCCAGAACCAGTTCTTTTCCTATTGCCCCATTCAGAGACATCGGTACCCATGTCTGCAGGCAAATTAACATCCATGGTTGTCAATAACTGATGTGCAAACCCTATACTCACAGTCACAGCCCATCTGTGACTAGCAACTTGGAGAGCTCTCTTAGACTCAGGAAAGTAAAATGTTCTCAGGCTCACAGAGATATCAAGAGAGTCAAAATTTGACCTGAAGTCTTCCTGATTCTGGGTGCAACAATTCATCCCTTAGACCCTACTGCCTCACATGCCTACCTCCAAGCCCACCTTCACGTTACAATTCTAAGAAAAGAGCTCCTAGGAAAAACATCAACCGCTTAAAATAATTGTCAGAAACGATCTTCCAAATCTGTTAGCCCAAAGTAAGCAATTCTAGCATCCAGGACTGGGTCAGGAGCAATCTTACGAGGCTGTTCTCCTAAGCTAAGAAAGAGGGGCTTGTATTTCTTTAAAAGCCCTCCATGTGAGTCCCTAAGGGATGGTTTATGACCAAGTGGCGGTAAATCTCTGTTCTCGACAGGTTTCAGAATGGCTCTAGAATTGTTCAACAATAGGACATCTGGAAAAAAAAGAGAGCTGAAACCCTACAACCTCATCCTGAATTCAGAGAAAAATGTCAAAGCTCCAGGCTCACTTTTAGATGCTAGATAGAAAGAACTCATAGAAAATTCTATGAATAATGAACTCAGGGCTTTTTATTTTTCATGCAGAGATGCAGCTGTTTCTTTGGAAGCCACAGCAAAATCAACCTGTTAGGATGAGATCTGCCAAGCACTCCACCTCACTTCAAGGAGGATAAAGCCTTTGTTTTAAGAGATGCTAAATGCTCCTGTGCTGAACTCTCTATAATCTCTTAATTGTGCATACTTTATTGAAGGACTATGTTTGAATGGAGAGTTCATTATTTGGCAATAGGATGCATGTATACGAAGTTATGCAATTGTAATAATCTCTTTCTCTGGAGCTGTGTTTTCAATGATTTGTGTAGGTTCTCCATTGTTACAGGGTGCAACCCATCAACACCTTCTTATACTCCTTGTTCTGATCCTCTCAGAGATTGTTTACAGGAGGTCCACTTGACACACTTGGGACCTTTCTCTAGGACTTATTTACATCTTGTGGGTACTGTTATTCTCAAGTTTTTCCTCATGACTGGCAACTTCCTTGATGGGATCCTCCATAAAGTCATACTCTGATGGTCTCAAAATGAATTGAAGGTGATCTTAGTTTTCTGAAGGCTATGCTTGTAGAGCCTGGAACCTCTGATAGTTTGTACACTAACCCAATATGTACAATACTCTCAATGTAGTCTGAGTCTCTTCACTGGGGGTCAATGCAGCTAAGGGAGGAAGAGCTCATCACTACTCAGCTGCCCACTGGATGATTTGGGGATAAAAATCCATAAAACAAAGACAAATAGAAAACAGCCCACAGGGTTTTTTTTTATTATTTTCTTACAGACAGTAGTAGATTTGTTCAAAAGGGGGCAGAGAGTGCTAAAAATTTTCTCCTGTTTCAGCAAAATATCAATGTGTAAATAATTCCTTTGGAGCCAAGAAATGATGCATATGTCTTCAGGATACATATTCTAGACCCCATCTCTGACACTATCCCAGACTCTTCCTCTAAGAATACCTGCCCCTCTAAGGTTACCTTCCATCCAACAGGACAACTACATAGCTTAGTAGATAGGACACTGAATTTTGAGTCAAGAAGATATGAGTTCAGATCTGGTCTCAGACTCTGGGCAAGTCACTTTGATCGGTGTCTACCTTAGTTTTGTCATATGTGAAATAGAAATAATAATGTCACCTACTTCCCAGGTTTTTTTAAGATTAAATAAACATAAAATACTGAGTGAAACTTAAAGCACTCTATAAATGTCAGTCATTCATTTATTACTCTTTACATACTTGTTATTTATTAGATGTGTTGGTATTTATTTACCTGTTGTTTCCCCCACATATTTTAAGTACTTTGGCAAGTGGAATTGTTTTCCCCCTTTCTTGGAATCTTTAGGGCTTTGTAACAATGTGTACCAATTAGCAAGAACTTAATAAATGACAACTGGTTGATTGATTGGTTGACATAGTGGAAAGACAATGGGCTCAGTGGATGTAAGTTCAAACCTTACCTATGTGGCCTTGAACTTAATTTCCTTTGACCTCTGTTTTGTCATCAGTAAAATGAAGACTTTATATTACATAATCTCTGAGATTCCTTTTGGTTTGAAGTCCCGTGATTTCAATTCTATGATCCCTACAATGATGATAAAAAAAAACACAATCTCTCTAAGCCTCATGTCTTTTATTTGAAAATTAATGAAGAGATTTGTGCTATTTCACAGGGTTATTATGAGGGAAGTAAATGCTTTGTGACCCTTAAAGTATTGTAGCAATGTTTGTTATTGATAGTAGTAGGATACTTAAAAGTAACCTGAGTTGTTATTAAAAACAGTTTCTATATATGAAAAAAATCTGCTCTTGACAACTCAGTCATCTTAAAATTGGGAAATCTTAGCCCTAGATGGGAGATCATCTGATTCAAACTCATTTGCAAATGAGGAAACTGAGATCTACAAAGGCAAACTCCTGGCACAGTGCTTGGCACATTGTAGGTTCTGTTCAATGCCAACCTTCCTTTCTTCAATAAAATTGTCATCTGATGTAATAATGTATGTGAACTGTGTTCTGAGTAATGTGTCATCCAAATGAAACAATTAGTACTACCTTCCACCAATTGGCACAATTCATTCATTCATTTGAGAATTTGTTAAATATCTGCTCTTGACACAAAATTTTCCTTCTTTAAGTTTCCCAAATGGAATGAATTGACATGGAGAAAACATAATGCCAGTAATCCAGTTTGGGACTAGGAAATATGAAATTTGTGTTCTATAAGTCAAGGGAATCAGTGTAATCTTAGGGAGCTAGGTTCAGATCTCAGAATTTTGGAGTTCAGTTTTCATGTTTATTATGTGTCATCTGTGTGACCCTGGTCGACTTGTTTCATTTCTCTGAGCTTTGGTTTCCTCATCTGTAAATTTAATGAGTTAGAAGATTCCATCCCAGGTCTAAATCTTAAGATCCATCTGACCACAGCGATAAATCATAAATCTAGAACTGGAAGAACTTAAGGGATTTATTGATTCTAATTTCATTCATTTTACAGAGAATGTAACTGACGCTCAGCAAAGTCTATGGCCTCATGCAATGTCTCATAGATAGTAAGTGGCTGAGTTAGGATTTTAATGCATATCCTCCTAGGGTGACATCCAGTAGAGTAGTTCCTTTATACTATAGTCCTTGTTTGACTTCTCAGTATTTCATCTATAAAGCTTGGGAAAGGGAGAAAGGGGATGTTGGTGAAAACCAAATCACTGTGTGGGAAGAGAAACTTGAATTTGAGTTCTTACTCCACCCCCTCCTAGCTGTGCTTTATAAAGCAAATCACTTCAATGCTATAGACATCCATTGCCTTGTGAAAATGAGAGCAATAGCTACTGCAGAGTAGTTATTGGTCCAAATGAACTGTGGAGGCTGTAATAACTATAAGCTAATTAGGTTACTCCAAGAGGTGGTGAGTTCCCCATCCTTAGAGGTCATCAAGAAGTGGTTGAACAACCCCTTGTGTATGTTACAGTGGGAATTCCTTTCAGGAATGAGTTGAATGAAATGGGCCCGGACAACTTTCAAATTCTATGATTCAGAGTCTATGATTCTTCCATCCCTCAAAGGAATAGTGCAAAAGATGTATGGGAGAATCTTCACTGAAACTTTTTCTTTTTAAGCTCTCAGAATGAAAGGTTACTCAGCACTCAAAGGAATAAGCATATCTCACTGTAAGCAGTTGGTGGTACTCCATAAAAGCATGTAAACTGCATTTTGTAAGTCAAAATATTTGAAATCTAAGGAGCTTTCTATGTAAAGAACCCTACAGGGAAATCCTTTTGGAATATGAAAGGTCACCTAGAAAAAGTGAACAAAAGGGATATGAGAAGGTGTAGTACACTCTCTCTCTCTCTCTCTCTCTCTCTCTCTCTCTCTCTCTCTCTCTCTCTCTCAATTTTCCTTGATCAGGTTTCATATAAGGGGAAGAAATCCATATGGGTACATTATCCTTTTGATTTAAAAATATTTCCATGTCATTCTGAGGGAATCATTTTAAAAAATACAGTTGTGAAATTGTAATTAAATTGTATGGTGTTGAAGCTGTCCTTGAAGCATATGGTGGCAATAGAACTCACCATCCTAATAAGATTTCCAAGATAATGCTTTTGAATGGCTGGGCATTTCAATATTGTACTATCCATAAAGGTAGGCAGACAGCCATTAGGCACATCACTGGTAATGTCTGCATTATTTAAAGAGAAAAGGAGGTTGAAGGCAGGAAGGATCTTGTCTCCATCCCTTCAGGAAAAAATGATTGTACTTCCCCCTTGAATAAATGAATTGAACTGAAAAATTGAATACATGAAAACTATATCTGAGTATAGTGGCCATAATGCTCCCACTAAAGATGAACTGTATTAGCTATTGAAGAATAATTATTCTGTCATCAGAACATCTGAAAAGAAATATATCAGGCTTAGTATGTCAGTTTTAAATAGAATATCATTTTCTTGAAGATGCAAAGATGTAGATCACCTTGTAGAATGTATTTTTTGACTGCACTCACTTTCAACCCAACTGCAAGACTCTGGGAGAAAATGAGACAGCCCCAATGGGACCCAATACAATGGGAGATGGTTAATGATTATTGGCTGATTCGGTGGGGTGAATGGGGATAAAAACAGTACAGATACACAATTAAGGAAGTGTATCAAATTGTCTTGGAAATATAGTGGACTGAAAAAGAAAGACTGGTGATGAGGCAAGGATGGGAAGGCACGCAAATTGAACCAAGTCACAAAGTAGAATTGGTGAAGGAAAAATAGTTAATATTACTTTTTCATTAAAGGAGAAGCACCACCCTAAGCTAGTGCTGATTCAGCATAGTAGACAGTGTGGTACAACAAATTAATAGATAAATCATTATCAAGAGTTTTACTATATTCCAAGCACTAAGCTAAATGCTGGGGACCCAGATTACAAAGCAGGACCATCCCTGATGTCAAGGCATTCACATTCTAATGATGGAAACCACACATATGGAAGGTTTCAGTTTTAAGTAAGATGGAAAGGACCTATAGTTCTGAGGCTGCAACAGAAATGAGGCAAAGAGGTATATAGCAATGCTTCTTCTTTAGCATCATTTCCATTTATAATGCCATATCAGTTTCTGATGCTTAACCATTTGACATTGTCAAGAGCTTTGGTGTAAAGAACACTTTTTTTCTGGATCTTTGATAGTTGTGGCTGTAGTATCTCAGGAGCAGTGGCCAGACTACATTTCCAGAAACGAAACAGCACTGACTATGGGTTCAAATCCTATCTCTGAGGCTTACTGGTTTTATGACCTTGAGCAAATGACAAACTGAGTCTCAGTTTCTTTAGCTGTAAAATGAGAAAGTAAGACTAGAAGGCCTCTGAGATAACTTCTAGATCTAAAATTTCATAATCCATCTTTTCTGCTTACCAATCTTCTAAATAAGTCTCAGTTTCAAAAAAAATGTATGACCCTTTCCTATCCAACCATTAATTTGAAGTCTATCTATCCAATCCCATTAAGATTTTGGATGTTGCGAATTGTGCCATCCTAGGTCAACAAATATTAATTGCCAACTGTGGCTTCTTCAAACCAGTCCATTAAACTTTTCCATCCCATACTCACCAAATCACATTTTTCCTCATAATTGTGTATCCCTGTACTCTACTAAGCACCATAAACAGAAAGCAAAAGTGAAACATTTGGGGATGCTAATGCCACTTTACAGTTAAGATTAAATATTATAAAGTATTCAAAATTGGTAAAACTAGATTACATTAAGAAAAGCATGCTCAACATTGCTAATAGGCTGTTGGAGAGAGTGCTCACTCTGTGGAAAAAGTATTTATTAAATACCTACTATGTGCCAGATGTTATGCTTTACAACTGTTATTTCATTTGTAGCTATTCAAATGACAAATGCATACTGATTCAGCCTTTCCAGGGTTTTTGTTCAATTTTGCAATCTTGTCTCTAAATAAAGGACTCTAAACACAGACCTTTAAATATCCCTGTGATTTCAATAAGTAAACTCTATTGGAAGTGAAACCTTATTACAGATAGACCAGTTGCTTATAACCACCCATACATTGAATCAATCCACACCCAAAAAGAAGATCTTCCAAATATAGAGACATAGAAAAATAACTTAAAATCTTGGGGGGGGGTTGGATTAAGTTAACATTATCCAAGTTACACTGTTTGTTATTGGACTTCCCCTAAACTTCCTTTGAATGAGTCAACAAAACATAAATTAATATTCCAACACTTCTTCAATTTTGGCTGCCTTAATAATAATAAATACAAAAATAATGGCAGGATAGCAACTTTTCCATAAATTATTTCTATCTGGGTCTCATTTGAAAAGAGGAGAAAGAGAAAAGAGATGGCAATGTGATGATAATGATAATAATGTAATTGTATTGATAATGCTTATGCCCTAACATTTTCATTGAATGACAGAAATCAGTTATTTTATTCACTCTGCACTAGTATGCAGAACATTAAATGTAAATGAATAATAGTAAGATGAAGACTTGTCAAGGACAAGTCTTTTAGTTGATCTCCATCAAACAAGATGAGAAGAAAGAGGGGAAAAAAAGTAATGAATGAGAGGGAAGAGAACTCTGTGTCTATACATGGCTTTATGGTTTACAAAATGCTACAAGTGACTATTTTGTAGTCATAGAAGTTAATTGATTTGCCTAAGTTTACATAGGAATGGAGCTAGATCATGGACCTAGTTCAGGACTGTTTTCACTACACTACAAGACAGGGGAGGAGCAACACTGTGTGTCATGTATCTTTTTCCCTTTTCTTTTTCTGTTCTAGGGCATAGGAAGAGAGATGAGGAACAGTTAGTTAGCCCAGTGCCTGGCACATAGGAAGTGTTTGATAAATGTGTATTGACAGACTGACCATCCCCCATCCCTATTCATTTTTGGCTTGAGCAATCACCTTTCCCTTTTGGACAGACAGACCTGTAACAGGTGACATCCCTAAAATGAGTGTGATGTTCTCTTCCTCAACAGGTAATTGCTGGATAGGAAAATAATAATATTTTATAAATGACTGAGAGTTCTTTCTGCCTCCCTTCCCCTCAGGTTTCCTTAGTCTTCCTATGGAATTCTTTATAATAATTGAAAATTATGTAACAAATCCATTGTTTGGCTAATAAATCAATTTCTACAAGCTGATCAGTAATAGTAGGAAAACAAAAACAATATAAAAGCTACTCCTCTAAAAACCACCATATCCTTGATTTTAAAGAGTTAGATTGAATAGATCCTTTACCCTAGATACCTTTCTTCCCAATCTGACTACTCAATATTGTTCGTTATTCCGCTTTCAATGATCTTTCAAGTGTCACTTCACTTCTCTACATGTCCATTTGTTTCAAAGTGATGCATATCATCTGCCTGTTCCTACTTTAAGTGGATCATAGAAATATAATCTTTAGAGGACTCTAAGCTTCTGACAGAAAGAACACAAAAGATCTATTTATTCACCATATTCAACTCGGCTAGGGCTGGAAGACAAAGTTACACGTTGTATGAGCCAATGAAGATGTCCTCTCTGACAGAGAAAAACATAGACCTATTATACTGCACACTAAGAAGGACTAAACCTTCCTGTACTCTGCAGCTTTTCATTGTACATGTTATGTTTCCAAAGCCTCCATTGCCATAAATAATGCCCTTCTCAACCTACTTTTGTCCACTTTGGCTCTCTAATAAAATCCTAAGCTACATCACATTGACTTTTGTGCCTGTCCAAAACAATGATCTTAGATAGAGGAGCAGAATATAGACGGGGAAAACTGTCCTTCAAAAGGAAATATCAAAAATACAACGCAAAGTGAATATCAGTGGCACTGGTCACATGTTTCCTTAGTGTGTGTCCTTTAAAAAATACACATGCATCCCCGACTACCCCCGCCCCACAATCTAATGCTTTTAAAAGGAGGCTCTACAGGGAAAGTGACTTTGAGCTAGATTGTTCCAGGTTTGTCAGGTGTTGAAAGTGAAAGTACAGTCCCCAACTGTGAGGACAGAGAGAAGGTGAAGATTGGAATAGCTGAGTAAGTTGGCAGGAGAGGAAGTGGGTATGAGATCATAGAGGAAGAAAAATGCATGTACACCACTTTTATATTATGAAATAGCAACTAGGTCAATGGAGAAATGGAGAAAATTACAAGAAATGCTCTCTGTTTTGCTGAAAATTGAAGGCAATTTAGCCAGGTTTTTTGATCATTGTTAAAGTGTTCTACAAGCAGGTATTACTTTCCCCAACAACACACACACACACACACACACACACACACACACACTCTAACATTGCTGATATAAATACCACTGACTCCTATGAAGAGAGGATATTTGGGGATATTTCATATTGCAAGGGGAAAGCGTGAGAAGAGAAGTATTTTGGGAGGAATCTCTAGTGGGAGGGATGGATAAATAAAAGAAAAGGCTACGCTTGGAAGTGGAGACAGAAAACCTGAAAGGAAAGGAAAATCTGAACTGTCTCTCTCTCTCTCTCTTTTTTTTTTTTTTGCTTTTTGGAGGGGGGAAGGTAGGGCAATTGGGGTTAAGTGCCTTGACCAAGGTCACACAGCTAATGCTTGTGTTGTGTCTGAGGTCAAATTTGAATTCAGAACCTCCTGACTCCAGGTCAGTGCTCTATTCACTGTGCCATGCAGTCCCCCGGAAAATCTGAACTCTTTAAAATTTGTTCAATTTTACTTTTTTTCTTTGTTTCATGGGTTACCTTCAGGGAACTACTAAATTCTTTTACTGATTCCAAAAGACCACATTTTAATTCAGAAGTATGCTGGAGCCAGCTCATCATAACTCCATAGAATGAATTGTGAATTTTTCATGTATCTGAACCCTAAAATATTTTCTTGGGCATAAAATTATAGATACAATGATATCTGAGAACATTGTCAAAATATGAGTACTAGTTTATACCATGTGCTCCCAAAATTTGATATTTTAGGGAGGTGGGAGCCAAAAGAAGATGATTTAGAGATTAAGTATTGGGGAAAAATATCACCCACCAGTTTAGCTTATCCCAATGGGATATGAAACAGGCATTGTTTACACTAGACCTGTAAATAGAGTAGGACACGAGAAATTAATTAAAGGATACTAGTCATTGGAACTAAGCTTCTGAATAAAAGCAGATTAATGACTTACACATTATTAAGGAGACACCTTTCCATGAGCCAAAAACCCTGTTGAACAACCCAAGAACCAATTTGCTTAAATCATTAAGTGCATATCTATAAAATAGAAAGACTTCTAAGTACAACTAGATTTTGAATTAATGAAAAAATATTAAGAGCTGATTAAGTGCAAAGAACTAGGGATTACAAAAGCAAGACAGTCTCTGTGATCAAGGATCTCATTCTAATGGCGATGACACTTCTAAGAAATTTCATCTACACATCACATGAAAATAGATTATTTCATTTAGGGTGTATTGGAAAAACTCATAATGATGCATCTTCTTTAATGTTTTTTTAAGTGATAAAATCACATCTGTTTCTGATTTTGAACCATTTGATAGTGCCAAGTACTTTGGTGGTGAGACTTTTCTTTTCTGAACCCCCAGAATCTGTGGCTTCTAAGGAAGCAGCGCCTTCAACACCTGTAGCGGCAACTTCCAGTTCACCTTTTTCACAAACATATTAATTTTTTGGATGACAGCTGCATGGTTGGGCTGGAAGCAGGGAGGGGAAGTTTTGGAGGGAGGGCAGTGCTCTCCCTTGCGACTTGGGCCTTATAATCATTGATGGCAGTTAGTGAAGCATTGGTGTTAGTGGTGACAAGGAAGGTAGGACCATAATCCACAGGAGTTTCTGAAAGTTAGTTTGAGGGGTGCTTCCATTCTGAGCATTCTTAGGCTCAGAGTCCTAAGCTGTTTCCAAAGGTTTGAGCAGATGTGGCAGTTGACACAGTTGCTGTGGTTTGTTTGCCTGATACATGTTTCCTTGGTCTCTTCTTTATGGAACCTTACAATTTTCTCCTCCCTTCAGATCCTGGACTAAATAAATAATTTTCCAACTTTAGTCTCTTCAGAGTTCTCCCAAAAATATCTTATGCATTACTATAGTCAATAATTTTTTTTATTTACTTTTCCTGGGATGCCTTTTTTATGTAAATCTGTCCCTAGTCTTCAGGTCTGAACTCCCCACAAAGACTTCTTCTGCCTGGTCCAGATCGAAGTAAATCTTTTTCCCATTTAACTTTTATATCTCCTCTTAACTATGTGTAACACTCAGAAGGGAAGAATCATAGCATTTTCAAGATGGAAAGGACCTCATCCAGTCTATTGTTCTCTAAATTTTATTTTCTCAGTCAGGCACACCCTAAGACAACCATGGCCAGTTCATTGATATGTTGTCTCAGAGATCATATCGTGGGAACTCAATGGCCTAGTGAACTCCATGTACACTTGATAATGGTGTCCTAAGATTAGACTCTGAAGAGAAAATGGCAATGTCTGAACACATGTTGAACGTGAAGGAATACCAGGCACCTTAATATTTCCATTGATGGTGTTTCCATTAAAATGAACTCAAGTGAGATAGAATTTAACTAATCTCTGTAGTTTATACATTACTCCATTTTCATAAGTCAGTTTCTGTCTATTATTTTTATTAACTGACTCAAAGGGGAGATATTATGACCAACATTTGAAAATGTATGTCCAAGAACTTTTGGATATACTACAAAGTAGCAAAATCATTATAAAACATTTAAGAATTGTTTTCCCATTTTGAAATCCACAATATTTTGAGTGTGCAGTTTAACTAGACAAATATATTGCAAAGTGCCCACTACATGCCAGGTTCTGTGATAAGTATGGGAATGATTTAATACTAGAAAGACCACGCATATCAACTCACATAAAATATTTATTGTTGTGTCTCTTTGAAATAAGCTTTCTCATCCTATTTCTAGTTTCTCTGACTTTTAGATTAAGAAGAAATGCATTGTATCAATTGATGCTGTTTGGTAATTCAAGGTATTCTAGATTCTAGTCCTTCTATAACAAAACGGTCCCTTTCCTCCGGGATCTTACAGTCTACTGAGGGGAGCAGGGAGAAACAACCGACCTGTTCACAGATAAGTAAATACAAAATACAAAATAAAAAAAACAAATATGAAATAATATCAGGAAAAAGGAGGAAACATTGACATTTGGAGAGTTCAGGAAGATTTACTTTCACAGACATACCTAGAGATATCATGGGTTCAGTTCCATACCACAACAGTAAAGAAAGTCATATAAGTTATTTTTGTTTTCTCAGTGCATATAAAAGTTATGCTTGCACTATACTGAAATCTATTAACTATGTGATAGGACTATAGGTAAAACAAAACAAAATAATGTACATACTGTATTTAGAAAGATGCTTTATGGCTAAAAAATAAATGCTAACTATCACCTGAGTCTTCAGTGAGTCATAATCTTTTTGCTGGTGGAAGGTTTTGCCCCAGGGTTGATGGCTGCTAACTGATCAGAAAGGTGGTTGCTGAAGGTTGGGGTGGCTATGGCAGTTTCTTAAAAATAAGGCAATAATGAAGTTGGCCACATTGATCAACTCTTCCTTTCACTTGAAAATTTAGAAGCCAATATAGGTTTATTACTTAGTCTGATTTCAATATTGTTGCATCTCATGGAATAGAGAGGCCTGAAGATAGGGAAAGATATTGAGAACCATAGGTCAGTGAAGCAGTCAGAACACACACACATTTATCAATTAAGTTTGCTGTCTTATATAGGTGGGTTTATGGTACAACAATAGTACAATAGTAGTATCAAAGATCACTAATCACACATCACCATAACATATAGAATAATGATGAAAAGATTTGAAATATCAGAAATGACAAAAATGCGATTCAGAGACACAGTGTGAGTCCTTGCTTTTGGAAAAAATGGTGCCAATGGACTAGTTCAGTGCACGGTTGCCATAAATCTTCAATTTGTAAAAAAAATGCAATATCTGTGAAGCATAATAAAGCAATGTACAATAAAATGAAGCATGCCTATACTCTCAAAAAATGTGGTCGATCTTAAGCTGAGCTTTGAAAGGAGCCAGAGAGCCTAAGAGGCAGAGATGAAATCTTCTTTCCCAATTCCTCTTAGTAATGAACAAAACCCCTTAGCAATCCAATATGTAAGGTAATCTGTGGTTCTTCAGAAGTCACTGTATAGAACAAACGTTTCTCTGTGAAACTTGTTTGGTGAACCCAGGGGATGAAAGTCAGTGCATAAGAGACTGGTAACTTAAATACCATTAAATATGTTCTGGTCAAAAAGCATGAACTCGTTTCATCTTTATAACTTGTTCTATGGATGTGACATTACTGTTTGCCATTTTTAATAATACTATCCATTTTATTTCCAGTTAAATTCATGCCTCTAATATTTTAAGTATATTCTCTTATGTCCTCCTCTTACAAAACATCAAGTTAACGGACTAAAAAGAAATTAATTAGAGGAGCTCAGAAGGGCACACAGATCATGCTTAATGAAAAGACAAAGTCATCTCCACAAATTCTGAATGTAGGATTGATTCAGAACAAACTAGTTTTATTGCCATCCACTTTCAGAAGGCTACTCAATTGATTATTGCCTCAGTTTCTCCATCTATAAAAGTAGAAAAGTATCATGACATGCTAGATAGAGTTCCGGTCTCATTGACCAGAATAACCTGGCACATAATCCTGCTTCTCACACATATTTGCTCTATGACTTTAAGAAAGACACCAAACCTATCAATGATGCCAGGAAACTCTACAAGACTGAAACAGGCTAATCTGCATTGGCAGAGGGAGTTTCCTTACTAGAAAATCAATATACAATAAAAGTGTAGGTTTAGATCAAAATCAAAATTTAAAAATAAAACAGAAATGAAATAAAAACCTTTATTAGCCTCAGAAGTTTAGACAGATGAAAGGCAAAAAACAATAGGAAAAATACCTTTGACCAGCTAAAAGTGCTCTGAAGGTGCATATGTGTTTCTGGGAAACATGTAAATAACTCGATACAAATAGTAAATATCATCTCAGATGAAATACTTATTAACAAATGCATGAAGTACTGTTTTAGGTGGTGGTGAGGTCCCTTTAATTCAAGATGCTTAAGTAAATATTTGTCAACATGTCAAGACAAGTGGACGTGTTTTTTTTTTAATCTGTACCTACTATGTGCCAGGCACTGTGATTAGGCAAAGAAAGGTGAAGATTATTTTTTCAGGCGTAGATTGGACTAGATAGGCACCTTACTATTCTGAGATTCTAAGATTCTTTGTGATTTCTCCATTAAAGTCCAGTCTCATCATGGCATGGGAAATTCCCTTAGTTCACAGGAACCATGGCAACAGAGAACAAATTTTTGGATGTCTTACCAAGCAGGAATAGTTTAGTATACGCATCATGACAGTATCAAATTCAATCTCTCCCATTAGGCTCAGGGGTTCTTGAGAGCAGGGACTATCTTTTGCCTTTCTTTGTACCCTTGCTGTTTGATACTATGCCTGTCACATAGTAAGAATAAATTCTCATTGATTGTCTGATCACTAATCTCAGAGGGACTCATCACAGGCTAACAGGTATTACTGTTATATACTTATATGTAAATGTATTTAATATAACTTCTAAAACCATCTTGGAAAATGTTTCCAAACTGGGTAGCAATATTCACTTTTGAAAAACAAATAAAAAATCCCCAAACCTACGTAGTCCACACCTACAGCAAGCAGTATAACAGTGTAACCCATTAGTATTAGGAGCCTGTGCCAATTAATTAGTTCATCAACTAGCCCTTATTCAATGGCTATCATGTGTCAGGCACTGTGCTAAGTGATGAAGAATCACAAGGGCAAAAATAGTTCCTACCTTCAAGGAGCTCACAGTCTAATGGAAATTGTGTCAACCAATGGGACTGGTGACAGATTTTGTCCATCTTGAACTTTGATAAATGCTGATTGAAAATGACCCCAATTATGCATGATATATTAAATAATATACTGAATTCATTATTAGTTGGAGCAAATTCTCTATGTTGGTTTTTCTTTTGTGACTGGTCTGAAATCATGTTAACATGGCAGTATCTACTAATTGTACTTGAAAGTTTCCAAATGTTCCAAGTCCTGCCTGCCTCCCATCTTCTAGAGGGCAGGGTCTGGTGCAGCATTTGGGGGGCACTGTACAGTTTGGACAACTGTAATATGAGATCAAAGGGAGTACTGCTGACTCAGGGGTGTAGAAAGCATGCCCTTACGAGTGTATCATATAATGTATGTGATACACAAAAAATATAGGCTGCTAATAGTTATCAATTCCCACGAGGAGAAAATTGAAGGATTGTTCTTCATGGATCCAGTAGAAAGAGGAATTAGAACTCAGAAGACTACAGATTCCATCTCTAATATGTACTATCATTGTGACTTTGGGTCAAGTTCGTTCATCTCTTTGATTCTTGGTTTCCTCATCTTCAAAATGAGGAATTTGTACTAGATTGCCTCTGAGGTCCCTTCTAGCTCCTAATTTATCATTCAAAGATCACTAATCTATGTTCTTTCCAGGAGATGCTTTTTATATATGGATTTCTAAATAAGTAGAAATAGCCCTACTCTATGATTGTTGAGCTCAGGTTTGCCACTGTGTACCCTTGGGCAAGTCACCCCCTCTCTCTAGTTCTCAGTTTCCTTTATCTAGAAAATGGGAGGTATTCTAGGTAAACACTGATATCATTTCGAGCCCAGGAACTATTTTGTTCTAATTATAGAATATCCCCTAAAATGTGTGAAAGTGACACAAATTTGCACAGAATAAAAAAAAATCAAGCAACAATCTATTAATCAACAAGCATGGAGAAAGCTCCAATCATGTGCTTAGTGCTGTGCTAGACATACAAAAGAAAAATACAACAGTCCTTGCCTCCAGGAGATTCCATTCTAAAAACCTGGCAATAGGAGTGAGGAGACAAATGTGAAAGAATAGAAACCGTGGTCATAGTGTTGCTAATCATTTAAAATCTTGTAAAAAACATTACATCCACCTCTCTTTCATTCCAAAGAAGTGGAAGGTAAGACATCCAGAAAAATCACATTTTCAAAGTAAAGAATGGAGTCCTGCAGCACAACATATGATTGTCACCATCTTAAACTCTCTACCCATGGCCAAGAAAACCTGAGTAAAGAAGGTCATGACAAATAGAATTATTGACTGAATAGTGAGCACTTTTATCCATTTTTCTCTTCTTCATTAACCCTTGCAATGGTGAATCATAGCTTTTTAAAAATCTTATGCCCATCAACACAGTATGTATCTAAGAGGCTCAAATTCTTTTAAATAACAGCTCTCAGGAAGCAAGCCTGCTACTCCCTAAGACAACTTTCCCTCAGCAGATATCACATTGCATTATGAGAAAGCTTAATTAAAGGAAAGGGGAGAGGAACAATATTAGCATACTCCTGGGGTTTGAAAATAAGTCATTTAGCACCTAAAATTGCTGCCACTGTTCTCTTGGCTTCATTAATTCCTGCTTCCAAAGTCATTGACCACTCTTACAGGCCTTTGTCTCCTGCTGTAATCAAGACCTTCGCATGTGGTAACCCATCACTAATGGTTTTATTTGATCCAAAACTGCTTTCTTTGCCTGTCAATTAGAAACAGATACAGTAATGGAAATAAAGAGAAAATGGAGGGGGAAAGAGGGGTACTAGGATAATTCCAGAGAGATCATTTATTTATTGAACACTCCACAGTCAATAGTTTTTATTCAAAGCAAGCATCAGTATGCCAATGGCTATGTGTTGAAAGCTTTGGCCTTTATTCACAGTGGCACTTCTTAAAATTTGGAGTCAGCCCATATTTGAGATTGACACACATCCAAAACACAATTATAAACAAATACCCACCAACAAAAGCCCCTGACCATAAATCAGAAGGCTTATATGGGAAAAAAAACAGATGGCAAGAGAGAAGCCAATCATCATTATCAAATTTTATTTCAAATTCAAACTAAGGTTGTAGTTCCACCAATTCCAAGTAGCACCAACTCCAAGCCATATGCAGCAATATTTCCACCTAGGGCAGCAAAAACTGAGAGGACGAGGGAATGGTCATCAGGAACAAAAGGAAATAGTATTTTCTATTGCTTCTATGAGGCTAAAGTATTCTGACCCCCAAAGACAGATGAGGATAGGGTCATGATGGAGACTGGCAGCTCCTCTTATGTCTACCCAGAGTCTTTTCCCTCAGCAATCTGAAGTGGGGTTGGCCACTTCCATCTTCCCTCTTGAAGTTGAAAGTCAGGAGTGCCCAAAGTCAATGCTCAAAGAATCCCAAAGAAGAGAAAGAAGGGAGAACACTCCTGAAAACTCCATCCTGCCTCTCACATGGGTCAGAGCATTCATCTCCAACAGTAAAAAGGGACTCATACCAATTGGCTTTGGGGGTAGTTACATATTAGATTTCAGCACATTATTTGTCAATGTTTCTAATGAAAGCAGAGTCCCAAATGAATGGTTCTACATTCTCCCTACAGGTGGGACATACTTGTTTCCAATAGATCTAACTTGGTGACATTGTCTTTTGTGAGAAGGTCAGTAAGAGGGGTGGCTAGGTGGAGCAGTGAATAAAGCACCAGCCTTGGAGTCAGGAGGACCTGAATTCAAATCCATCCTCAGACACTTAACACGCTTACTAGCTGTGTGACTTTGGGCAAGTCACTTAACCCCAATTGCCCTCCAAAAAGCAAAAAGCAAAACAAACAAACAAACAAAAAAACAAACAAAAATGAAAAAAACAAGCAAAAAAAAAAGGTCAGTAAGAGAGATCCAGAGATTCCTTGCAAATTTAGGCTGTATCCCAACCACTAAATAACTGTAAGCAAAAGTCACAGAAGAAAGACACGAATGCCCATGCCCTTCAAATACAGCAGATATAAGATATTTCCAGGGGGTTCAAGAAATCGTTACCTTGAAGGAGTTCACACTCTTACCTAATTGATTACAAAGAAATAACATTCTAATATAGAAAAATAGGAGGGAAGAAGCCAAGTAATAACACCCTCTAAACCTATCTTGGTTCTCCTTGGTTTGGATGCACTCATCCTTGCCCAAAATTACTTTTTATTTCCTTTACATGTCTTCTGTTTTTATTTATCTCTATTCATATAGTTTCCCACATTTGACTATAAGCTCCTTGAGGGTAGGTGTTTTTCATTTTTATTATTGCAGCCTGAATATACTTAATAAAGGTATGATAAGTGCTGCATGAATAAATGAAACTATGTATCCAGTGTTGAAAGTATTTACCTAATTTGATGTTACTTCAATTCAGCACCGATTACATTCAAGATTCTCTTCTAGGTGTTATGGAGCAAGGAGATCTTTGTGTTCAAGGATGAGTCTATTCTAATCTTGTTGTTTACAAATACTTCAAGACTACCAAGGCTGAAGCTAGAAAGGGCCTTCCTAGGATGAAACACAATGCAATGCTTTCTGTTCCATTTTCTTGTTTTTATCATCACAAAGTGGCAACTTAAACACAGAAGGAACTTTAGACCTAATCTTATCTTATATGTTTAAAAGTATGTCTAGAGCCCTTCCCACAAAATAAATTATCTATACATGCTTTCAACAATTTAATTAAATACAGTTAACTCTAGTTTGTTTTGGCAACCTATTAATGACACCATTGGATATAAATAGTCTCATGAAAAGAAGATAATTAACAAGTCCTTTACATTACACTGTCAAATTACACTGATGCTTTGCTTGCCTGAAATACTTACTGTATTTTGTAAATGAGCATTAATCAGAGCAGTGAAAGAAGATAATAAAATTTTATCAACATCAAAGTCTAGGTTTCTCTCTGACTTTTGACTTATCCTGTGCCATTATCTGGTGGCTGTGATGCTTTGGACATTATGAAATACTGGTTTTAAATTTGTCATGTTTTCAACTGTAGCTTTATTATGAATAAAAGGTTTTAAACACAATTTTCTGATGCTATTCAAAATTCCCCACAATGTTTGTAAGCAAAATAATTCAAGCAATGCCATTTTATTATTCATTTTTCTGAGGAAAAAAAGTTTCAAAAAACACCTTTTGACTTTAGCAGTTGTTAATGGACAAAAACAATATTCTTATGTTCAGAGTGAGAAAAACCAATGAAAGGTTCATAAACCACAGAGCAAAAATAGTAAAACACAACTATCCATATCATGGCACATCAGGATTGGCATTACTTGCATTCATTTGTGCAGGATCACAAAAGCCAGCATTAATAGAGTGGAAAGGTCACTAGATGTGGATACGGGATAAACTGAGGTTCAAATTTTGTATTTGAGCCTTAGGGAATGTGTGACTATAGGCAAATCATGTAATTTCTCTGAGACTTCTTTGTAAAATGGGGGATTCATAATAGTACCAGCATCCCATTTTTGTTGTGAGGATTAAATGAGATTTTATAATGTGTGTCGATGGGTGTGGAAAGAAAGAGAGATGTGTAGAGATATGTTTATATATATAAGCTATAGAAATAGATATAGAGATATAAATGAATATCAAAATATAGAAATTTAAATTAATAGATAGCTGGATAGACAGACAGACAGATAGATAGACAGACAGACAGACAGACAGATAGATAGATAGATAGATGGATAGATAGATAGATAGATAGATAGATAGATAGATAGATAGATAGATAGATAGATGAAACATTTCGAAAACCTTAAAATTGTTAGCTTCTTTAAAGGCTCAACTTTAGTGGCACCTCCCACAAAATCTTTCTTGATTCTTAAGTTCTTAGCACTATCTCTTTCCTTTTACCACTATCCCCATTACTTCTTATTTACACACATGCTTTCTCTTTTCTCTCTCTCCTCTATCTATCTATCTATCCATATATCTTTCTAAATTTATGTTTATACACACTGTTTGTCCCCAAGAGAGGAATTTTCTTAAGATTAAGGGTGGTTTTAGATTTTTCTTTGTATCTCCAGCACCGAGCATAGTGCCTAGATAAATGCTTATTAAATCGAACTAATTTAAAGCACTATAAATAATAATCATAAGATTTAGAACTGGATATGAATTTAGAGACGATAATGAAATAGTACTTTAATGTTAGTAGAACATTTACTTTATAAGATCACTGTGAAGTGTATTATCACCCCCATTTTAAAGATGAGAAATTGAACCTGGGAGATTAAGTTTTTTGCCTGTGGTCATATAGTGTATGTATAGCTTACTTGAACTAAATAGATTATAAAAACTTTTTGTTTAGAGGGCATCATTTATTTATAGAACATTCCTCAAACATTTATTGTTTATTAGGTGTAGAGAAAGATGAATGACAAATAACATATAGTAATTCCCTGCTCTAAAAAAGTTAATGATCTGGGGGAGATCAGAAAGGACAGAGATGAGATCAGAGCAGATGAGACAAGAAAATAAGTATTTGAAAAACTATAACCCCAGTATTCAATAAGAACATAAAAGGGATAATGGTATACAATGCGCCTGTTTGGGGTCTCAACTATGGCTCTGACAGAGACAGGAATTGAAATCAGCCTGAAAACATTAAGGAAAAAAGAGAGAATGATAGAGATAACAGGTTATGCTATGTTATGTTATATATTATGTTATATTTTGTGCTATGCTATGTTGTGTTATGTGCTGTTACATTACATTACATTACATTGTGTTACATTATACCCTTATGTTATGTTTTGTTATAACTCGTCTCTATGAGTTGTCAGGGAAGGAGGAAGAAGGGAGAAAAAGAGATGAAGGAAAGATGCCCAGGATATGAGTTGATCAAAGTAACATACTTGAAAAAATCATATTGATTGTAAAAATGTTAGTGGAACTGAAAGGTGTGTCCTTTAAGGAAACCATGTTCTCATTGATGAGAACTCTGACCTCCACAGATACCCATAGTATCCAGCCAAGTCTTCTCATTTGTGTAATTCTTATTTCTATCCTACAACAGCTCCTCCACTGTAGATCTACCCAATAAACTAGAGGTATCTTCTAGTTCTTTTAACATCTTTCTCATCCCATGGGTCACAGTGCAATCCATCAAGCAGCCTGAGACTAAATCTTTCCTCCCCTGATTACTAGTAGTGAAACCCTGGAGAAATCATTTACTCTATCTCAATCTCAGTATCATCATCTGTAAAATAATATTGACTTCACAAGGGGTTTGTGAGGATCAAATGAAATTGTATTTATAAATTGTTTTGCCAAATTCAAAGTGCTATATAAATTCTTGCTATTATTATAATAATGTTTACAGAGCAGTGAAAGGCTTACTACATGCTAAGTATTACACTAGGTATTGAGGCTACAAAGACAAAAATGAAATAATATTTCCCTTCAAGGAGCTTTTATTCTTTTCTTGCAAGACAAGGGCCTTTCATCTCATCCCTTTCCATTATGATATGGCTAGCTCATCTCTTATTCCATTCAAAAATTTCCTTGAAAAAATCTTTTCCCACACTTCTTTCCTGTGAGGCATCATAACTGATTCTTTCTGCAGCCAACCTACTAGCCATGCATCTCTCTCTTCTTTTGATCACTTGTGATTTTGGAGAGTAACTGATTCATGTTTCTCAGCCAGGACAATATTAATGTTAAAAAGATGGAAAAGAAAGGGGAAAGAGAGGAGAAATACATAAATATTTGAGAATTTAAAAATAAACATAATTTTAAAATACAAAGTTGGGAAGATTAAAAAATAAAAATACAGAAAATTCTGAGAGGTTTAATTGAGGAATCTCTTGTTGTCACCAATAGAGGCACGTATTGCTATTTTTCATTCTGTTATACACTTTGGAGTTATAGGTAATGCATGATGCTTATAGGAAGGCCTTAATAGAAGTTCAAATCTCAGCTCTGCTTATGTGTAACCTTGGACCCCCAGATCTCATAGATAAATAATCAAAACTGTTTAACTATGGCAAGAGTACGTACTATGCCAAGAAAATGGATGAGTGAAGTTCACCGTGTGTGTGTGTGCGTGTGTGTGTGTGTGTGTGTGTGTGTGTGTGTGTGTGTGTGAGTTTTGTGTAAACCTCTTTTGGATTCAGATTCATCATCTGCTAAATGAAAGGGTTGCTTTGCTAATCATCCTCTCTTCTGGCTAAAATCTGTGACACCATTCTAGAGTTTAAGAAGCGAGGGTCACTCATATTCAGATTTCACATTCTCTTAGTAGTGAAGGGGCAGTGACGCTTCAATATCTTCACTAAGCCTCAAGGGATTTTTGTGTAACAGCACTATCCACAGCTGTGTTGGGAGGGAATAATCATGGGGCCGGTCAGCTACCTTGGGGCCCAGTGACCCCATTGTGGAATGACTTAGAAACCTCAGATGATCGAGCTCCTCTGTGAAATCCTCAGGGGTAGAATAACTGCTACCATTCTGGCTGTCACTTACCAAGAGGGACATGGCCCTTTGAGGGATCCACTGTGCCTAGTAGAATCAGGTCAGGATACATATTGGGGCTGACTTATGAAGGCGAAGACAGCATTTCTTGGATTTGCCTCTGAGTCATGGAAAGCTTCAATAACTCATCTGTAACTACAGGGGAGCACCTCTATTTGAGGAACCCCTTTTAGGATTTATATAAATGGTTATATGTGTAAACACTCCACTTTATCATGTAGTTTAAGAAAAAAAATACCTTTGCTATGGATGATGTAACCCATTTGGAAGATTACCATCTCGTATCCCCATCAAAATAATGATATATATGCATATGTTAAACTTTTTCTTGCTTGTCAATATTCCTGATACTTTCCCTAAAGGACTTCATCCTATATATTGTATTTTGCCATGGCCAAATCATTATGCATATATGTGAAGTGGCATTTCCGCACAAATGGCCATTAAAAATTGAAAGCTGAGAGATTTTAAAGCAAAGATGAATCACTCAGAACTTATTAAAGTACCTACTATGTACCAGTTAGGACAGCTAGGTGGCACAGTGGATGGAGTATCAGGCCTGAAGTCAGGACGACTCATACTCCTGAGTTCCAATCTGGCCTCAGACACTAGCTATGTGACCTGGGCAAGTCACTTAATCCTGTTTGCCTCAGTTTCCTTCTCTGTAAAATGAGTTAGAGAAGGAAATGGAAAACCAATTCAGTATCTGTAACAAGGAAACCACAAATGGGGTCACAAGGAGTCAGACAAGACTGAACAACAACCACAAGAACAATGTACTATGCACTTCCCTAAGCTCTGGGGTTGCAAAGACAAAAATGATAGAATCCCTGCCTCAAAGAGTTTACACTCTATTAAAAGAAACATCTACACATATGAATACATATATTTATAAATGAATACAAGGTAACTTTTGGAGGCAACAACTGAGGGTGATATGGGAGTCAGGGAAGCCGTCATGGAAAAGATGGAATTTCTTCCCAAGAGGAGCTAAAGGCAGGGGACACAAAGAGCACCTTATCTACTCACCAATTAAAATCCAGAGAAGCTCAAAGTAACGTGCAAGAAAACGATCTTTGATTTAGAAAGGGACCCCAGAGATCATCTAGTCTAGTGCTTTCCTCTTGCTATTCAGGAAGCTAAAGCTCCCAGTGGGCAAAGGACTTGTCCAAGGTAGCACAGGTAGAAAGAAGAAGTATTCAAACGCAGGTTCTTTGATGCTGGTGTCACCCTATCCTCTCCACTGAAACACGAAGGGAGCAAAGATAGCACACTAAAAGAAAGTGTGACACAGCAGTGTTGCACAGTGGAGAGGTCAAATGAATTGAGGACCCAGACTCAAATCCCAGTTCTACTATTTACTAATTGAGTGATCTTGGACAATGAGGGAGAGAATAAAGGAAATAAGCATTTATATATGTTCTATTGTGTGCCTGGCACTATGATAATCACCTTTTTTTCAAATATTATCTCGTTTGGTCCTCACAGTCTTGAGAAGTAGTTTTATCATCCTCATTTTACAGTTGAGGAAACTGAGGCAGATGGGAGTTAAGCAGCTTGCCTAGGGTCACTCAGCTAGCAAATTCTGAGGCTGTATTTGAACTCAAGTACCATGAACAACAGGCCCAGCTTTCTATCCATTACCACCTGGTTGTCCCAATAAATAAAGAAATGTTAAGTAAAATTTTGTGCAAGGCATTGGGGATACAAAGACAAAAGAAAATAATCATTATATTCAAGGAGATTTTGTCTTATGAGGGAGAAAACCTATATAAATGAGAACAAAAGATAAAATTTTTAGAGGGAGGGGATTGTCAGTTGAGGGATAAGAATAATTAATATAAATAATAATAATAATGTTCATATAAGGTTTGAAAAATATGTAAAGTATGCATATTATCTCATTTGATTCTCAAACCAACCTTGTGAGTTTGAATGATATTATTATTCCCACTTTACAGATGAGGAAACTTAAACTGAGAGGTTAATTTACTTGACACAGTCAGTCATTACCCAAAGCCAGATGCAAATCCAGTTCTACCTAACTCCAAGTCAACTCTTTGTATAGAAGGTGCCAAGGGAGCAGTGTCTTTAAAAGAACAAGAAATGCCCAGAGATTGAGGTGAAAACTCTACGAATCTCAGTTTTCTCATCTGTAAAAAGAAGGTGATTTATATAAATGGTCTAAGTTCCCTTTCCATTCTAAATCTATGCTTCTAGCAGGAAAAGAGAGAGATAGACAATTATACTGTGTTATCTTTATCCATCTCAATGATGTAAGCATTGGTGTCTGACTATAGAGGCCCAGGAGACTTGTCCCCTGGGGAATCACATTGCTCCACATAAGGAGGACCAAAGGCCGCTGTGTTTTAACAGTACTAGGTGAGCTCCTTCCTTCTATGGGGCATGAATTCTTTTTGTGTTTGAACAATGGTGGAACCACAGATGTTGAAGCTTGTATGTTCTGTGATTTCTCTGCTACAAAGAGGAACTGTAGAATTCTCAAAGATAGGAGAATCCTACCATCCTGGTCATCTTCATTGAGTCTGATGTTATACATCCTTGAGCTCAGATACCCTAAACGGTTACCGCTAACAATAATAGATCACATCTAAACAACACTTCAAGGTTTGCAAGATAACATATGTTATCTTTTCTGTTTGATCCTCACAGGTTAATGAGTTATACTCTATTATTACAGTTGAGGAAACTGAGGCAGGTGGGAGAAAAGCTTTTTACAGATAAGGGAACTGAGGCTGAAATCTGCTAAGTGATTTGCCTGGAGTCACACAATTTGGAAATTTCTGAAGCAGGATATGAAAAGTTATTCTGACCTCCAAACAAAGGACTCTGTCCTCTCTACCAAGCATCTCATGAAAGGGATCTTATGGGGAAATGTGACCATAAGAGATGGGGATTCCTGCTTTTACTCATACTATGGCTTAGTGCAGGGATGGACCAAGAAGGAACTAAGAGTCAATAAGGGTTACTGCTCTGGGGAAATGGAGTTCAGTATCACTGGGCTCAGTCCACTGCCTTCATAAACTACTTGTCCCAAAGTTATTTCTATCTGATCACCATTGAACATAAAGATCAAAAGAATGGGATAGTCTTCCTCCTCCTCCTCCTCCTCCTCCTCCTCCTCCTCCTCCTCCTACTACTACTACTACTACTACTACTACCAGCCACAGTAATTCACCTTTATGTTCTATGAAATCATATGCCCATTCCCTATACCTCTTTATATAGTACTTTAAGGTATATATAGCAAAGGACTAAACTTATACTATGTCTAGGAGAAGTCGCTGAAGGGAAAGGCTATTTCTAAAAACATAGATCAGAGAAACTTTCAAGAAGGAGGTAACATTTGAACTAGATCTTGGAGAATTTCTCAAAACTCAACAGGTTGAGGGAGGACAGGACAAACCCAGAGCTATACAGTCTGAACAACTGCAGGAGAGTGGGAGGAGAGAAAGTACTTGATATGTTCACTTAGAAGTGAGTAATCTAGTTTGGCAGGAAGTACTGTAAAATCTGGCTGGAAAGGTTGTTTGGAGCCAGACTGTGACTGGCCTTGAATGCCAGGTTAAGAAACTGCAAATATGTTTTCCAGGCAAAGGAAGCCATTTTTTCCCCAATTAAGTCTTAAAGGGGTAATAAAGAAGCAACATAAAAGGTGGGGAATGGAAGAGATGAAGCAAATAAAGACAATGAATTCTTATTTAAAAACCCCAGGGCATTTTAACCCTCTTGGGTTGTTTTGGTTTTCCTATCGAGACAATCAGGGTAAAGTGACTTGCCCAGAGTCACACAGCTAGTAAAGTATCTGAGGCTGGATTGAACTCAAGTCCTCCTGACTGCAGGGCTGGTGATGTATCCACTTTGCCACTTAGTTGGCTCTTAATAATAGCTTGTCAAGATTTTCCAAACATCTTTCTTACTAGCTTGTTTGATCCCAACAGTTCTGTGATGTAGGTATTATTATTAACCCCATTTTGCAGGTGAGGAAACATAGGCAAAAAAAGGTTAGTTACTTCTCAGGGTATGTTACTTTATGTTACTTTTATGTTAGTTACTTTCTCAGTATGTGTCTGAGAAAGTATGTGAATTCAGGTTTTCCTGATTCCATGTTGAATGGTCTACCCACTTTGAGAGCCTCTATATGCACTGTGGAATGGGAAGAGTATTTGTTTCTGTTTTGAATGTCTGTTGAGGAAAACGTGCTCCTATGGAGTGTTTGTAACAAGTTCAAGACTATTTTTTTTTGTTTTTCACTTTTTCAGGCCCCACAGCAAATTCCTCCAAGAGGTCATTTTCTAAGTCACAGCCCAAAGATGAAGGGCAAGAAAATGACAGAACCCCAATTCTCTGTACTTTGGAGTAGAGGAGACTCAATGGGAATGTGAGAACTAATCTTTAAATATTTTAAAGGCTGCCATGTGGAAGACAGATTAGCCTTGTTCTGCTTGCTCCCAAAAGGCAAGATCCCAGGATCAATGGGCAGAGGTTGCAAGGAGGATGACTTAACCTTGATGTCTGGACAAATACCCTCTTAGATGTAGTTAAGTAGCTGAGTGGGTTGAGCCCTGGACAAGTCAGGAAGCTTTGAATTCAAATCCAGCCTCTGCTGCTTAGTAGCTATATGATCCTATAGATCATTTCCCAGAAACCCTGGGGGCCTTCTATCTCTGCTAGTCTATTTCTCTCTCTCTCTCTCTCTCTCTCTCTCTCTCTCTCTCTCTCTCTCTCTCTCTCACACACACACACACACACACACACACACACACACACACACACACACACACGTGCCTGTCTGTATTATCTGGGATAATACCAGGGTTCTTCTGAGAATAAGATGAGATGTGTATAAACCATTCTGGAAATATTAAGTGCTATCAGAATGCTGAATAGCATGCTCATCCTTCTCATCTTCATTGTCCACACTGATGTCTGAGGCAGGTGGGAGAAAAGCTTTTGAAATATAAGGGAACTGAGGCTGCCTTGAGAGAGAGGGATTTCTCCTTCCCTGGGGGTCTTCACAGTCAAAGCTGGCTGAGTTGCTGGATATGTTGTAGAAGGGATTCAGTTTTTACTGTGGCCTGGATTACATGGCCACCAAGGTCAATACTGACTGAAATCATGTGATTGATTCTTTGTATGTAGACATGTGCATGTATAGACAAATGTACTAATCACTGGCCCCCTTTTCCCTAGAATATGGAGTTCTTCATCCCAAGGCCCAAATATAGGGTGAGTAGAGACAGTGAGCTCCCCCAAAGCCATGTTACAGGCTTTCATGTTGCTTCTGGAAAGCTTTGTTCATGATGCATTAATGTTATTCTCATAGAGACGCCTTCTATAATCTATGCCTACACTGTGTGCCGATATGCAATGGGTCTCGATTCAACCAGAAGACTGAAATCTCACACTTCATAATGGACAGCCTGCTGCAAACTAGCAAAGGCCTTATCAGAATACCCAGGGCATTTCCAAGCCCTCTAGATAATGTATAAGGTAGCAGAGTTGAAATGAGGAATTTCAGAAGCATTGGAAACAGTACTCAGAGCAGGTGATATAAAGCTCACCTTCACCCGGGGTGGGAAGATGGAGGATGGATTAAGACCCTGAAGCAGAAACCTCAACACATCTGACTGTGCAGATGGAGGCTGCCATTCAGGACAGGATAGACAAGGATCAAACCCCAACTTGCTCCTTTTTATTTAAACTAATATTTTTCAAAAATTGGATACTAAACTCTTTTTTCCCTGTTTTATTGATGCTGAAGAACAAGTGCTGCCGGCACTCTCAAAATTTAACAACCTTGTTGCAAAGCCCTAGTTATCCACCCTAGTTGCAAATTTCAAAACAAAATCAAAAAATCAAGTTTTGGAGACCCCTTTGCAAGACTGAAGGCTTGATTAGGAACCTCACTTGAGGCTGGATAGAAAATTCACCCAAACACATAGTATTAAGTTTGGGTTTCTTCTTCCCTGTCATTGTGCCTGCTTCAAGTGCCAAAGATGTCCCAAAGAGCTCCAAAGGCAAGGGAATGCATTGTGAGGGAGGAGACTCAAAATATTGAAAAGGAGGAATTGCTAAATCCAGGTAAAGAAGAGCTTGCTCTATGACAGCATTATTGTCCAACATAATTGCTCAGTCCATCCCAGTCCAGAAACTGAACTTACAAAGAAAGGTAAAAATCTAGCTCCTGCCGAGACACACACACACACACACACACACACAGAGAGAGAGAGAGAGAGAGAGAGAGAGAGAGAGAGAGAGAACCACTGCAGGCCAACCCCCCCGCCCCCAGCATGTACACATGCAGAGCAATGTCCTTTTTTAGAACCTATTAAAATACAAATTTTGCAATTTTTTGTTTTGTTTTCTTTTTGTTTGTGAGTGTGTGTGTGTGTGTGTGTGTGTGTGTGTGTGTTAAGTAGACTCATAGAGATAGAAGGTTGCCAGGGTTTCTTGGAAATGAACTTTGTTCTAAGAAATTCTTTTATCTCTGGAGCAGGATCAGCTTTTTTTCCTAGCTCAATAATTAGATGGGTTTTAAAAATTATTCCTGTTACTTAAGGTGGGAAAACATTTCATTCTTTAACAGAAAGTTACTGAAAATTCCTTGGTAGTACAGCCCTATTGGGGCTATCATAATCTGATCTGTTGACATATATATCCCCAATGATGATGGCATGCTCTATGAGCAATCTCCCACTCTTAGAATCTAAACTCCTTGAGAGCAGGGTTTATTTAACCAGCACTTAGAACAATGTTTGGTATGTAGTAAAATTAAAGTTGTCTTTTCACTCATTCATTCATTCATTCATTCATGCAATCATCCTTCATTAATTTATTCATTATGTTCTTTGATTCACCAGTCAACATAAGGAATATTTATTTAGTGATTACTAGAGGGCAGACACTTTATTAAGAAACTGAACTTAGAAAGCAAAAGTTCAGCTCCTGCCCTCCATGAGTTCTTATTCTAATCAGGGAGAGAACATGATAAATGATTATGTAAAAATCAGATATATAATGGATAAATAAGTGACAACCTGGAGTTGGGGGAACTTCATTATCAGCTAAGGCTGTTGGGAAAGATTTCATGGAGAAAGTGTGAAAATAAAGAAAGTCAGTGTTCCAATGGACACCAGAAATGTTTCACTGAAGTTTTTTTTAAAATATGTATCCATCTCAGTTTTTCTGTAATATATATGTATATATATATATAAGCTTAGATGCTTAGGACAGGACAGTTATCAGAGCATGACCATAGTATTAAGACTTAACATCCATAAAGTACCTACTATGTACTAGATACTTTGTATTTATTATCTCATTTGATTCTCACAACAACCCTAGGAGCTACTTATATATTGCTTTGAGATTTTCACAGCACTTTACCTATATTATCTCATTTGATTTTCATAACATCCCCATAAGGTAGGTGTTATCAATACTCCTCATTTTACAAATGAGGAAACAGACTAAATCAGGTTAAGTGACTTGCCTGGGGTCACACAGTTAGTAAGTATTTAAGGCAGAATTTGAACTCAGGTCTTCCTGATGCCAAGTCTGGCACTCTATCCGCTGGGTCAGCTTCCTTTCTTTTAAGTTCTATGCCTAATGGAAACGATTAAGTGGGACTAGTATGGAGCCAAATGAACCGAGACTAATACGGATTGTGCACCTAAAACATGGGGGTAAAAACGTCATTGGTGCAGTCTAATTTTAAATGACATGGAGCTCCAGAGGAACATATTGAAGCTATGGGAGTTTTAATTTAGGAAATATCATTTGTTAGGTTTTGAGTAAGGCCAACCACTCCCCCTTTCCATTTAGTCATTGTTTTGCTGTTCATAGATCATGGTCATAACTGGAAAATATTTTTTTACATGAACCAAAGTTAGCCAACATTGGCTTTTACTAAAACATTGATATGATCAAGTCACTTCCAATTAAAAAAAAAAATCTCCAGGGGAGGCTAGGTGGCACAGTGAGTAGAACATCGGCCCTGGAATCAGAAGGACCTGAGTTTGTTTCCGGCCTCAGACACTTAATGCACACACAAACAAAAACCAAGCCGTGTGACCTTGGGCCAGTTACTTAACCCCAATTGCCCTCCAAAAAAAACAAAAAAAAAAACAAAAAAACAAACCAAAACAAACAAACAACAACAACAACAACAACAACAACAAAAAACCTCCAGTGGCTCCCTATTTTCTTGAGGTTAAAATTTAAAATCCTCAGCCTGACATTTAACACTCCCTTCCCACCCAATATGACACCAAACTATTCTTTCATTCCTATTTCATATCACTCCCTATCTCTAACTCTTATTTCCAACCAAACTAGTCTACAAGTCATTCCTCCTACATGTCAACCTTTGTGTGCTTTCATACCTTTAAACAAGTGGTCCTTCATATCTGCAATGCTCACCCTTATCACCTCTACCTTTTAGAATCCTTGGCATTCTTGTAAATCCATCCAAGGTACCACCTCTTACACAAAGCCATTGTTGATCCCTGTGCTTGTTGTCGAGGTGGAAGGTGCACTTTATACAGATAATGCATTTCTAGGTATTCCAGAGGACTAGCTAGAAATACACCTATGATGGGCATAGTCATATACACCTATGTAATATACACATAAATTATATGTACATAGAGAAACTATATATATATATACATATAATAAAATATATAGAGAGAGCAACTATATATGTATGTGTATATGTGTGTGTATATATGTGTATATATATATGTATATATATGTGTATATATATGTGTGTATATATATATATATATATATATATATATATATATATGGAGAGAGAGAGAGAGAGAGAGAGAGAGAGAGAGAGAGAGAGAGAGAGAGAGAGAGAGAGAATGGAAATGGTCTTATAGAATTGTGGAACTTTATTTTTATCAAATTACAAATCCAATGCCATATACTTCAGGGTGTCTTTGTGAACCTATCAACCCTTGCTACCTTTCCTTATACTGAAGTCACACAGTATGGCATTTATTAAACATTTGTGATAAAGAACAAAAGTGAGATTAAAGGATATTTATCTGTTTGTCCTATGGTTGGCAGCACTCTCTATACTTTTCTGAGCACTATGGGGAAACCTACTGATAATTAGCCAACCAGCACAGTGTCATAGGATAAAGAAAAACATCAGATTTAACGTCAAAGAACCTGTGCAGAATCCTTATTTTTGTAATTCCTACCTGTGACTTTTGTAATTTTCCTAGGTGGTACAGGTTCAGAATACGGAATTTAGAGTCAGGAAGGTCCGGGTTCAAATCTAACATTAGACACCTACCAGATATGTTACCTTGGGCAAGTTACTTATATCTGTCTAACTCTATTTCTTCATCTGTAAAATTGGCATAATGATAGCACTTAACTTCCAGTTTTGTTGTAAAGATAAAATTTGTACAGGATTTGAAAACCTTAAAGCACATTTTAATTGCTAGAAGGTGGTAGTAGTAGTAATATTATTATTATTATTATTATTAGTAGTAGTAGTAGTAGTAGTAGTAGTAGTAGTAGTAGTGGTAGTAGTAGTGGTAGTAGGAGGAGGAGGAGGAGGAGGAGAAGGAGGAGGAGGAGGAGGAGGAGGAAGAAAAGGAGGAAGAGGAGGAGGAGGAGAAGGAGGAGGAGGAGCAGTAGTAGTAGTAATAGCAGATCCTGAAGGTCTGTTCTAGTTCTTAATATCAAGTTCCACAAATTATCTCAGCCTCTGTCTAAATCTTTTGCCTAAGGTGATGTTGTTTATGATGTCATGACAGCAAAAGCCTGCTAGTTCTGACAAGCTAGAACCATGCTTTTACATCAGGTAAACAGGTCTTGTGGTTAACTCTCAACAGGATACATTTGGAATGGTTCCACACTCCCAGTGGCCATTTATTGTTTTTTTTTATGGTTTGAGGAACATGGATATGAAACGGATTTTTGTGTGTGTGCTGCTCCATATTTTACAATTTAAAGTTCAAAGGAGAGTTGGTCTCCAGTCATAATGTACTCATGAAGTGGAAGCAATTTAATACACTTCTAGTCACCATGAACTCAGGAGAGTTTCTTCAACTCAGTTTTTTTAGCCAAAGAACAAACAAAAGCTTTTACTTCAAAACTTGTATCTAAAGGAAATTAAGTTAGTTCACTCAAAAATGAAGAGGAAATTCACAGAAATGAAAGCTTTCCCTTAAGATTTGATGAAGATAATGGGTCCCATTCTATGAAAGCTTTAAAGATTTACTGGAATCATAAGTGACCCTCAAATGTCTTCCTTTCTCTGCCCAAATTGCTTTGGTGTCCAGAGTGAAGGGACAAAGCTTATTCTAGTTTCTCCAACCTCCCCTTTCTATAACTGTTTCTGCTTCACTAGATCTTCCAACTCTCCTTCTCCTCCTAAGTTTTAGGTCAAAGCTCCCTCATGTCTTCTGTCCATGAAAACATATTTATGATAGCATGCATTACTGAAATGGTTTCAAGTATGAGCTTTCACTAATATGTTTACTTCTTAAGGATGGGAAGGATATAAACAAAGTCCCAGTTAAGTTTAAGTCAAGGCATTTGGTTTTTTCCAACTATAAAATTCTCTGGATCAATGAGCAAGTATTTCTTGGGTATAATCCCTAAGCACTCAGACTAGCGGTGAATTCTAACTACCAGCTCTTGCTTTTTCATTTCAGTAGATGTTCTAGACTTCTAACTGCTGTTGTATTTTATCTGTTTAAATATATTATTGGAAATTAAATTAGATGACTTCACTTCCTTTACCAGGATTTAATCTAACTTCCTTCATTGGGAGAGGAATGAGGCAACTCCATTCAATTCAACAACCAAACCAAACATATATAGTACTGAGCGAAAAGCACAGAGGCTATAGAGACCCAGTCTAAAACAGTCTCTCACTTGAAGAAGTCAGTATTCCAGTGGAGATAGTACATCTATACCAATGGTTTTCAGAGAGTGTGTTATAAAGTTCACTAGATGGTTTACTCATTTTTGGATCCCATGTTATTTTATCTCTCCCAACATTTAGCACAATGCCCGTCACACTGAAAACATTTAAATGTGTATTAACGTGACATTGATAAAAGAAAATATTCATAATAATTTTAATGTAAATTCTACTGAGCTAGTATAAATAGTAAAATAAATAAAGAAATCTCAAAATAAACAGAACTTGCCTATTATACCTATACACTAATCTAAAAACTCATTAGATCTTGACACCACAAAGAACTTGACAGGAATTGGTCTTATTGAAAGAAAATGACCATTCACAAGTATCTTAACTATCTCATGGTGATGACAGTTTAAAAGCTCAGGATTTCATGATTTTTTTTTTTGGTGGCAAAGAGCACTATGTTATGAGAAAAAAAATGAGCACCACCACTGATGTGCTCAGAAAAGTAAAAGCAAATTATATGCAAAACAAGAGGGAGGGAGATAGGAACATCAGGGTGGAGAAGAGAATCAGAAAATTGTATACTTTGAGGATAACAGCCCAAATCCAGTATTATCATATTATTTTGGTGTAACCCAAGGGTGAGAATTATGATCTACTCCATGAGGGTTTACAGTCCCCAAGTTGAGCTTATGCAGGGGCGGGGCTGATAGTGATGAATCATAACTAATGTGATATTGACCTTGCACAGTGGCCACTTGAGAATCCAAGGGACAGAAAAGAGATGGTTGTCACCACTCCAGATACAAAATGAGACCTGGATTTCACCCTCCTGAGCTGAAAGGGAAGAGTGAGTCTTAATGAGTAGGCATAGCTCATCGGATTCATTTTCAGTGAGAAGATAGAGGCTATAATGACATTTATCTTTTTCTTCCACTGGACCTTTATTATCTTGAGTAGGTGAAGGAGGATGGAATTTGCTGTACAAGAGGGTTCCCTAAGTGCCCTGGATACATCATCTTTGGGGATTTCAATTGGTTTGCACAATATTGCTAACAAAATCATTTATCTTCCCTTCACCCCGGTGGGGGGGAAATAATACTAGGCAAGAGATCTTTGTTTTTCAGCTAGCATAGAAGAAATGGAAAATTTCCTCTCATAACAAAGGGGTCTTAAAAGTAAAAGGCCTGCTTTCTTTCTGTGCAGCTGAAGACTCATCACTATTCTCCCCAAACCAAATCGTTTCTCCTAACTTCATGGAAAAAAAGAGACCAGATTTGGCATCCTGAGAAATTTAAGCTCTGCTTCTATTGGAGGGCATATTCTTCTTCAGATTATTTTTGACAAATGTGATATTTGTTCCCATAACAACAACCCCAACCATCTAAGTCCAGATATTACATAGATATGTATGAATTACATTGACAAGGCAAAATTTATTTTATTCATAGGAACATAATAGCATAGATCCAAAACTGGAAGGGAACTCAGAGGTCATGTAATTCAGAGTCATCATTTTACAGATTAGGAAATTGAGGCTGCAAGAACTTTAGTCAGTTGATAAGTATCTATTAAGCATTTTCTGTGTGCCAGCTCCTGTGCTAGCTACTTGGACAAGATCATACAAGCAGTAAGACTTAGAGGAATGATTTGAACCTAGGTTTTTAAACAATGTTATATAATGAAAAGAATGCAGAATTTAGAGTCAGAAGACCTGAATATGAACCCTGTATTGCTTCTTACTCAATGTGAATTTGGGAGGGTCCTTTCTCTCCATGAGCTTCAGTTTCCCAAAATGATAAGAAGACAGGGCTGGATTGGATGATCCCTGAAGTCCTTTACTCCTCTATGTCATATGACACTATACTCCCTAATTTATTAGTAGTTTTAAGTATTTTTTTAAGTTGAGAAGTATGACTTTGATTTTATGATATAGAGGAATCCTAGAAGATAGAAGGTAACAGACATTCTGGAAGAGAGCCCTAAAAGGACCAACTGGGTCTTCTCTGCCATTAACCAAAATAGATGACTCTGATGCAATTTTCTTTCTTTCTCCTACCAATACATATTTTTAAACTAGGAGCATCATCACTGACATAGTTTCAATCCCAACATCCAAACCTTTTAAGTTTTATATACTTGAGGGAAGTCCTAAATGGATGTCCCAAACATGGCTTAAGAAACTATTAATCATGGCCTTGATGACCCTTCACCCACTTGGCAATATTTTTTGCTGATAGTATGCCCAGAGCAACTCTTACTCTCTAATAATCAATATTAAGGGCATTTGCTTAAGATGACACAGATGCCAATTTCTGTATTATTAATAGTGAAGTTGCTTTCTTTGTGTTTGTTTTAATAAATCCATGGCATTGAGAAAAGAGTATTTTTTTTTTAATTCACATCTGTAAGCCTATCTTCTCTTTGGCTATCTTAGTATTTTGCCAAATGTCAGTGTCTGCTTCTTGTCTCTGTGGGACCAAGTCAATACCTTCAATCAGATGATCAATGGACTATCACTGGCACCCAGCTAACTCTGCAAATCACAACCTGTCCACTTTAATACTTAGGGCAATTCAACAACTTTAGCAGTGTTTTTGTTTTAAGGCTCTAACAGGGACCTACCGTTCCTATTGCCACTACACACACACACACACACACACACACACACACACACACACACACGCACACGCACACGCACACGCACACACACGCACACACACGTAAAAGAATTGGATGTATTACTTCACTAAAGACTTTTCCTTAAATGTCTAATAATGTTTGAGTTACATACTTAACCAGAGTTTATTCTGAATTATATACTCTATTACACCAAATATTTGTTGAACACATAATATATGGCAAAGGATATCATCAAAGGGGGCTGTTTTCTTGAGATTATTCTACAAAAATAAAAACCAACAACAAACCATTGTATTTAAAATGAATAGCAATCAATTCAAAATGTATTATGTAGAGAAAACAGCTGTGGATCTGCAGTCAAAGAACCTGGGTTCAAATCCTTTTTCTGATTCATACTGCTTATATGACCTTGGAACTGTCTTGTGATCTCCCTGGGACTCTGTTTCTTTATATGCAATCATCTTAAATGAATTTTTGAAATAATTTCCAGCTCTAAATCTATGATCTTATTATGGCAATAACATTATAAATACTAATAATACATTGTATACAACTTTTAGGTTTGCAAAAGACTTTCTCTCACATCTAATGACAGAAAGTCAGATATAAATAGCAGAAAAATGTTTTAGCAATCTTTCAATAATTTTGTACTTTGGAATTCTCAGTCATTATTGGCTTTTAAAACTTGCTTCCATATGATTTTAAAAACAAGTATAAATAAAACAAAAATGTTTTATGGGGGTGGGGATTTTTAATGAGCAGTGTTCTATTAAGAAATATTTAGGGATGATCACAATTTTATCATTTTGGGGTGTTGAAAAGTTTGGGTGCTGTCATTATCATGCTTTAGGTATGATATTCTCACCCTATACTTTTGCTTCTCAATAAAAGAAACCTTTACTGTGTCTAGCTGTGCAGAGCAAAGGCTGTCTACAAAGTTAAATTCACTCAAGCATTTGGCTTTTCTGCCATCCCATGATGGATGCTTTCAAGAGTCTGACATTCATCAGGTACAAGACAGAGTGGAAACTGTCCATTCTAATTACCCAGAACAAAGGTAATTCTTCTATTGAGTGTTTAATTGTTTGATATGTCTCTTTTCAATTACACATTCTACCCACAGCCATACAGTGAAGAGGAACATAAGGAATATTCCATTGGTTACAGTGATTTCTTACGCTGCTGCTTCCAAAATAAAAACATGATGTATCTAACTATTCAATTATTGAAATTATGAATTCGCTCATCTACAGCATATTTCCTTCATTTGTGTAATTTTAAAATGCATCCTTATTTGATTGAATGTTTTAATCTCCCTTAAACAGTGAGTAACTGGAAGTAAATGGCGCATTCCTAATAACATAAATATGAAAAATAGAAAGTGCTTAGGGACTGCAGCCGAATATATTAAAATCAGTCAGTTCTCTAGTTAACATATTTTCCTTCCTTTTATGTACAAGCCCATTCAATGGAGGAAATAGCTAGCAGATTCGTTCATGTATGTGTATATACATATATACATTTATGTCAATAGTACTATAAAGACAGACATATATGCATATGTGTAGTATGTGAGCATGTTTGTATATATGTGTGCATACACACATATATGTATGTATGTCTAACCATATTGTCTTGATTTCATGCTATGACATCAGAAATTGTCCAAAATCTCTAATAGTTTCCCCTAAAGGAGTCTCCGAAACTGGTGCCATCCAGGTGCGGAGCAATCTGAATGAGGTGAACATGCCGTCAAATTCCACTCATCTGTCAATGTAGTGGATTATTTCTTGAGAGACTGAAATTGGCTGTTCAAGACCAGAACACCATCAATCTTACTCATGGAGGGCTGGGGGAAGCTGCCTGCAAGAGAGAGCTCTGCTGCTGCTGAGCAGGTGATGAGGCAGCTGTAAACCTTCACTCTCTCTGTAGCCAGGCTCTGAGTGAAAGATTTGTCATTTTTCACATTTCCTTGATACTTGGTATGCACTTGGTGTCTCCTTGTTCCTGCTCCATAAAGGTGGTGATTTTTCAAGCTTAAGCAAATGGGGCAAGTCTCTGGGTCTGCTCGATGCTCATTTTTTTTCTCATAATGTCACTTGTTTAAACCATTTTAGAAAATGAGATGACATTTTTCCTTTTGCTTTTTAATTTATTTATCTGTTCGTTTGGGTACATATTGTCTCAGGAAGCCAAGGATAGTTCTCTCTTGTTTTCAGATACATTTTAATCCTTTCTCTGAAGATTTAAGAGACAAACAGAATAGCATTCTAACTCTCATTAAAAAAAAAAAGGCAAAAATCCTCCCTTTAAAAAAATAATGCTCTATTAGAGATCCCCACCAAAATGAATGAGGACAAAAATTTTTCCTAGATCTGTGACCTTAATCTCTGCAGCTAGAAATGAAAGCAAAGGAGACTGGTACTTTCTTTTACTGTGGAAGTTGAATAAACTCATCAGATGTAAGTACTAGACATCTGCCTCTAACAACCAATCTCTATAGAGTTTTCATTGCATCTTTGAAGGTGCAAAAAAAAAAAACAGTTTGGGTTGAAAATGTATTTTAAAAAAATTCTCATGGTTAATAAGACTTTCAAAGTCACTGGATTTCTTCTTTTCACATTGTGAGCAGACTATTTGCCTCAATATTTTATGGACAAGTAGCGTTGCCAAAGGTAAAGAATACAAAAAACAAAACAAAACAAACAAAAACAAAAAAACCAAAAAAAAAAAAAACCTGACCATAAATTTGGCTGGTCATAAATTTCAAATATGACAAAAATGTGATTTTTCAGCAAAAACTTATCACATTTTAGGAATATATCTTTAGGACATGGGCCTACAAATTTCTGATTATGACAAGTAACAGATGTATCCAAAAAAGAAATGCCAATATACTCATTCTGTGGATGACTGCTATAGGCAAAGTAGACGATCACCTACATACAAAGTTGGAAATTCCAGAGAGCAGAGACCAGAGTTTGGTACTCATTCTGCCACTTGTTGATCAAATGGCTTTAGACTAGTCAATACTTCCCTTAATTTCCTCATCTCTAATTTGAGTGAAATGATCTCTTTCCTTTCCACCTGGCAGGGTTGTTATTACGGTCAAAAGCACTGAGAGCTGGAACACGCCCTGTAGATCATCTAGCGTCTGTATCTGGAGTCGTTGTGCGTGGGTTCAATTTCCAACTGTGTTACTTACTACTTGTAGGACCTTGGGTGAGTCCACCTCCCCAAGTCTCTTTAAAATAAGGGAGTTGGACTTAAAGGCGTCTTGAGGTCCCTTCCAACTTTAAACTTGTGATCCTATACATCTGACCTCCTCATTTTACAGATGAGGAAAATGAGGCCCAGAAAAATAAGGTTACTTGTCAAGCGTGCACAGGTACATACAACTCATCAGTCGGATATTTGAAACCAACAGGACTCCGAAAGCCCTTCGGGTACAGACACACTTTGAGAAGTGAAAAGCCAGACTCAAATGATTATTTGCACACTAACAACCCCCGGCATCCTAGGAAACCTGCTGTATCTATACTGATGAACTCACCAAAGAGGAAAAGGTGTTCCACTTTAGATGGGAACAATTCATTGTGTATGCTTTGAAACGTCCATCTGCAAACTGGGGAGATCAGAACATAGGATAAAGAAGCTAGCAGAGCTCTGGCTTGTGTGAATCCTGTACCGGGACGGAAGACACAGGAACCCAAGCACGTTCGATTTCCTTTTGGGAGAGCGCGGGATCACTCCAGTCCTGCAGGGGAGCCGCACCCCCTCTCTCTGTCCCCTCCTCTCCACCCCTACCCCTTCCCCCAGTCCGGCCTCCCACCTTCAGGATGACGGCTGCAGAGGCGGTGGCTGGTGCTGGGCGAGGTGTTGGTGCGGGCTGGGGACATCCTCTTCCCTAGCGCCCCCCTTGCCCCGCTCTTGGCCGTCCCCCCCCCGCCCCGGGTGCAGCTCAGGTTCAGCATCCTGGGGCGGTGGCGAGAGCGAGTGGGAGAGGACGAGGCAGGCAGGCCACCAGCTGCCAGCCTAGAGCAACCAGCCCCTAGCCTGGAGCTGAGCGCTCTCCGGCGTTTAAGGGTCTAAGGGAGGAGCAGCAACTGGAGGGCAAGGTCAAACGCCAGGTGGGCAGGCAGACACCATCTCTGGCCACGCCGGGCCCTAAGGGAACTGCACCCTCAACCCCACGCCCGCCCCAGGGGGCAGAAAGGACTGATGCGGCGCCACCCACCCACGGGCTGGCGGAAAGGAAGAGCTTTGGAGCTGCTGGGGGTGAGGCACCCCAGGCAGAGCAGATGGGGCTGGGGCGGGGATAGGGTTGGGGAGAGCAGCAGCAGAAGCGGAGGGGGCTCTTTTTTTGGGTGGGGGGAGATGGAGATGGGAGCAGGCATGGGATCTGGGCGACTGGATCTTTGGGACAAAGGCAGCGTGCTTAAGTCAGATACAGGGTTATTGAGAAGTCTTGAGCTGGGAGTAGGAAGTGGGAGCTAGGGAGGGAATGGGGAATAAAACGAGACATTTGGGAGAAAGAAGAGGGAAGATAAGGGCGGGGGTGGTGGGGTGTGAGGTGCTGGGAACTAAGCCGGGAGGAAAGGGAAAGCATGGTATGGAGGGAGAGAACCGAGAAAAATCAGCATGGGTAGGGTGAGTCTATGCAAGAGGAAAAATGATCTACTCTGCTGGAAAACAAGAGGGGGACTGAATAGGACTGAAGGCGCAGATTCATAATAGAGCTCCTGGGCTTAAGAGAACTTGACCCTGGGAAATGCAGCAGGAATAAATTGTTCAAGACGTACCAGAAGCATAGAAACGGGAAGGAAGGGAAAAAGAAAGGAAAAAAAAAACTCAGACACCAAAAAGTTCATTGCTAACTCGACACCCAAGTGTATGATTCACTCAGAGTGAATCCTTAGTCGGACATAGATATATCAGGGCAATTACATGGGACCCATATTGCACACAAGAATATAGACACGTGCTTTTCTCACCGAAGAAAGAAAAAGCAAAACAACAACAACTACAAGTCTCTTCTTCCTTGAGCACCCAAGATCTCCCCTGACTTTGCTCTGTGCTCTTAGGGAGCAGAAAGAAACCCAAACCTTGCCATACACAACACAAACCAAACCAGCCTTTTAAAAAGGCTTTCTTATGGCAAGCCACACCCCCTCCTTTTTTTTCCCTGAGAAGTTAATGGGAAAGTATGCCTCAGGGGCATTTCAGCAAACCAGAAAGAGCTTACACATCAGGGCAACCAGAAATAGCCTTCGTGATTCAAAGGAAGCAGTTGGGGGGAAGAGTTTACGCCAAGCTGATTTTCATGCCAAGTGCAATTCACCCATCTGTTTGTAAAGAAACCAATAGAATTGACAGGAGGCTGCAATAGAACAACCCCCTGTTGTAGCTCATTGTTCCTACCTGGTCTGTGCAGGTGATGCTGTTGGAAAGTGTGATGAAGAGATCCCTGACAGAGGAGCATTGCACAAGCACTTATCCACAAATACAGGACCCAGGACATTGCAGAGACCATAGCCATACTCTAAATAAAACATGAGATATGAGTTATTACCTCTACCCTTAAGCACATCATCACACAGTCAATACCAATGAGCTGGGAAGTTCACAAAGAGACTAGCCCTCTGCTGTTTTGATTACAGGCTAGAGGGCAGAGAGATCATACCATATGTAATGTACAACCCTGGTCAAGAGAACTAAAAAGCAGTGAACAAACATCCATGCCATCCATGGAACTCTTATCCTGTACAGACTGGAAGGGGTGTGGGGGGGATTTTCTAGCAGATCCATGAAATAGTTCTCAATTTACTTATTGTTTTTAGTCTCAAGTCATAATTACAGGACCTGAGAACAAACATTTGCTTCCCAGGTTGAGTTTCTGCTGACAATATTCCCAGTCTTAGATATATTGCTTCCTTTTATGTGCCTCAATTTCCTTTATACTCATTTCACTTTCCTTTTGAATCTGACATCGACTGAGGAGGTTGCAAAATTATTGGGATCTCTTGGTTTATTTATTTACTTTTCAAGCATCAATTACCAATCCCTCTGTTTTCTTTTAAACCAAGTCATCATTTCTCCAAGTCACTTTCTAAGCCTTGATTGAGTCTATTTCTTTGGTCACACTTAAACTCATAGAGAATTATATTAGGCCAGAATGAATTTCAAATGCCATGGAGGTGTAGGCTTGGGTCATACAGGGAGCCAGAATTTTTAAATAGCTTCTCCTTTGCTGAAAACCCCTCTGCTTCTTTTATTGGCACAGCTCACACGGGAACACTTGTTGTGTGGCTGAATCTATGTGACTCGAGGTGCATGGATATTAGGTGATCAATGCCTACCTGTCATTAGACTTTCCTTCTTTATCTGTTCTGTGGGTGGGTGCCCACAAGCATCCTCAGACCTGAACAGCTTAACTGCTCCTCATTGTCCAGTTTTCTGAACAACTTATGTTGCATTTCACCTGGTCAAATTAATTAAAAAGAAGGCACTTTCCCCAGTCAACCAATGGCTGAGAGGGCGGTGTCTGCTTGTCCAGTCAACTATAGATTATTTTTTCCACTGGGAGGAGGGAGGACTGTATGTGATATATATTTTACTGAGGAGGAGAAAGCTGCATATTATATATACTTCCCCTTTTCAAGCTTCCCTATTGAAAGAAAACTTCAAATTTAAAATCTGTCAGTGACCTCCCAGCAAGATCTCTTTCTATACGAAGATAAACATTGCTCAAAGAGTTTTGACATTCACAGTCACAAACACACACACACAAACATTTTCTAGTACACAAAGATCCATCATTTAAGATAATTCATGGCATTAGAACGGAGATGGGGGCTTTAAGAAGGATTCCTAGGGCTCCTGTAGACCCATAATGACAACTGTAATTAAGTACAAAATAGAAAAAAAACATTATTTTTGACAGCATGGGGCCATTTATGCTCCCATTCTCTGAAGGCAATGGACTGTTCAGTTGATAATTAGTTTTGCTGCCCACTGTTTACTTTTGAAACCAGCATACTTTCCTGCATTGTTTTCGACCACTAGCAATAGACTATGAAACATTCTCCCTATTTCAGATAAATAGCAAGAGCCCCACTGTGAATTTTGAAATAAATGCATGGGGAGGGGGAAGGTTCTCCTAATGCCATGCAAAAGGATATCAGGAGAATGGTGGTGGCAGCATGCATTTTACCTTCTGAGATTAAGTTAAATGTACTATGATTTAATATAAACTTCCTAAAATCCTAACAAAAAACTTCCCTACTTTCCCAATTACTCCTTGCTTTTTCTCTTCCATCATTTCTCTCCCCACATAGTTCTTAACACAGGGCTAGCTTATTTTCACATCTCACTCACATCAGTTTTTTTTTTGTCTTCCCCATTTTCAATTAACTTAAATTCTCAGTATTACTTCTGAGCATCCTTTCAAGTCTCTGCATTAGCCAGCACATTGGGCTTAACCAGCTAGCATACTGTCTCTATGTAAATAGAGCATTCCAAAGAATAATTAATGTGGTAGCTAGAGCATATTCCACTAGTTCTTAGTGAATGTTTTCCAGATCTGCTCTCTGAATCTTAAATCCTAAAGAAGCTTCTTACCTGAGTAATCCAACCAGGAGCAGAATGCTCTATTAGTGTTCATTGGAAAGATCTAACACTTTTTAAAATCCATGTGTACCACAATAAGAGGTTTTAAATAATCTTCTTTATCAGGATTAAATTTTTTTCTTTCTTTTTTATTTTCTTGTCACCAATCCTATTTGCAGAATAAAGAAGACATCAGAGCTCAGACCGTGTTGTCAGAAAAGTAGCCAAGGTGTGAGGGGTGGAAACCTTGTCATCTTCACCTTTAAATCATCTCCTAGCGTTCCTTCTGCCTGATGAGCCCTTTGGAGTGATCTTGAGGTAATGTGCAGTTCCCGGGGTACTTGCAGATGAAAATCAGTTTCTGTTGTAATGAGGGACCATCCGTGATCCCCTGCCTTCAGTGCAGTCAGGCAACTCGCTCTGTGTTCCGAGGGAGCTGGGCTGCTGCTACACGGTGCCCTGAAGTATCAGTAATCTGTTTCGATACATCCCTGCTCTGTAAAGTATCACATGTCTTAAAGTGACATTACCCTCTATTACAGCTCCAGTGAATTTTTATACCTGCCCACTAACTTAACCAAGAATACCAGCATTTTAACACTGTAATGCCTGATTCCTTGTGCTGGATACAACATTGGAATAGCTACAAAGGGAGGGCAAAGCTTAAGGGAGAAGAAAAGGCAGCAGATGCAGAGAGATTTTTTTTAATAGACTAAAAAATCCAGGATCATAGGAGGAACGGGGATACTGGCAAACTTATTTTTTATGCCTGGCCCTTTGTTAAACTGACCTCTCTTGGGAAGTTAGCATGAACTTTGCTTCAATTGATTTCTAGACTTAAGGGATAACAGTTAATTTAAAGCATCGTGATGCTGTGGAAGAAAGAGGGGAATGAAAGACAGAATATATCATTTTCAGACAGATCTGCTTCTTTTATTAGCTTTCTGTGTGACCAAGAGCAAGCTACTTAACTTCTCTGGGCATCTTTTTTCCTGATTTGTAAAACAGGACAAAGGGAAATGCGGTAGCAGGCTGTGTGATTCCTAAAGTCCTTTCCTTCTCGAACATACGACAATTCTTTGATATTACATTTGCTTTTTAAGCTTAACTTAAACATCTCTGGTGTACAGTATTTCTACCTTATCCAGTACAGCATATTGAGTTGAATGAATAGAATTCTGACTCTTAAGAATTCTAGACTGGGCTTTGACAGGGAAGGAAATGTTCATCAAAGATGCTTATTTTCACTCCCACCCACTTTTCGCCAGTTATTGTTTTTTTGTGAATTGAGTAGAATAATTCCGCATTCAAGTTTTATGAATTGAATCTTATCTTTTACAGAATAATGCATAGTTATAAGCTTCTCTGATCCCTTCCCTTTAAACTAGCTTGCAGTCACTCAGCTGCTCCTTAATAAGGTTAGGAGTTATTCAGTTGTTTGTGTATTGTAGGAGACAGTATAATATATGGTGTAGGATAGGTACTTAATTAATATCAGTTTAATTGAGTCTACTTAAGTTACCAAAGAGATGGATAAGTTAATATTAATATCAGACCTTTATTCTTATTCATCTTTATTAGCTTCATGACTACAGGAAAATCACCCAGCCTCTCTGAGCCTCAGTTTCCTTATCTAACATGTGAATAATGATGATTTAAGTACCTACTACCCAAGGCTTAGATGAGATCACCTATGTAAAGAGTTTAAATATTGTACAAATGTAATATTGTTATAACAGCTATTATTCTTATTACCATTGATAATTGTTGTTGAGTCAATTCTTAGTAATATCCAACTCTTTGTGGCTGTTTTTGGGGTTTTCTTGGCAAAGATACTGGAGTGGTTTGAAATTCCCTTCTCCAGCTCTTTGTACAGATGAGAAAATGGAAGCAAGCAGGGAGAAGTGACTTGCTCAGCGTCATACAGCCAGTAAGTGTCTGGCCAGATTTGAACTCAGGAAGATGAGTCTTCCTAACTGCAAGCCCACCACTCTATTCATTGCACTACCTAGCTATCCTATTATTGACAATAGTATATTTCTAATAAATAATCTTTTTTCTAAGTACAGAGGGATTTGATTTTTGATGGCAAATGTTAAGAGGAGGGTGCCATAGATGCATTTACAATTCTGTTATGTGGAAGTACCTTTTTTTCTGGAAACCACTAAGTATTGTATAATTCACATTAACATGACTCAATACAACATATCCTTCATTTATCATAGCTCACCTGGGGGGGGGAGGGGACTCAAAGCAATAATAAGCAAAGGAGGGGGAAAAAATCTCAGTAGGAAAGTAAAAATAAAAAAAAAATCCCAAATAACCATGTTAGCAGTGGTTTTCCATCTTTCATTTCCTGTCCTGTGGGAACCTCTGGCAGTGCCTCTGATATATTCAGGGAGGTTATGATTTAGCCCCTAATGTATTGAGATAAAAAAAATGTCCTAACATCCGATCAAAGAATGAGTTCTGTGTGGCTTTATTTTTTCCATATTAAGTCAGACATACAATAAAAATGCAACATGGCCTAGTGGATAGAGATCTGTCTTCAGAGTCAGAGAGAACCTGACTTTGTGTTCAAGTCTCATGACTGACATCTCCTGACTGAATAACTCTGAGTAAATCTCTGAGACTAGGCAACTGTCTAAGACTAGATACAGAGACAGCTTAATCCAGTGGAAAGAGCTCTGGTTCTGGAGGCAGAGGACCTGGCTTCAAATCTCACTTCTGGTATATGCTATCAGTGTAACTTTGGGCCAATTATTTCTCTCCATGGGTCTTAGTTTCTGTAAAATAAAGAGGTTTGAATAAATGGCTTCTGAGATTCCTTCTTGTTCTACTTTTCCTATCTAATGATAATGATAAAAATAGCAAAAATAATCACAGAAAGTGTTCTATCTCCACTAATGAAAGGAGTTCACTATTTAGAATTTCTTTTCTCACAAATCTGATCTAAGAAAAAGTGAAAAAAAAACACAAGGTCAGACAACTCTTTTGTCTTTTTTTTGGAACATTGTAGAAAGAAGAGGAAAATTTGTTCACTGAGTAGTATTTTTTATCAATTTCTTAAGATTTTCATATTTGTTAATGGGACAAAGGGTTATCTTTTAACCATTTATTAAAAGTTATTTCATCTTTATTAATCAGGCAAAGGGTTAGTTATTTCTATTCCCCATATGCTATTGACTCAGGTAATTTTCTGTGTTGAGTGTAGGCATTTTTTTCTATCCAATTATTCAACACGTATTTAATATGGGAACATATGTTCAGGATACTGTCCTACATGCTGGAGAGGTAAAGGTACATGTAAAGTATATACAAAACCAAATTTTTCAGGTCAGGGTTGGGTTGGTAGGGTAGGGGATAGTAGGAAATGTGTGTTATCAAAAAAGACCTCATATAAAAGGGGGGTTGAGCTAAGTCTTAAAATGTTTACAAGAGACAGAAGTGAGGCCAGAGAAGTTTATAAGTTCAGGGCAACCCAGAGGAGTAGATAGAATATAACTGATAGGGTAGAGCAAGCACACTACATTTTTTTAATATAGAAGGCACAGCAGAGGAGAATAATATGAACTCAATCCATATGAGGTAGATTGTAAAGGAATTTAAGAGTTAAACTAAAGTTAATGCCTATTTCCCAAGAGACAATAGGGAACTACTTAAGATTCCTGAGCAGAAGAGTGACATGATCAGAAATGTGCTTTAGGAGTATTATTCTGGAAGCTGTGTAGAGGCGAAACTGGAGAGGGGTGAAGTGAGAAGACAGATTCACAGCCTAGATAAGTAGTCCAAACTAGTGATTATTAGGATCTAAATAGGGATTATGACTTTCAATGGAGAGAAGAATCCATTATTCTTCTTTATGGAGTCCCATTTCAATTCATATACATTATGTACTAACTGTATGCATGATCCTCTACTGGACATTGAAGAATATATAAAGATAGATGAAACATGACTCCTGCCCTCCCAAATTTTACAGCATGGGTTGGAGGGCTGTAAAGGGGAAGTGGCAGAGATAATAGACAATGTTGCATAATAAGTGAATTAGGAAGTTTTGCAACAGTGTTCTGTGTGAGTTCTGAGTAGTCAATGTTATTACTTCATCGGCTAAACAAAGAGCATCACCATGGAAGAACCTGGGCTTTTAAAATTTGATGCTCAAAGTATAGAAACCTTATTTAAATAGAGAATTAATAGCATGAGCAATTAAGGCACCTCATTGTTATTATTATTCAGTGTTTCACTCATGTCTCTATGACCCCATTTGGGCTTTTCTTGGCAAAGGTATTGGAGTGGGTTACCATTTCCTTCTCTGGGTCATTTTATAGAAATGCAAGATAGAAGAAATGCAAATAAGGGTTACCTGACCAGGGACACACAGCTAGTAAGTATCTGAGGCTGGATTTGAACTCATGAAGATGAGTCTTTTTGATTCCAAACCCAGTGCTCTATCCACTGCAGCACCACCTAGGTCCCTACCATATGAAAGTCCTGTACAATAAGAGTGTTGGGGCAGGTATCTCTGTTGGATTTTAAGAAATAAAACAGAGGAAAAAAGGAGAGAAGATGATATACAATGTAGTTCCTAGAGCACACAATTATGGGGTTAGGAAAAACCTGGTTTTCCTAACATGCCAGCTAATTGTGTGATTTAGGGAAAATCATAAGCCTTTAAACCATAGTTACCTTATTTGTAAAATGAGGCTAATAAAAATTTCAGGTCATATTGCAAAGGATAGTTTAAGGCTAAAAATGAAATAATGTATATGAAGTATTTGGTCCTTCTGGAAGCACTACCCAAATGCCAGTTATCATCATCATCACTGGGGTGTGGGGTGTTCAGGAGCCCTAATAACTCTGGTGTGAGAGCTTGCTGAGCTCTTTGAAGGGCTGCACATTCACCCAACTCTCACCTGTTGCTCTAAAAAGTTGTAGCATTTTCTTTTTTTTTCCAAATGCTTTATTAACTTCTGGTTTACATCATTCATTTCCGTCAGATTTTGAGTTGCAATTTTCCCCATTTTCCCCCTACCCACCACCCCAAAATAACAGTCATACATAATATCCTATCAACCAATCTGCTCTCTCCCATCTATTCTCCTATGCCCTCTTTCCACTTTTCCAGCAGGGCGAGGTGAATCCCCACAACACATTGTCTGCAATCTTACCTCCCAATTATATGCAAAATAGTATCAATCATGGTATTTATATATGTTTTTAAATTTTTTATTTTAAAAGAAAGATAAGCAACTCAGTAAATGCTATGCATCTGTAGCTATGCAAAACATTACCATAGTAGATATATTGTAAAAGACTGACTATATTTCCCTCCCTCCCATCACACCTTCCACCTGGTCCACTACCCACCTTGATCCTGTCCCTTTTCAAAAGTGGCTGCTTCCAACTTCCCTGCCCCCCAGCCCACCCTCCCCTCTACCTACTTCCCCCATGCCCCTCCCCACCATGCTCCTGTAGGGTGGGACACACTATTTAATATGCATGTCATTCTCTCCCTAGTCCAAATTCAATGACAATAAGCTTTTGCCTTGTTGCCTTCCTGTTCCTCCCCTCCCCTGCAACCACTTTCCCCTCCCTCCTCTAGATGAGACAGTTCACCCCTTTGTCTCTCCCCATCCCCCCTCACCACATTACGAACTCACCTCTTAACCTCACCTTGTAAGTATCATCCCTTCTTATTAAACTCGACCTGTGCCCTCTATCTATGCATACCTGAAAACATATATACACACATTCACATGTATATTCATTTGCCCATATACCCGTCTTCAACTATTTTCATACTGAGAAAAGTTTCATCAGTAACAGTTATTGTTTTTCCCTGTAGGAATATAAATAGTTCACCTTTGATAAGGTCATAGAGTTTTCTTTTCCCTGTATACCTTCTCAAGAATCTCTTGCTTCTTGGGTCTGAATACCAAATTTTCTATTCAACTCTGTTTTTTTCCTCAAGAATGCTTGAAAGTCTTCTATTCCATCGAATGACCAAGTTTTCCCCTGAAACATGATACTCACTTTTGCTGAGTAGGTGATTCTTGGTTTTAATCCCAGGTCCTTTGCCCTGCAGAATATCATATTCCATGCCCTTTGATCCCTCAGTGTAGAAGCTGCCAGATACTGTGTTATCCTGATTGTTTTTCCACAATATTGAAATTATTTCTTCCTGGCTCCTTGTAATATTCACCCCTTGATGTGGGAATTCTCGAACCTGGCTACAATATTTCTAGGAGTTTTCTTTTTGGGATCTTTTTCAGGAGGTGATCTGTGGATTCTTTCAACCTCTATTTTGCCCTCTGGGTCTAAAACATCAGGGCATTTTTCCCTGACAATTTCTTGAAGGATGGTTTCTAGATTCTTTCTTTGATTATGGTTTTCAGGTAGTCCAATAATGTTTAGATTGTCTCTCCTGGACCTATTTTCAAGGTCAGTGGTTTTTCCCATGATATATTTCACACTGCCTTCTATTCTTTCATTTGTTTGGATCTCCTTAATAGCATCTTGGTTTCTCATAAAGTCACTAGCTTCCATTTGCTCCAGTCTAATTCTGAAGGAAGGATTCTCCTCTGTGAGCTTTTGAGATTCTTTTTCCATCTGGCAAATTCAGCTTTGTAAGGCATTCTTCTCCTCACTGTCTTTTTGAGCCTCTTTTGCCATTTGAGTTAGTCTTTTTTTTTAAGGTGTTATTTTCCTCAGTCAGGCTGTTGACTCTCATTTCATACTTTTCTTGCATCTTTCTCATTTCTCTTCCCAATTTCCCCCCCACTTCTCCTATCTGCTTCTTAATGTCCTCTATGGCAAGTAGCCAGCTCATATTTTCATTTGGGGCTTTTGGTGCAGGATTTCTGACCTCGGAGCCCCCCTCCTGTTCCATGCTTTGATCCTCTTTGCCCCCAAAATAGGAGTCTAATGTTGAATTTTCCTGTTTATTTTGTTTCCTTTGCCTAGGCACGTTGCCACTCAATTACTTGACTTTTGTGCTTGTTGCTACAGTAGGACTTTGCCACCAGCCTGGGGAATTTCAATCCCAAATGTTGGGGTTTTCTCAACTTCCAGAGGTACTAGTTGGGTGGCCTCTGTGAAGCCTCCACACACTCTGGCAAGCTGGTCACACACTCCAAGACCTCCAACCCCGACCACAATCCAGTGTTGAGGGAACAAAGGCATTTGCTGCAAAGGAGGTTACAATCTAGTAGGAAACATAAAAGGAGGTATGGTTGAAAACACAAGATAGTAAATGAATTATAAAAATGGAAAATAAATGAGGACTCTATTTATGTCAATTGTTAAGGGAAAGACTTTTAGTAAACAAAGAGATTTCAAACAAGGTATATGTATTCACTAACATTACAATAAAATTTTATGTGTAAAAGTTATAATCAACAAACAGATCAGGGAAAATATAATGAAGAGCTTGACATCTAATATGTAAATTCAAATGTTAAAATTTTACAGAGTTATTCCTTGTCCACAATAGAGAAATGTATGTGGATAGGTGATTTTAAATGCAGGAACACAAATTATTTATAATCACTTGAAAAATGCTTAATCATTAATAATTAGAGTAATGCAAATTAAAATAACTTTAAAATAGGATCTAAAAGTTTCAAATTGTCAACATGATTAAAAACAATAAAACCCAATGTTGGCAAGACATGAAGAAACACATCTATTCACTGCTAATAAAATTAAGAATTTGTAGAATCTTTTGGAAGAACAATCTGGAATTGTATAGTAAAATATATATGTCTCCAGAACTAATACTATCAGACTCTTTGGCCAGTAATGCCATTGTTGAAAATATACTCTTAAAGTGTTAGAAAGAGAAACAAAAAAGCTGTCCAAATATATTCGTGGAAGTGTTTAATATAATTGTAAAGCAAGCAAATGAACACACCTGGAAGCGCCCAAAATGCTCAATAGCAGGAGAATAGTTAAGTAAGTTATGCTAGTTGTAATGTAATACCATAAGGAAGACTCTTATCATAGAAGTAAAATGAATATATGTATGTATATGTATGCATGTTTATATGTATATATATACATACACTAAAATATGCGTATATATACTCATATACATGCATGCATATATACATCCACATATGTGTGCATATATACATAAATACACATATGTATATATACATATATAATATGTATGTATTTATATATTATACACACATACATACATATGCTTTTATGCAACCTGGTTTATCCTCTCTGCCAAGACAGTTTACCAGGGTGTGGTCTTGAGACACAGTATAAAATACACACACACACACACACACACACACACACACACACACACACACGTTTTTTCCTGCATCTATTGATATTATCTATGATTTTTTTATCCCCTCCTACCTTTCTAAGCTTCTTATATTTTACTCTCTCCTATGTACTCTGTGATCCAGTGATAATTGCCCTCCTTGTTCCTTTTCCACCATACTCTGTTTCTGAAACTAAGTGTTTTCATTGGCTCTTCTCTATGCCTGGAACACTCTCCCTCCTTATTGCAGCCTCCAGGCTTCTCTGGATTCCTTCAAATCTCACATTCAGTCCCAACTTCTACCAGAAAACTTTCCCAGCCCTCCATAATTATTGTGCCTTTCCTCTGACACCACTCCCCAGGTTATCTAGTGCACATCTTATTTATAATTTTTTCCCCATATTGTCTTTCTCATTACACATTGAGATCCTTGAAAGCATAGATTTTTTTAGTCTTCTTTTTATACAAAGGACTTAGCATGGTATTTGACATACAGTAAACACTTAATAAATGCTTATTGATTGACCAAAGAAAAGTAAATGTACATGAAATGATGTGAATAGAATCCTGATTGGGAATAAAGGGAGTGATATAAAAGTTGTTATAGAATTTTATGTTTTCCAATCCCATTAGTAAAATGTAAATAACTACAAAGCAAATAAATTTGTTTGTATTAACATTTATTATTAAGTTTACTAAGTATCATTTAAATGAATTAAAATCCAGTTTCAAGGTAGTATATGGGCAGCATCAAATAGTAATGCTAAAGGAGGAGTTTAGAAAAAGGAGGAAATGATACAGACTGGTGTGGTCAAGAAGGCTTCTTGTAAGATGGAATACCTTTGCTGAGTCTTAAAGAAAACAGTCAAAGGGATAGTTAGGTATATTGTGTGTGAGTCAGAGTGGAAAATGGCAACAAGCCTGGAAACCTTAAATGGGGACAAGTTATGGAAGGTCTTTAGTCTAAATGAAGTATAGACAGAGAGTGTTGGTGTGTGGTTTTCTGTTTGCAGATGATTGTAAACTCAATTTGGCCTCTGAGGCTGAGAGATTCTCTATTGCTTGTGCTAATTTTGACCTCATAATTAACACCAAAAAAAAAGCACATGAGCTTCATCAGCTAGTACCATACCCTCCATATGTGGAACCACTCTTGTTGATTAAGGTGAATTGAAATGTTTGAATGCAGAATGTATGCTTGCCAAAAAGAACTCACATGGGGCAACCCTTCACATGATGGTCAGAAGAAGCAATACGAGGAAACTCTCAAGGTCTCCCTTAAGAACTTTGGGGGGGGGGGGCAGAGGCAAGATGGCAGAGTAGAAACAGCACTTGCAAGGTGCTCTGCCCCACACCACTTCCAAACTATATAAAAAATGGACTCTGAACAACTTCTGGAGCTCCAGCACCCACAGAACAACACAGAGAAGCTAGCCTCCTGCAGAGGACAGCCCAGCAGTCCTGCATGGGGAGCTGAGCCCAGGTCCGTGTGAGCTGTGATTTTAGTCCCAAGGTGTACAGGCCAACAGCTGGCTGGAGGGACCCCAGAACACCAGCAGCTGTGGCAATTCCAGAATTATCAACACAGATATGCCTAGGATAATGTGAAAGGTTACTGCCCTATGGACTTTGAGACCAGCATTTGGGGAACGTGTTGGCTTCCTCCCCTGGGGGCACAAAGTTGCTGAGGATTTGTGGCACAGAAGCCATTTTGCAGCTTGAGTGGCAGCTTCAGCTCTTGGTCTGCGAACTGTAGGGAGATCCAGCAATCAGTCTGGGGGTTAATCATTTTTGCTTTAACCTGCTTGGATCTGGATTGTGGTCAGGTGGGGAGGTCTGGGGTGGGTATCCAACTTGCCAGAGAATGTGGGGGCTTTACAGAGGCCACCCAACTCAGAAAGTTGTGAAGACCCCACATTTGGAACTGAAGCTCCCCTGTCTGGTGGCAGAGTCCTACTGTGGCAACAAGCCCAAAAGTCAAGTAATTAAGTGGCAACATGCCTAGGCAAAAGAAACAAAATAAACAGAAAAATGCAACATTAGACTCCTATTTTGGTGGCAAAGAGGATCGAAGCATGGAACAGTAGGAAGTCTGTGAGGTCAGAAACCCTGCACTAAAAGCCCCAAATGAAAATATGAGTGGGTTACAGGCTATAGAGGATTTTAAGAAGGATTTTAAAAACCAAATAAGAGAAATGGAGGAAAAATTGGGAAGAGAAATGAGAAGGATGCAGGAAAAGTATGAAATGAGAGTCAACAGCATGACTGAGGAAAATAACACCTTAAAAAATAGACTAATTCAAATGGCAAATGAGGCTCAAAAGGGCAATGAGGAGAAGAATGCCTTAAAAAGCCGAATTTACCAGATGGAAGAAGAGTCTCAAAAGCTAACTGAGGAGATTCATTCCTTCAGAGTTAGACTGGAGCAAATGTAAGCTAGTGACTTTATGAGAAATCAAGATGCTGTTAAACAGATCCAAACAAATGAAAGAACAGAAGGCAATGTGAAATATCTCATGGGAAAAACCACTGAGCTGGAAAATAGATCCAGGAGACACAATATAAAAATGATTGGACCACCTGAAAGCCACGATCAAAGAAAGAACCTAGAAATCATCCTTCAAGAAATTCTCAAGGAAAATTGCCCTGATGTTTTAGACCCACAGGGCAAAATAGAGGTTGAAAAAATCCACTAATCCCCTCCTGAAAAAGATCGCAGAAAGAAAACTCCTAGGAATATTATAGCCAGGTTCCAGAATTCCTAGACTAAGGAGAAAATACTACAAGCAGCCAGGAAGAAACAATTTCAATATTGTGGAAACACAATCAGAATATCCCAGGACCTGGCAGCTTCTACACTGAGTGATCAAAGGGCATGGAATATGATATTCCAGAGGGCAAAAGAGCTGGGATTAAAAGCAAGAAAAACCCACCCAGCAAAACTGAGTATCTTGTCTCAGGGGAAAATTTGGTCATTCAGTGGAATAGAGGACTTTCAAGCATTCTTGAGGAAAAAAACAGACTTGAATAGAAAATTTGACATTCAGACACAAGAAGCAAGAGATGCTTGAGAAGGTAATCAGGGAAAACTAATCAAAAGGAACTTATCAAAGTTGAACTATTTACATTCTTACATGGAAAAACAATAACTGTGACTGATGAAACCTTCCTCATTATGAAAATAATTGATGAAGGGTATATGGGCATATGAATACATATGTGAATGTGTGTTTATATGTTTACAGGTATACATGGATAGAGGGCACAGGTTGAATTTTGTGGGAAGGGATGATACTTAAGGGGTGAACTTAAGAGGTGAGAGAGGAAAGTGGCAAGAGGAGATGGGGAGAGACAGGGTAGGGTAAACTATCTCATGTAGAAGAGAAAAGGGTTTGTAGTTGTAGGGGAGGGGAAGAACAGGAACGCAAAAAGGCCAAACCATATTCTCATTGAATTTGGCTCAGGGAGAAAATGACATACATACAAAATGGGATATCTCACCCTGCAGGAGAGTAGGGGGAAGATAGATGAGAGTGGGGATGATGGAGGAGAGGGCATTCTGGGGGGAGGGGAGGTTGGAAGTACACACTTTTGAAGAGGAATAGGATCAAAGTAGGGAATGGACCAGGTGGGGCATGGGATGGGTGGGAGGTAAATATAAGCAGTCTTTTACAATATTTCTACTATGGTAATGTTTTGCATAGCTATACATATACAACACATACTGAATTGCTTATCTTTCCAGAGGAAAGTGGGTGACAAGGGAGGAAGGGAATGGATCTGAAATCCGAAGTTTTAAAATTAAATGTTTCATATTTATATAAATACTATTATTAATACTATTTTGCATGTAATTGGGAGATAGAATGTGCAGGCACTGGGGCACAGAGATTCACCTTGTCCTAATGGCAAAGTTGAAGGGGTATGGGAGAAGATATGGGAGAGAGCAGATTGGATGAGGGGATATCTTGTGGGACTGCTATTCTGTGGTGGTGGGTAGGGGGAAATCTGGGGAAAAATTATTACCCAATCTGGTGGAAATGAATGATGTAAACCAGAAGTTAATAAAGCATTTGTTAAAATTAAAATAAAATCAAGTAAAGTAAAAAGAAAGTTTAAAAAAATAAAAAGAACTTTGGATTTAGGGGTAGCTAGGTGGCACAGTGAGTAGAGCATTGTCCCTGGAGTCAGAAGGACCTGAATTCGGATCTGGCCTCAGACACTTAACACACACAAACAAAAATCTAGCCGTATGACCTTGGGCAAGTTACTTATTCCTAATTGCCCTCCAAAAAGCAAAAAAAAAAGTACTTTGGATTTGATTGTGTGACATGGGAGACACTGGTACAGGACAGTTCAGCATGCCATGCCTTCTTCAGAGAAGGTGCCATGCTCTATGAGCAAAGCAAAATTGAAACAGCTCAAAGGAAACACAGGATATACAGATTTAGAGTATCCATTCTCAATGTTCACAGGGATTATTTGTGCCTGACCTGTGGCAGAGCATTCTTGATAGAGCTTTTATTGGTCTGATCAACCACAGTTGGACACATTGAAACTTGACTCTAGAATCAGAATGTCATTTTGGTTCTCATTGGGAATGAAGGACAACAACCAAGACTATTTTGTAGTAATGTGGAACCAGCTAATCAACTACAACATTTTAAGTCTGTAAGGTCTTTATAGATAAATTAGTCCAACTACAATTAGTCAACTACAACATTTTAAGTCTGTAAGGTCTTTATAGATAAATTAGTCCAGCCCCACCTTCAAATATCTGTGTGCATTTGGTCTAGACCTGTGATTTCCTAAGCAGAGATGCCCTTAATCTATACAGAGCAGCAAATACTCTAGAATTTTTTTTTATCTTAGAGAGTATCCCAGGGCACTGTAAAGTTAAGTGATTTACCCATAGGTACGCAGGAAATAGATGTCAAGGATACCTTCAAATGAGGTCTTTGAGAATCCAAGCCCAACTGGCTATCCACCAAAGCACACTAGCTTTCCAGATTCTGCTTCATTGTTAGTGTTTTCCCCACATTCCCCAATTGATAAATGGCCAAAGGATATGAACAGGCACTTTTCAGAGAAAAAAATTAAAGATATCTATAAGCATATGAAGAAATGCTCTAAATCACTATTGATTAGAGAAATGCAAATCAAAACAACTCTGAGGTACCACATCTCTCCAGTCAGATTGGCTAAGATGACAAAACAGGAAAATAACAAATGCTGGAGAGGATGTGGACAAATTGGAACACTAATGCATTGCTGGTGGAATTGTGAACTTATCCAACCATTCTGGAGAGCAATCTGGAATTATGCCCAAAGGACTATAAATAATTTCATACCCTTTGACTCAGCAATACCACTTCTAGGGTTATATCCCAAAGAGATCATACAAGAGGGGGGAAGACCCATATGTACAAAAATATTTATAGCAGCTCTTTTCATGGTTGCAAAGAATTGGAAATTAAAGGGGTGCCCATCAATTGGGGAATGGCTAAACAAGTTGTGGTATATGCATGTAATGAAATATTATTGTGGTATAAGAAATGAGGAGACAGTTTTCATATTTACCTGGAGAGGCTTATACAAACTGATGCTGAGTGAGAAGAGTAGAACCAGGAGAAATTTGTATACAATCACAGACACAACATATATGTGATGACCAACTATGACAGACTGGACTCTTCTCAGCAATGCAGTGATATAAGTCAATCCCAAAAGATTCATGAAGGAGAGAGATGCCTACATCCAGAGAAAGAACTAAAAAGAACTGAGTTTGAATCCTGATGGAAGCAAACTACTTGATCTTTTTCTTTTCATCATTTGGTTTTATTTTCTCTTTACCATCTTTCATCCTATCTAGTACAATACGCCTTTGTAACTTGACTAATGTCTATTGTGAAAGTATTTGCCGATCTTATACTGGACTATCATGGGGTGTGGGGGGAGGGAGGGAAGGGAAATTTTAAACTCAAGGAACTATGGAATTGAATCTTGTAAACTAAAAATAAACAAATGAATTAAATTAAAAAATATGTAGTGGATAGAGAAACAGTCCCAAAATCAGGAAGTCCTGAGTTCAAGTCCTACCTTTCATATCTAATCATTAGGTGACTCTGCTTTAGACAGGTCTCTGATATTGTGAGCTGCAGAGGAGAAAGTACATGTTATACTAATGAAAGGAGTTTCTCAGTGGAAGCTCTCGTTACCAACAAAGTCAAAAGTCAAGTGCATAAACTTCATCCCTTTGTATATCCAGTACCTAGCCTACTGTTGGAATATGGTAGGCACATAATAAATATTTGATAATTTTAATTAAACTGATTCAGAGGAAAGAAATATAACCAGGCGAATTGTAGGCATGATGAATAACTTATATAAGTGAGACCAACAGTAAAAGGTTTCTGAACATTCAACAACCAAAAATTAATTAAAAATCAAACATGTAATGAATCCAAGGTTTGTCTGGCAGTGCTCGCCTGTGTTGCATCACACAAATTCACTGCAGCCTTGGTTCTGAACACAAAGCATGTACACTTTGCACTGCACATGCCCTCAGGCCATGCAATTCCAATAAATATTGCTGAACTGTGAAAAGGGGTCACAAGTTGGAAAAGTTTGAGAAACCTTGGTTTAGGCAAGAATATTAGATGAACTGCAGTGATCAATATCATTATTAGAGAAGAGATAACAGGGGCAGTTAGGTGGCATAGTGAATAGAGCACTGGCCCTGGAGTCAGGAGGACCTGAGTTCAAATCCAGCCTCAAACACTTAACACACTTACTAGCTGTGTGACCTTGGGCAAGTCACATAATGCCATTTAATCTGCCTTTGCACCTCCAAAAAAAAAGAGACAAAAAAAAGAAAAGAGCTAATACCTACTTCTACTTTCTCAGAGAGGTGGTAGACTAGAGGAACAGCATATTGCATTAACTTCCTAATGGGATTGCTTTTTGATGTTTTTTCTTACTTTTTTATTATTACAGGGAGCATTCAAATACTGCAATTACCAGGAGTTGTAGAGAGAAGTACTGGCAAAAGTTGTGGCACAAAATACAGCTACACCTTTTTAAAAGTCCCATACAGGTACAATCTAATTTGTCTTCCCCTATTTGAGTCTCATCTTAACATTTTTGCAGAATCTGTCCAAAATTTATGTAGTAGCAGAACAAATCAGTGATTGCCCATCTCACTGCAGAAAGAGATAGAGGATTCTGAAATTATACATAATATATGTTTGTATACATATACATATATACACATACATATACATAATTATGATTATGAGGAGGGATATAAACACATGTATGCACAATAAATCAATCAAAGTGTATTTATTAATCACCTGTTCTATACTAGCCTCTGTGCTAAGCACCTGAGACAGAAAGACACAAGAAAAATAGTTTCTGAACTCAAGGAGATTAAATTCTAACAGGTGATACAATATATTTGTATAGCTGAGAAGTCAAGTAAACAAACATTTTTAAGCACTTAATCTGTCCAGGAACAGAATGATGGAAATTACATTCCCTATTTACTCAGAACTTATGTTTCTTTATACTGGACATAAAGGTGAAAATTGTTCTTAATTCCTTTTGTATAAAATCACTTTATAATTTTGACTAATTTTCTTTCACAAATATCTAGAAAAAAACATTTGATACATGTGAGATTTTATGTCTTTGCATATTTCTAAATTGAAAAACAGCTAAATGAATTTAAATAAAATTACATCTGGACTAAGAAATGCATGCCAAGTTTCAGTCCTATGCAAACAGATATGCCTTAGATACAAATCATAAGAATCAATTTTAATTATTACTCTTAGCAGCACAATTTTGATTGTGGCTACATAACACAAGTACTGTTGTTATTTTATTTCCCCCTTCTAAATTGGGTATTGAAAATTGGAACAAGGACCAAAATGTCATTTTCATGATGTGGGTAATCTACTGTTTTATTATATTTTCCTGTACTTTCTCTCTTAGTGATATCATGTACTCCCATCATGATCCCCTTAGGGGATACTTCTTTCCCCACCAAAAAAAAAGTCACCTTCTGTCAATTTTCGATATTCCTTTGGAAGGGTTTTCTTCTTGCTTTTTTTTTTTTTTATTTTCAAGGGTAGGGTCCATTGAGTCAATGGATGAATCAATTACTTCCACCTTACTTAAAGTAAGTGATAAGATGACACTTTTATCAGGTGAGAACAGTGACAAGACCTAAACACCTCTATTGAGTCAATCAATCAAAGACTTTAGCTTGAACCCATTTCCCCTTGTACAGTATGTACTGATGAAAAAGTGTGTCACAGACTTTTAAGAATCTGTTTTATACCAGTTACTCTCATTATGCCATCTTGGTAAATACCATTTTTAAAAACTAGTTAGGTCCAACTGAGCAACTGATATCACCCAATAATCACAAAGAAAAATACACTTGTGGGGACTGATGAGCTATAGTTATATCTCAATGAGTGTGAATAATGTAGCGTGTGAAGTGTTTTATTATTTCAAATGTTACTATTTGAAGACTATTTATATAAAATATTGTAATTGGCTCCATCCCAATGAAAATATGTGGTATGATTTTGAATAGTGTGACTATTTCGAAAAATTCATTATGTGCTCCTAGATGACATCAAATTTTTAAATTTTACTCTTTGATTCTCTCTGTTCCTTATTTGGTCAGTAACTCTTCACAGAGCAATAGTTGCTGTTTAGTCCTTCCAGTCCTATCAGACCCTTCATGAACCCATTTGGGGTTTTCTTGGCAAAAATGCTGGAGTGGTTTGCCATTTCCTTTTCCAGCTGATTTTATAGATGAGGAGCTGAAGCAAATAGGGTTAAGCAATTTGGCTAGGGTTTCAAGCTACAGAATTCCTGAGGCCAGATTTGAACTGGTGAAGAAGAGTGTTTTTAACTACAAGCTCAGTTCTTCATCCACTGTACCACCTAGCTAGCCATAAGAGCTCTGCATATTTCGTCCCTTCCAAGGAGTCTATAATTTAAAAACACTACCTACCTCCAAAACACTCAGAACTATGCCTATGCTCTGGGGTATTAAAAAAAATAAACTACTTAAAAGCATTGATTGCTTCAGTTTTATCGTTGTATACTCAGCACAGTTCTTTTTTTTTTTTTAATTTTTTTTTAAACAAATGCTTTATTAACTTCTGTTTTACATCATTCATTTCCGCCAGATTTTGAGTTACAATCATTTTCCCCCCATTATTCCCCTACCCAACCTCCCAGAATAGTAGTCCCACAAGATATCACTTCCTCCAATCTGCTATCTCCCATACCTTCTCCCATACCCCCATCGACTTTTCCATTAGAGAAAGGTGAATCTTTGTGTCCCAATGCCTGCACATCTTATCTCCCTATTACAAGCGAAAGAGTATTACTAATAGTATTTATATATATTTGAAACATTTAATGTTACGACCTCGAATTTCAGATCCATTTCCTTCCTCCCTTGTCACCCATTCCTTCTTAGGAGATAAGCAATTCAGTATATGTTGTACATGTCTAGCTATGCAAAACATTATCATAGTAGATATATTGTACAAGGCTGCTTATAATTCCCTCCCACTCATCCCACCCACCACCTGGTCCATTCCCTACATGATCCTGTCCCTCTTCTATAGTGGGTACTTCCAACCTCCCCTCCCCCCAAGGATACCCTCCCATCCATCATCCCTCCTCTCGTCCCCCTTCCCCCTTCCCCCTATCCTGCTGCAGGTTGAGATATCCCATTTAGTATGTATGTCATTTTCTCCCTGAGCCAAATTCAATGGGAATGTGGTTTTGTCTTTTTAGCCTTCCTTATTCTCCCCCTCCTTTGCAACCACATCCCCTTGCTTCTTCTACATGGGATAGTTTACCCTACCCTGTCGCTCCCCATCTCCTCTTGCCACTTTCCTCTCTCACCTCATAATTTCATCCCTTGAGTATTCTCCTTCCCAACAAATTCAACCTATGCCCTCTATCCATATATAACTGTAACCATATACACACACATTCACATATGTATTCATATGACCACACCCCCTTCTTCCATTATTTTTCATAGTGAGAAAGATATCATCAGTCACAGTTATTGCTTTTCCATATAGGAATGTAAATAGTTCAACTTTGATAAGTTCCTTTTTGATTTCTTTTCCCTGATTACCTTCTCAGGCATCTCTTCCTTCTTGTGTCTGGGTGTCAAATTTTCTATTCAATTCTGGTTTTTTCCTCAAGAATGCTTGAAAGTCCTCCATTCCACTGAATGACCATATTTTCCCCTGAAACAAAATACTCAGTTTTGCTGGATAGGTGACCCTTGGGTTCATTCCCAATTCTTTTGCCCTCTGGAATATCATATTCCATGCCCTTCAATCCCTCAGTGTAGAAGCTGCCAGGTCCTGAGCTATTCTGATTGTGTTTCCACAATATTGAAATTGTTTCTTCCTGGCTGCTTGGAGTATTTTCTCCTTGATCTGGGGATTCTGGAACCTGGCTATAATATTCCTGGGAGTTTTCTTTTTTGGGATCTTTTTCAGGAGGTGATTGGTGGATTCTTTCAACCTCTATTTTGCCCTCTGGATCTAAAACATCAGGGCAGTTTTCCTTGAGAATTTCTTGAAGGGTGATTTCTAGGTTCTTTCTTTGATCATGGCTTTCAAGTAGTCCAATAATTTTTAAATTGTCTCTCCTGGATCTATTTTCCAGGTCAGTGGTTTTTCCCATGAGATATTTCACATTGCCTTCTAATCTTCGTTTGTTTGGATCTGCTTAACAGCATCTTGATTTCTCATAAAGTCATTAGCTTCCATTTGCTCCAGTCTAACTCTGAAGGAATGAATTTCCTCAGTGAACTTTTGAGATTCTTTTTCCATCTGGCCAATTCGACTTTTTAAGGCATTCTTCTCCTCATTGCCCTTTTGGGCCTCCTTTGCCATTTGAGTTAGTCTATTTTTTAAGGTGTTGTTCTCCTCAGTCAGGCTGTTGACCCTCATTTCATACTTTTCCTGCATCCTTCTCATTTCTCTTTCCAATTTTTCCTTCACTTCTCTTATTTGATTTTTAAAGTCCTTCTTAAGGTCCTCTATGGCCTACAACCCACTCATGTTTTCCCCTGGGGCTTTTGGAGCAGGACTTCTGACCTCACAGTCCTTTTCCCGCTCTATGCCCCCAAAATAGGAGTCTAGGGTTGCATTTTCTGTTTCCTTTGCCTTGGCATGTTGCCACTTAATTGCTTGACTTTTGGGCTTGTTGCCACACTATGGCTTTAAGGCCAGATAGAGGAATTTTCGTCCCGAAAGTGTGGGGGGCAACTTCCGTTTCTGGCAAGCTGTAAACCCACCCACAACTTCCACCCTAGATCACAATCCAGATCCAGGAGGTTAAAGCAAGAGCGATTACCCCCCAAGACTGATCGCTGGATCTCCCCACGATTTGTAGGCTGGGAGCCAGACCTGCCTCTGAAAACGACAAAATGGCGTGTCTCCTCAGCAGCTTCTAGCCCCCAGGGGAGGGAGCTGACGCATTCCCCAAATACAGGCCCCAAAGTCCATAGGACACTAACCTCTTACTTTGTCCTAGCCATGTCTATGTTGATAATTCTGGAATCGCCACAGCTCCTGGTGTTCTGGGGTTCCTCCAGCCGGCTGCTGGCCCTGCCGCCCTGGGGCTAAAACCTCGGCTCAAGTGGACCTGGGCTCGCTCGGCTCGGCTCGGCTCCTGCGCTCTGCGCTCTGCGCTCTCGCGCTGCCGGCTCCCAGACCACTGCGCTGGTCCTTCCTGCAGGGCTGCTGGGCTGTCCTCAGCGGGAGGTTAGCTTCTCTGTGTCGTTCTGTGGGTGCTGGGGCTCCAGAAGTTGTTCACAGTCCTTTTTTACATAGTTTGTGGGGAATCTGGGGGCAGAGAGGCTTGGAAGAGCTGTTTCTACTCTGCCATCTTGGCTCCGCCGCTCAGCACAGTTCTTAATATGTAAATGCTTGTTAGTAGATTGATTGACCAATTATCATTTCTCTACAAATCAATATACTCCAAATTTCTCAATTTCTCTCATCTTCAGGCCCTGACTGAAAATTGTCTGGTGGATATCCCTACTTGAGTATCTTTTACATTTCAAACTCAACCTATCTGGATCTGAACTAATGTCTTCCTTTAAACATGTACCTTCTTCCTTTATTTCTGTAACTGCCAAAACCAATAAATGAAAAAAAAAAATTGTTTAGTTCTATGTGTCAAGCATTGTGGTAAGCCCTGGGGGGGATACAAATACAAAAGCAAGGGCCATTTCTGCCCTCATGGAATTGGCATTTAACAAAAACTTCTGAACTTAACATCATATTTGCTATGATGTATATGTTTCCATATAAAACACACAACAGAAAAACAATTATATGGGAAGCTGTAAATGTCTAGATGTGCAACTAGTTTTTTAAGTACATAAGAAATTCAGCGTTTTTCAAACCAATTCTGCTTATATGAGTTTTCTCTTGATGTTACTTCCATTTTCTTTTGTGCATTTTTAAAATGATCAACAAATTCCCACATTGGTCATGTCCAGAAATGTATGTTTCATTCTGCATCTTGAATTCATGACCTCTCTATGAGGAGATGAGTAATATGTATCTTTACCAATCCTCTGAAATTGTAGTAGATCACTACATTGGTCATACTTCTTAACTCTCTTTAAAGTGGTTTTCTTTACCATTTTTTTGTTACTGTATGGATTATTCTCTGAGTTCTATTTGCTTCACTCTGTATCAGTTGATACAAAGCTTCCTAGGTTTTTCTGAAATGATACTCTCCTTTTCAACATTTCTTATGGAAAAATAATAATCTATGGTATTCAAATATCCTAATTTGTTCAGTCATTCCTCAAATAAACTTTTTAACTTCCACATCTTTGCCATTAGTAAAAGAGCTGCTATAATTTTTTACTGTGGTTCCTTTTCCTCCTGCTTTTGGTCTCTTTGGAGTATATAAATAGTAGTGGTATGCTGGGTTAAAGCTTAATGCAGTTTGGTGAATTTTGGGGAATATTTCCAAATTTCTTTCCAGAATGTCTGGACCAATTTACAATTCCATCAGCAGTGAATTAATGTAAGCTTATGCTCCTGAAACTCCTCCAACAACTGTCATTTTCTTTTTAAAAACTTGCCAATCTGATGGATGTGAGGTAGAGTCTCAGACTTGTTTTAATTTGAATTTCTCCAATTATTAGTGTTTTGGATCATTTAACAATTTTTGTTGATAGCTTAGATTTCTTCCTTTGAGAACTGCCTATTCATATCCTTTGGCCATTTATCTATGAAGTAATGGCTTTTGTTCTTATATGGTTGAATTTATGTATTAAATCTATTGTGTACAAGACCATTTAAAGAGAAAACTAGCAAACATTTTTTCCCATTTAGCTTTTTTCCTTTTTGCATTATTATTTTAGCTGCAATGTTTTTGTTTGGGTAAAACATTTTTGAAACATTTTAATTCTTTTTCCTGCCCAATGGAAATATACAGTGTGAATTAAAATAATTTGACCATTTTAAAGGATTTAACATGTACACTTAGCTGTAACTTAAATTCTCACTTTTATCTTCTAAAATCCTCTCTATTTTCTGTTTCTTCAGTAACTATTCCCATTGCCATAGCTGGTCTAAGTATTTCCTTCCTTCCAAGGAGTCTAAATTCTAGTATGGGATTAATTTCCATAAATGCATCTCTATGATTATGTCACTTTTCTACTCAAAAACATCTAGAGACTTCCCATTGCCAATGGAATAAAGCATAATATCTTTGTATTGGAATAGAAGGTTATCCAAGGCCAAGTATAGTGTAAGAACATTTTTAATTTTTTTATTTCAGCCTATGATATAATTTCATAAGAGAAGAGAACTTCCAATGTGAAAAATCAGCCCACCAGCACACTTGGAATCTTATATCTCTTTTTCTTCCTTATTCACCTAAAACTTTAAAGGCCCCCAAAGTTTTATTCTTGATCATCTCATGATTTTTCTCCTCTACATTTTTCTCCTCTACACCACTGTCACCTTTATACCAATCACTACAAAACTGATGCCACCAAATCTTCCCTGAATTCCAGTATTATGCAGATAGTTGAGAAACAAACTCCTCTACCCAGACACCCCATCAGAAATATTAATTCAAGATCATATTATTGGGAGGAGTATTAGCAGCTGGGAATAGGATTTGCTGTGGCAATGTATGACTTTGTTTAAAGAAAAAGTGATGGATTTGGAGTCAGAGGTCCTGAGGTCAAATATTGCTTTGGCAATGTAATACCTATGTGACCATTTGAAAGGCATTTATCATAATTTGGGTCATCAGTTTTTCAGTCTATAAAAAGTGGATGTTGGATTACCTGATGTCTCAGTGTCCTTCCAGTTATAAATCTATAAAATTTTCCTATGTATTTGTGAGATGGTTGGCTTGGTTTAGTCAGTCAATAAGCTTTCATTATGTGCAAGGGGTTGTTCCTGTCACAAAGAGATTGTCCTGGTCTTTTGTGCCATGGAAGAGGAGAAAACCAACTTTCCCATATGAGTTTTGACCTGAAGATTTCCCTCAAAAATTTTCCTAGAGGTGGAGAATAGCCAGGAAGTTGCCTAATCTCCCTTTCCTTGGTAACAACATTAAATCAAGCATCCAAATGGATTATGGAGTAATAGAACCTAAAAAAGTGGAGTGAAGAGGGCGGAGCCAAGATGGTGGAGTAGAAACAGCTCGTCCAAGCCTCTCTGCCCCCAGATTCTCCACAAACTATGTAAAAAAGGACTCTGAAAATCTTCTGGAGCCCCAGCACCCACAGAACGACACAGAGAAGCTAACCTCCCGCTGAGGACAGCCCAGCACCCTGCAGGAAGGACCAGCGCAGTGGTCTGGGAGCCGGCAGCGTGCAGAGCGCAGGAGCCGAGCCGAGCCCAGGTCCACGTGAGCCGAGGTTTTAGCCCCAGGGCGGCAGGGCCAGCAGCCGGCTGGAGGAACCCCAGAACACCAGGAACTGTGGAGACGCCAGAATTATCAACATAGACTTGCCTAGGACAAAGTAAGAGGTTAGTGTCCTATGGACTTTGGGACCTGTATTTGGGGAATGCGTCAGCTCCCTCCCCTGGGGGCTAGAAGCTGCTGAGGAGACACGCCACTGTGTAGTTTTCAGAGGCATTTCCGGCTCCCAGCCTACAAATCGTGGGGAGATCCAGCGATCAGTCTTGGGGGGTAATCGCTCTTGCTTTAACCTCCCTGGATCTGGATTGTGATCTAGGGTGGAAGTTGTGGGTGGGTTTACAGCTTGCCAGAAACGGAAGTTGCCCCCACACGTTCGGGACGAAAATTCCTCTAGCTGGCCTTAAAGCCATAGTGTGGCAACAAGCCCAAAAGTCAAGTAATTAAGTGGCAACATGCCAAGGCAAAGGAAACAGAAAACTGCAACCCTAGACTCCTATTTTGGGGGCATAGAGCGGGAAAAGGACTGTGAGGTCAGAAGTCCTGCTCCAAAAGCCCCAGGGGAAAACATGAGCGGGTTGCAGGCCATAGAGGACCTTAAGAAGGACTTTAAAAATCAAATAAGAGAAGTGGAGGAAAAATTGGGAAGAGAAATGAGAAGGATGCAGGAAAAGTATGAAATGGGGGTCAATAGCCTGACTGAGGAAAACAACACCTTAAAAAATAGAGTAGCTCAAATGGCAAAGGAGGCCCAAAAGGGCAGTGAGGAGAAGAATGCCTTAAAAAGTCGAATTTGCCAGATGGAAAGAATCTCAAAAGTTCACTGAGGAGATTCATTCCTTCAGAGTTAGACTGGAGCAAATGGAAGCTAATGACTTTATGAGAAATCAAGATGCTGTCAAGCAGATCCAAACAAACGAAAGATTAGAAGGCAATGTGAAATATCTCATGGGAAAAACCACTGACCTGGAGAATAGATCCAGGACAGACAATTTAAAAATTATTGGACTACCTGAAAGCCATGATCAACGAAAGAACCTAGAAATCACCCTTCAAGAAATTCTCAAGGAAAACTGCCCTGATGTTTTAGATCCAGAGGGCAAAATAGAGGTTGAAAGAATCCACAGATCATCTCCTGAAAAAGATCCCAAAAAGAAAACTCCCAGAAATATTATAGCCAGGTTCCAGAATCCCCAGATCAAGGAGAAAATACTACAAGCAGCCAGGAAGAAACAATTTCAATATTGTGGAAACACAATCAGAATAGCCCAGGACCTGGCAGCTTCTACACTGAGGGATCGAAGGGCATGGAATATGATATTCCAGAGGGCAAAAGAACTGGGAATGAACCCAAGGGTCACCTACCCAGCAAAAACTGAGTATTTTGTTTCAGGGGAAAATATGGTCATTCAGTGGAATAGAGGACTTTCAAGCATTCTTGAGGAAAAAACCAGAATTGAATAGAAAATTTGACATCCAGACACAAGAAGGAAGAGATGCCTGAGAAGGTAATCAGGGAAAAGAAATCAAAGGAACTTATCAAAGTTGAACTATTTACATTCCTATATGGAAAAGCAATAACTGTGACTGATGATATCTTTCTCACTATGAAAATAATGGAAGAAGGGTGTGTGGTCATATGAATACATATGTGAATGTGTGTATATGGTTACAGTTATATATGGATAGAGGGCATAGGTTGAATTTGTTGGGAAGGGAGAATACTCAAGGGATGAAATTATGAGGTGAGAGAGGAAAGTGGCAAGAGGAGATGGGGAGAGACATGGTAGGGTAAACTATCTCATGTAGGGGAAGTGGGTGCAAGGAGGGGGAGAATAAGGAAGGCTAAAAAGGCAAAACCACATTCACATTGAATTTGGTTCAGGGAGAAAATGACATACATACTAAATGGGATATCTCAACCTGCAGCAGGGTAGGGGGAAGGGGGATGAGAGGAGAGATGATGGATGGGAGGGCATCCTTGGGGTGAGGGGAGGTTGGAAGTGCCCACTATAGAAGAGGGACAGGATCATGTAGGGAATGGACCAGGTGGGGGGTGGGATGAGTGGGAGGGAATTATAAGCAGCCTTGCACAATATATCTACTATGATAATGTTTTGCATAGCTAGACTTGTACAACATATCCTGGATTACTTATATCCCAATAAGGAATGGGTGCCAAGGGAGGAAGGAAATGGATCTGAAATTCAAGGTCGTAACATTAAATGTTTCAAATATATATATAAATACTATTATTAATACTCTTTTGCCTATAATTGGGAGAGAAGATGTGCAGGCATTGGGACACAAAGATTCATCTTCCTCTAATGGAAAAGTCGATGGGGGTATGGGAGAAGGTATGGGAGAGAGCAGATTGGAGGAAGTGATATCTTGTGGGACTGCTATTCTGGGAGGCTGGGTAGGGGAATAATGGGGGGAAAATGATTGTAACTCAAAATCTGGTGGAAATGAATGATGTAAAACAGAAGTTAATAAAGTATTTGTTTAAAAAAAAAAGTGGAGTGAAACAATTTTTCCACTTAAGATGACCTTATAGGATTTCAGAAAATATCTGTCTCACTTGGGTAAAAGGAGAGTGAAGCCCAGAACAGAAGATGTCTGGGAAAGTCAATAGGATAAACTTTGAAAGTCATAAAATAGGTTAAAAAATTAGTAATAGAAAAAAAAAACACAGAAAAGAGCCCTGAACATGGAAATCTACTTCCCTGGTGACAGGAAAGATCAAAACACAAACTTAGAACAGGAAAATAAAGTCAAAATGCCTACATGTGAAGCCTCAAAGGAGATGTGTTGGTCTGAAGGCAAAATAGCCTTTTTGGAAAAACACAAAAAAGGATTTTAAAAATCAAATAAGAGAGGCAGAAGAAAATTGGGAAAAGAAATGAGAGTTACACAACAGGGAGTCAACAGCTTGGAAAAGGAAGGACAAAATTTGACTGAAAAAATAGTTCCTTAAAAAAATGCCCTCATGGGAAAAAATACACTGAAGAATACATTAAGAATACATTTAAGCATACTTTAAGAATACATTAAAAAGTAGAATTGGTCAAATGGAAAAGGAAATACACAAGTTAACTGAAGAAAATAAGTCCTTAAAAATTAAATTGGGCAAGTGGAAGTTAATGTCTCTTTGAGACATCAAGAATCAATGAGCAAGTGGGGCAGAGTCAATGGTGGAGTAGAAACAACACTTCCACTGAGCTCCAGCCCACACCACTTCAAAATTATGTAAAAGGGGGACTATGAATGACCTGTGGAGCTCCAGAAATCATAAAATGAAACAGACAAGCTAATCTCGCACTGAGGACTGTCCTGCAGCCTGGCAAGGAATGGCCAGCACAATGCTCTGGGAGACGAGGCCAGGCCCACTTGAGTCACAGTTTTAGCCCGAGGGTGGCCAGACCAGCAGCTGGGCAGAGGGACCCCAGAACACCAGCAGCTGTGGAGTTTCCAGAATTATCAACACATAGAGGCCTAGAATAAAGTGAGAGGGCAGTGCCCTATGTACTTTGGGACTGGTAGGGAGAATGCATCAGCTTTTTCCCCTGGGGGCAAGAAGCTGCTGAGGAGCTGGCACAACTTGCCCCCCCATTGCCACATTGCAGCTTCAGCTCTTGGGCTGCGAATCATAGGGGAATCCAGTGATCAGTCTGGGGGGTAAGCACTCTTGCTTTACTCTTCTTGGATCTGGATTGTGGCCGGGGTTGGAGGTCTTGGAGTGTGTGACCAGCTTGCCAGAGTGTGTGGAGGCTTCATGGAGGCCATCCTACTAATACCTCTGGAAGTTGAGAAAACCCCAACATTTGGGACTGAAATTCCCCAGGCTGGTGGCAAAGTCCTACTGTGGCAACAAGTGCAAAATCAAGTAATTGAGTGGCAACATGCCTAGTCAAAGGAAACAAAATAAACAGTGAAATGCAACATTAGACTCCTATTTTGGGGGCAAAGAGAATCAAAGCATGGAACAAGAGGAGGACCGTGAGGTCAGAAATCCTTCCCCAAAAGCCCCAAATGAAAATATAAGCTGGCTACAGGCCATAGAGGACATTAAGAAGCAGGTAAGAGAAGTGGGGGAAAAATTGGGAAGAGAAATGAGAAAGATGCAAGAAAAGTATGAAATGAGAGTCAACAGCCTGACTGAGGAAAATAACACCTTAAAAAATAGACAAACTCAAATGGCAAAAGAGGCTCAAAAAGGCAATGAGGAGAAGAATACCTTAAAAAGCTGAAATTACCAGATGGAAAAAGAATATCAAAAGCTTACTGAGGAGAATCATTCCTTCAGAATTAGACTAGAGCAAATGGAAGCTAGTGACTTTATGAGAAACCAAGATGCTATTAAGGAGATCCAAACAAATGAAAGAATAGAAGGCAATGTGAAATAGCTCATGGGAAAAACCGCTGACCTGGAAAATAGATCCAGGAGAGATAATCTAAATATTATTGGACTACCTAAAAACCATAATCAAAGAAGGAATCTAGAAACCGTCCTTCAAGAAACTGTCAGGGAAAATTGCCCTGATGTTTTAGACCCAGAGGGCAAAATAGAGGTTGAAAGAATCCACAGATCACCTCCTGAAAAAGATCCCAAAAAGAAAACTCCTAGAAATAATGTAGCCAGGTTCGAGAATTCCCACATCAAGGAGTGAATATTACAAGGAGCCAGGAAGAAACAATTTCAATATTGTGAAAAAACAATCAGGATAACACAATATCTGGCAGCTTCTACACTGAGGGATCAAAGGGCATGGAATATGATATTCTGCAGGGCAAAGGACCTGGGATTAAAACCAAGAATCACCTACCCAGCAAAAGTGAGTATCATGTTTCAGGGGAAAATTTGGTCATTCAGTGGAATAGAAGACTTTCAAGCAATCTTGAGGAAAAAACAGAGTTAAATAGAAAATTTGACATTCAGATACAAGAGGCAAGAGATTCTTGAGAAGGTATACAGGGAAAAGAAATCACCATGATCTTATCAGAGTTGAACTATTTACATTCCTACAGACAAAAACAATAACTGTAACTGATGGAACTTTTCTCAGTATCAAAATAGTTGAAGAAGGGTATAGGGGCATATGAATACATATGTGAATGTGTGTATATATGTTTTCAGGTATACATAGATAGAGGGCACAGGTCGAATTTAATAGAAAGGGATGGTACTTAAAAGGTCAGGTTAAGAGGTGGGAGAGTAATGTGGTGAGGGGGAATGGGGAGAGACAATGGGGTGAACTGTATCGTATAGAGGAGGTAGGGGCAGGTGGTTGCAGGGGAGGAGAGGAACAGGAAGACAAAAAGGCAAGACTTTATTGTCATTGAATTTGGACCAGGGAGAGAATAACATGCATACTAAATAGTGTGTCCCACCCTACAGGAGGGGGGAGGGGGATAGGGCAAGTTAGTAGAGGGGAGGGCTGGGGGGCAGGGAAGTTGGAAGCAACCACTTTTGGAAAAGGGACAGGATCAAGGTGAGGAGTGGACCAGGTGGAAGGTGGGATGGGAGGGAGGGAAATATAGTCAGTCTTTTACAATATATCTACTATGGTAATGTTTTGCATAGCTACACATGTACAACATATACTGAGTTGCTTATTTTCCTTTTAAAATCAAAAATTAAAAAAATACGTAAATACTGTGATTAATACTATTTTGCATATAATTGGGTGATAAGATGTGCAGGCAATGTGTTGCGGGGATTCACCTCACCCTACTGGATAAGTCAAAGGGGGTATGGGAAAAGAGATGGGACAGAGCAGATTCGTTGAGGGAATATCCTGTATGACTATTATTCTGGGGTGGTGGGTAGGTAAGGGAAAAATTGTAACTCAAAATCTTACAGAAATGAATGATGTAAATGTGAAGTTAATAAAACATTTGGGGGGAAAAAGAGTCAATGAGCAAAATCAAAAGAATGAAACAAAAAGAAGAAAATATAAAATAACCCATTGGAGGGAAAAAACAACTGACATGGTAAATAGACCCAGGAGAGATTTTTTTTTTTTTTTTTTTTTTTGCTTTTTGGAGGGAGAAAGGCATGACAATTGGGGTTAAGTGACTTCCCCAAGGTCACATGGCTAAGTAGTGTTAAATGTCTGAGGGCAGATTTGAACTCAGTTCCTCCTGACTCCAGGGCTGGTGCTCTATTCCCTGCACTACCTAGCTGCCCATAGGATAGATAATTTAAGAATTATTGGACTATTTCAAAGCCATAATAAAAAAAAAAGAACCTTGACAGCATTATTCAAAAAATTATCAAGGAAATCTGCATTGATATCCTAGAGCTAGAAGGTAAAATAATAAATGAAAGAATCCACCAATATCTCCTGAAAGAGATCCTAAAATAAAATCTCAAAGGAATATTTTAGCCAAATTCCTGAATTATCAGGTCAAGGAGAAACCACTAAAAGCAACCAGAAAGGGACAATATATAGAAGAGCCACCACCAAGATTACATCAGACTTAGCAGCTTCAACATTAAAATATCTGGAGGGGGGGCGGCTAGGTGGCGCAGAGAATAGAGCGCCGGCCCTGGAATCAGAAGGACCTGAGTTCGGAGCCGGCCTCCGACACTTAATCCGCACAAACAAAAACCTAGCCGTGTAACCTTGGGCAAGTTACTTAACCCCAACTGCCCTAAAGGGGCGGCTAGGTGGCGCGCAGTGAGTAAGAGCGCCGGCCTCGGAGTTTGGATGACCCGAGATCAGATCCGGCCTCAGAAAATGAGCACCCACGCATAAATCAAAAAATGACTAGCCGTGTAACCTTGAGCAAGTTACTTAACCCCAATTGCTTTTAAAAAAAAAAAATTTAAAAAAAAATATCTGGAGGGTTTGGAATATAATATTCTGGAAGACAAAGGAGCTTGGATTACAACCAAGAACCCAACAAAATTGAGAATAATGCTTCAGGAGAAAAAGATGGATCGTCCAGGAAATAGGGGACTTTCAAACTCTTCTGATGAAAAGATCAGAGCTGAACAGAAATTTTAATCTTCAAATATAAGACACAAGAGAAGCATGAAAAGGTAAACAAGGGAAAATGTTATTCGATAAGGTTAAACACACGAAGATGCTGCTTGTAACTCTTGAGAACTGTGATTTTATTAGTGCAATGAGAAGGACTATACATAGACAGAGGGTCTGAGTATAAGTTGACTTTGATATGATGATATAAAAATTAAGGGGTGATAGAAGGGATTGTATTGGGAGAAGAGGAAATGTGGAAGCAGGATAGGGTAAATTACATCACATGAAATGTACAAAAGACCCATTACAGTAGTGGGAAATACAGCAGTGTATGAGTATTGTTTGAACCTCACTCTAATTTGGCTCAAAGAGTAAGATATAGACATTTGGCTTACCCTATAGGGAAGTGGGATGGGAAAAGGAGGAAGAAAATGGAGGGGATATCTGATAGAAGGGAGGGAAAAAGTAGGAGGGGGAAACAAAAGGAAGTTGGCTGATAGAAGGGAGGGCAGATTGAGGGAGGCAGTGGTCAGAAGCAAAATACTGGTGAAGAGAGAAAGGGAGAAGGGAGAGAAAGGGAAAATGGAGAGAAATAGAATGAAGGGAAACACACAGTTAATAATCATAACTGAATGCAAATGGGGTAAACTCTCCCATTAAGTGGAAATGGATAGCATAGGGGATTAAAAAGCAGAGTTCTACAATATACACCATACCCTACAATATATAATGTTCAACATGTTTGAATCAGAGAGATACACACAGAGTGAAGGTAAAAGACTGAAGAAGAATATATTATGATTCAGCTAAGGTAAAAAAAATACTTTTGTTAATGAGGTTTGTTTCATGAAGTTTGGATTCAATCAAAGGGTCACACTTGAGGACTTAGAGGGCCATAGGCTCCCAACCCCTGGCATAGACAAACATGTCACAGAAATATCAAGATAAAGTCAAAATGGATACATCACTTAGACATAAAGCATAATACCACAAGTAAATTATGGGAGCATGGAATAGTTTATCTGTCAGATCTACAGAAAAGGGAAAAATTTATGACCAAATAAGAGACAGAGAATTTATGAAATTCAAAATATATAATTTTGATTATATTAAATTAAAAATGTTTTGCCCAAACAAAACAAAGGCAACCAAGATTATAAAGAAAGCAGAAAGCTGGGAAACATTCTTAAAGCAAATGTCTCTGAGGAAAGCTTCATTTGTAAAATATATGGGGGATTGAGTCAAATTTATAAGAATACAAGCCATTCCCCTATTGACAAATGCTCAGAGGCTATGAACAGGCAGTTTTCAAATGAAGAAATCCAAATCACTATTGATTAGAGAAATGCAAATCCAAACAACTTGGAGGTATGACTTCACATCTAACAGATTGACTTATATGACAGAAAAGGAAAATGATAAATGTTGGAGAAGACATGGGGATATTGGGTCACTAATATACATTGTTGGTGGAGTTGTAAACCAATTCAATTCTGGAAAACAATTTGGAACTATGAACAAAGGGCAAACAAAAGGGAAAAGGACCCATGTGTACAAAAATATTTTAGCAGTTCTTTTTGTGGTGGTAAAGAATTAGACATTTAGGGGATGATAATCAGTTAGGGAATAGCTAAAGAAGTAATGATATATGAATGTAATGTAATACTATTGTGGTATAAGAAATGATTAGTAGGCAGATTTCAGAAAATAAAAATTGGAAAGACTTATATGAACTAATGCTGAGTGAAGTAAACCAAACCAGAAGAACATTGTACACAGTAACAACATCATTGTGCAATAACTAACTTTGACAGACTTATCTCTTCTCAGCATTACAATGATCCAAGACAATTCCAAAAGACACATGATGGAAACACTAACCACAGTCAGAGAAAGAACTATGGAGCATGGAACCTGATAGAAGTATAATATTTTCACCCTATTTTTTCCTTTCTTATGGTTTTTCCCTTTTGTTCTGATTCTTCTTTCATCATATGACTAATGTGGAAATATGTTTAACATAATTGTACATATGTAACATATTAGTTTTTTTGCTGTCTTAGGGAGGAGGAAAAGAGGGAGAAAGAAATATTTGGAACTCCAAATCTTATGAAAGTGAATGCTGGAAACTAAAAAAAAAAGAATAAAATTGGCCCTGGAATTTATATTTCAGAAGTAGAAGAAAAAGGAGAGGTATTGATGAATATATATATATATATATATATATATATATATATATATATATATATATGTATATATAGTTATAGACATACATAGAGATAGAGATATAGCTAGACAGACAGACAGACAGACAGATAGATAGATAGATAGATAGATAGATAGATAGATAGATAAATAGACATAGAGAAAAGACACAGAGTGAAAAAAGATAGGAAGGAAGGAAGGAAGGAAGGAAGGAAGGAAGGAAGGAAGGAAGGAAGGAAGGAAGGAAGGGGAAAGAGACAGGAGAATTAGAGAAACAGAGAAACAGAGGGGAAAAGAGACACAGCAAAAGACACAGACAGTGTGGGAAAGAGGAAAAAGAGAGAGACAGAGAAAAAGAGAGAGTTACTTAAGATGGAAAAAAGTCACATTTAGGGTTTTTTGTTCATTTTAAAAATTTATTTTATTATTAATTTATGGAATAAAGCAAACATTTCCACAACATAGTATAATAATAAAGGAAAGTGTACCTGAGTTTTTAAGTTGAAGCTGGAGGAGAACTTAGAGATCATTTTGCCCAACCCCTTGATTTAAAGACAAGAAAACTGGGGTTCAGAAAAGGCCAGTAACTTCTTGCCCAAGGTCGTAGAACAAGGGCAGTTAGAGGACAATGAGAAGATGTGATTAGATCTCCACACTTTCAGTTTCCTTCCCCTTCTACCCTAGTCCAGTGACTCAGACAATGTCACTTTATCTCTCCACCAGTGAAGACAGCAAGTGAATAGAAAAACCTTACTCTGTATGTTTCTAAGGAGTCAGGCTTCCTGATAAAAAGAAGTTTCCTGTCCTACCTGGACTTTCCTACTTTTTTGTGTGACCAAAGGTACAATGATTTTTTTAACATCACTATATAGTTTATGTAAAACTTGGGCTGCTCTTAATTTTTTGGCAGAATCTTGGGCTGCTTCAAAGCCTTAATCACACTTTCCTAGCATAAGACAGCAATCAAGCAGTGAGAGGTTTTTTTTTTTTTTCCTTTGAGGTACTCCAGCCTGCCAGTGGTTGGCTACAATAGAAAAATGATAAATCCCTGCTACCTGGTGGAGGCTTAAATCCCATTAGCTTTGCTTTACTTCCTAGGCTGGTGCCTGATGTGCCTTCAAGTAAATTTCCCAATATCCCTCTCAGGCTTTGTCTCCACTGTGGCTATTGCAAGCTATCTGTCCTCCTTAGAGTCAGGGAGTCTGGTTTATATTTTAATTCTGAGAATGATGCAGCCATTCACCAAAATATTTGATGTTCTTAAGATGCTTTTCTCACCCAGATTACCCTTTCCTGATTTATGAGCTACTGCATTAAGGCACTGTTGCAAATGCAGTTACCTCTTATTTTTCCAGGATGCATGAGATTTGTGGTTTTTGGCAATGTCCAGGTTATAGAAGGAGGCCAGGGGACAAGAGGAATGAGTGTTTTCATGTGGGGGGAGTATATCCTTAGGTTCCCAAGTGTTAGTCTTTGCTTGGGCAAGTATTTGGAGAAAGAATACTGGCATCAAAACCAGAAAGCCTGAGCCTGAATCCTGGGTTCTGACTTTTACTAGCTGTATGACCCTGGGCAAATCACTTCACTGGGGCTCAGTTCCCATTCTGTAAAATGAGGGTAGTGGATTAATGAATTAATGAGTTTCTTCTTTATCCTGCCCCCAAACCTGGCTCCTATATCACTACTGGTCTATGTTCTTAACATGCTTTATAGACTATGGCTATTCTCCTCATCTTTCCCCTCCCAGAACCTAGGATTTAACCACTAGATGCTTCTGGCTTTGACAGTGAATGTTGACCTTATTGGGCCTGGAACCACATGCCTCCCCATGTGTTACTATTTCTTCTTTATTCTAGATAAGAGGAAATGAGGGTCTGACCTAGAGAGGTTTAACAGGGATGCTGTATATTCCCAGTAATGCTTCTTTAATTGGCCTGAGGATGAAAAAAAGCAAATCATCCCACCAAGAAATGGCATGAATTAAGATGATAGAGTGGAAGCACAAACTTGGCATGGGCTCTGGCTCCCATCCCTTCCAATACATGTAAAAAAAAAACTCTAAACAAACTTTAGAGCTACAGAACACACAAAGAGACAGAGAGAAACAAATCTCCCACTGAAGGCAACCTGACAGGCAGACAAGAAGTGTCTATAGCACTGAGCTGGGAGCTAAGCACAGTCCTGTATGAGCCTCATGGTTCTGGCCCCAGGGAGGCCCCAAGGAGCTGTGGCCAGAGCAGACTTCAGGAGAGAGAATCATCAGAAGCTGTGGTGATTTCTAGAATAAAGAAGAAATATTTCAACCCATAAACATGAAAGACAAAGTAAAAGGACAGTGTAAAACTCAGTTAGAACAGGGTTGAGGGTGAGAACATATCTATATCTAACTCTCTCTCTGTTAGAACAGGGGTGAAGAGCATGGTCTGGCCCCTGCCCCAGGGGCAAGAAGTGGTGGAGGCATGGCAGATGTGCAGCCCCTCTTTGTGGCTGCCTCAGGAGCTCTTGGCCTGCAGATCATAGGGGAACCAAGTGACCATTCAGGGGATACTTGCTTTTGCTTTAACCTGCTTGGATCTAGATCGCAGTCTTGGGTGTTGGTCCTGGGGTGTGTGGCCAGTGAGACAGAGCTTGGGGGCGCTGTAGAGATGGGAGCCCAACTAATAGCTTCAGCAGCTGCAAAAACCCCAGCAATTTGGGACATAGCTCTTTCCATTCTGGAAGCATAATTCTACCATGACAAAGAAATCAAAAGTCAAGTAATTGGCTGGTAATATGAGCAAGCAATGCTAGCAAAAACAAACCATAGAATCATTTTTGGGTACAAAAAGGATCAAGGCACAGAGTGGGAGGAAGACAGCAAAGTCAGAACTCCTGTATCAAAAGCCTCCAAGAAAAATATGAATTGGATATATGCCATGGAGGAGCTCAAGAAGGATTTTGGAAATCAAGTAAGAGAAGTAGAAGAAAAATTGGGAAGAGAAATTAGAAGGATGAAAGAAAATCCTGAAAAGTGACTCAACAACCTGACTGAAGAAAATAACACCTTAAAAAATAAAATAACTCAATTGGCAAAAGAAGGCCAAAAAGCCAAATGAGGAGAAGAATGCCTAAAAAAGCCAAATTGGCCAGATGGAAAAGCAATTTCAAAAACTCACTGAAGAGAATAACTCCTTCAAAATTATATTGGAGAAATTGGAAGCTAATGACTTTATGAGAAATCAAGATACTATGAAACAGATCCAAGCAAATGAAAAAAAAATAGAAGGCAATGTGAAGTATCTTACTGGAAAATCCACTGACCTGGAAAATAGATCCAGGGGGGATAATTTAAAAATTAAAGTCATGGTCAAAAAAAGAACCTAGACACCATCTTTCAAGAAACAATCAAGCAAAATTGCCCTGATATTCTAGAAACAGAGGACGAAATAGAAATTGAAAGAATTCACCAATTGCCTCTTGAAAAAGATACCAAAAAGAAAACTCCTAGGAATATTATAGTCAAATTCCAGAATTCCCAGGTCAAGGAGAAAATACTGCAAGCAGTCAGCAAGAAACAATTTTAGTATTGTGGAAACACAATCAGGATAACAAAAGACCTAGCAGATTTTACCTTAAAGGGATTGAAGGGCTTGGAATATGATATTCCAGATATCAAAGGAACTAGGACTAAAACCAAGAATCACATATCTAGCAAAACTGAGTATAATTCTACAGGGGAAAATATGGTCATTCAATGAAATATAGGATTTTCAAGCATTCTTCATGAAAAAACCAAAGCTGAAGAGAAAATTTGACTTTCAAATACAAGAAGCAAGCGAAGCATGAGAAGGTAAATAGGAAAAAGAAATCACAAGGAACTTATTAAAGTTGAACTGTTTACATTCCTACATGGAAAAATAATAATTGTAACTCAAAGACATTTCTCAGTATGATGATAGTTGGAGAGAATATATATGTATATATGTGTGTGTATATATGTGTGTGTGTGTATGTGTGTGTATATACATACATATATGTATGTACAGGAGGGTGTATGCATATATAAATATATACATATATGTGAGTGGGGGCACAGGATGAGTTGGATATGAAGGGATGATATCTAAAAAATAAAATTATGTGGTGAGAGAGGAATTAATTGGGAGAAGGAGAAAGGGAGAGATAGATGAAGGTAAATTATCTCATATAAAACAGGCAAGATAAATCTGTTACAATGGAGGGGAAGAATAGGAATGTGAGAGGGAATGGGACGACCTTATTTTCATTGGATTTGCCTTAAGGAGGGAATAACATAGACACTCAGTTGGGTATCTAACTCTATAGGAAAATAGGGATGTAGGGGATAAGAAGGGGGATGATAGAAGGGAGGGCAGATTGGGGGAGAGTGTAGTTAGAAGGAAACATTTTTAAAAAGGCATAGGGTCAAAGTAGAAAACACAGTAAGTGGGGGGCAGCATAGGATGGAGGGATATATAGTTAGTCTTTCACACTATAATTACTATGAAAATGATTTGGTAACTACACATGTACAATCTATATTAAATTGCTTATTTTCCCAGTGGGGGTGTGTGAGGAGGAAAGAAGGAAAAAATATGGAATTCAAAGTTTTAAAAACAAATGTTTAAAAATTAATTTTTACATGCAACCGGGAAATAAGATATACAAGCACTGGGGTATAGAAATCCATCTTGCCCTACTAGAAAGTTAAGGAGGGTGATGGGGAAGGATATAAGAGAGAACAGTTTGGGAGAAGGGGTGTTCATCAGGCTTGCTATTTTTGGCATGGGGGTAGGGAAAAGATGGGGAGAAAATTGTAACTCAAAATCTTGTGAAAATGAATGTTGAAAACTAAAAATAAATAATTAAAATTAAAAAAGGAAGTTGCATGAATCTTAGAAACCCTGATGCATATCTGGAAATACCATATTTTTTTCCCTTTATGAATATATCTTTCTAATTTTTATCATTACAATGGCTTCCCTGATTCTGGTTTTATTGTCTGTCACTGAATTTCCCATGGGAGAAAAAGATTTCTAGAATTGTTATTTTTGGCCTCCCTCAAATCATCTATTCATGTATTTTAGTCTTTGCAAACTATAGAAATACAGTTAATTTTTAAGATAGTAAAAAAAAATCATCATTATCAATAACAATAACAACTGACATTTATATATGTCTTTAAAGATTGCAATGTACTTCCTATTCCTTGTATCATTTGATCTTAACAATAACCCTGAGAGAAAGGTGTTAGAATTTTTAATAGTTCTTTGATGTAGTAATCCATGGCTGGTAGGTGACACAGTAGAGAGGATGCTAGATTGGAATTAGGAAGAATTGAGTTCAGATCCAACCCAAAAGAACACAACTTTCTCGGCAAGTTATTTAACTTCTGCCTGCTTTAATTTACTGAATTGTACAATATGGATAATAAAGGTACTTACCTTATAGGATTGTTGGGAGGGTCCAATGAAATAATATCTGCAAAGTACTTAGCACAATATTTGGCACAGAGTAGGTGCTTAAAATGCTCCTTCTCTGCCTCATTTTCTGATGTGGAAACTCCTCTCACAAAGTATGAACTCAATAAATATGTTCATTTATTTAATCAATCAATTACTAATGCAAGTCAACAATTTCTCTGCAACCTACAGTTAGAGGAGATTATTTAGCGTATAAAGAAGTGAATGGACTTGTCAATGGCCATACTTTTATATATGAGAGGCAGCTCATGATCTCAGATCTTCTTTATATGTCCTTGATTCAAGAACTAGTTTTCTATTCACTATGCAACTCCATTACCCCATCTAAAACTTATTGTAATTATCTTAAAGTCTTGAAGTTTCCTGGGTCATTGGAGAGAACAAGTGAGTTTTCCCATTATCACACAGCTGGCATATGTGAAAGGCTGGACTTTACTAGGTCATCCTAACTGCAAAGATAGTCCTCTACCCATCTTTCCATGTTTTCTCTTAGAAGATATTAGTATTCCCATCTCAGAGATGAGAAAATAGGAGCTTCTGGCAAAATGTCAAGCAAGATTCAAACCCAGATCTTCCTAAATTCAAATCCAGTGCTCTACTCACGCAATCACAATTTCTTAGAAGTACTAAGAAACAGTTACACAGTTATTATTACAAATGTATATCCCATCACCCCAAAATATTAATTAGAGCTTAAAAATTAGACCTAGTTAGATTGTTACAGAGAATGATGTTGTTTAATCTACAAAATACATACTTCTAAATTTAAAAATATTCCCCTTCCCCTTGATTATCCAGATTGTCCCCTCCCCTATATATAGGAACATGGTGTGCCTGAGCCCACTTGCCATCTGTCTACATATTTCCCAAACTTCTCTTCCACCCCCTTCTCTTACACAATCTTATCACATAAAAATATTAGATTTCATGAATTTTGTATAATTTAATCAAATTTACTTAGAAAAAAGTAAAAATATAGAATGGATTGATATACCAGTAACTATGCCAGCCAACTGTGTGCCTTAAATAGAGTGGATATAGCCAATGCTTCCCTCTCTAAACTGTGCTTCTGAATTGTCAGCATGCCACAGGTATTAGATTTATTCTAGATGGGAAAGAAAACTGGACATATTCCAGCTTCTTTTGAATGATTTCCAGTATGTGGCTTTACTCAATCATAAAAAGTTTTCTGAGTCTCTCAAGTATCAGTCACACTCAGGTTTCTTTACATTAGTGTGGATAATTGAAAACCCACTTTTTGAGCGGGAGAGGGAACATTCAATTTTTAATTGCCATGTTTTTCTTTCTTTTTTTTTTTTTTGGAGGGCAATTGGGGTTAAGTAACTTGCCCAAGGTCACACGGCTAGGTTTTTTTTTGTGTTTTGTTTTTTTTTTTGTGTGTGTGTGTGTGTTTGTGTGGTTTTTTTTTTTTTTTGGTTTGTTTTGTTTGTGTGTTCCAGCCTCCAGTTCGGAGGCTGGAACCGAACTCAGGTCCTTCTGACTCCAGGGCCAGCGCTCTACTCACTGCGCCACCTAGCCGCCCTAATTGCCATGTTTTTTCTAAGGGATAATATATAAATACTTTGAGCAAGTAGCAACAAGGATAACAACCAGAAATCTTGAAGCTTAATTAATAAATTAGTTTGATTAGTTTGGGTGTTATACTGGTTACTTGTTGGTTTTTCTACTACTTGCCTTTGTTATCTTATATCTGTTAAAAGTTATCTAACTTGTGAGAAAAAACACCCATCTTACTGGTGTATAATGGAATGACTAAGCTACCAATACTTAATGACCACTTCTATCTCTTATCAGCCACTGAGAGGTCGAAAGAGGTACATTGCAACTCCATTGTAAGACTTGCTATGTTCTACCTCTGAGCAAAGGAACCTTTTACATGTAGGTAGAATTTTATTATGATTCTGAAATGGTGCACCTTGAGAAGGAAGGACGTATTCCAAAGATAACTTTCCAACCAAGTGAGATTGTGAATTTTTCTAACTTGTTGTTTTGGTAGTTTGTTATTAATTTTTAAATCACCTTTTTTGTATTTCTGCTCTGTTTTTGGAATCTGTCATGTAAAGATTCTCACTGACTTGGTGATGCTACAGTGTTCCATGCAATTCTTGTTGTGAAACAATTATCTGAGTGTCTAGAATCTGCTTTTTGTGACATTTTGATTTTTGACTCGACAAAATTGGAATCTCATGCAATAGAAATGTATCAGATATATTTAGCAGGGTTTATACTTGTAAAGTAAAAAAGATTGGGGGGGAAGAACCAAGATGGTGGAGTAAAAGCAGGAACTTACTTGCACTCATCCCCAATTACCTCAAATACCTGTTTAAAATGATTCTAAACCAATTTTAGAGCTACAGAACCCACAAAAGAATGAGTGGAATAGGTCTCCAGCTGATGACAGCTTGGTAAACTAACAGTAGGGGTCTACCCCATTGGGCTGGGAGTGGAGCACAGTTCCATGGGGGCTGTGCTGGCACAGACCAGCAGCACAGACCAGCCAGAGCAGATCTCAGAGGATCAAATCACTGGCAGCTGTGGTGGTTTCCAGACATCTTAACCCAAAAATGCCAAAAAGAAAGTCAAAGGTCAGTGGGGGAACTCTGTTGGAAATGGTTGAGAGAAGGCTATCTGACCCCTGCCCTCCCAGGGCAGCAAAAGTAGTGGCACCTGCACTAAGGCAGGATTATCTTGCTTTTCCCTGCTTGGACATGGGTTGTAGTCTTGGGTGGCAGTCTTGGAGTAAGAAGTGCTAGCATGGCAGAACTTACTGAGGCTGTGGAGAGGTGGTCTTCCTCACAATTCTGAGGCAGGTGCCTAGAAGAAGCACTGACAACAGCAGTGCAAAAAACCCAGAAATTTGTGATATAGCACTCTCCACTCTGGAAGAAGAGTTCTAGCATGGCAAAGACCTCAAAAGTCAAGTAATTAACTGGAAAGATGAGCAAACAGAGGAATCAAAATCATACTATAGAATCTTTTTTGGTGACAAAGAGGATCAAAACATAGAACCAGAAGAAGACAAAAAAGTCAAAACTCCCTTACAAAAAGCCTCCAAGAAAAATATGAATTGGTCGCAGGTCACTGAAGAGCTCAAGAATTTTTAAACTCAAGTAAAAGAGGTAGAGGAAAAACTAGGAAGAAAAATGAAAGTTTTGCAAGAAAATCATTAAAAAAGAGTCAACAGCTTGCTAATGGAGACCCAAAAAATACTAAAGAAAATAACACCTTAAAAATAGACTAATGCAAATGGCAAAGAGGTCCAAAAAGCCAATGAGGAGAAGAATGCCTTAAAAAGAAGATTTAAGGGGCGGCTAGGTGGCGCAGTGAATTGAGCACCGGCCCTGGAATCAGAAGGTCCTGAGTTCGGAGCCGGCCTCCGACACTTAATCCGCACAAACAAAAACCTAGCCGTGTAACCTTGGGCAAGTTACTTAACCCCGATTGCCCTAAAGGGGCGGCTAGGTGGCGCAGTGAGTAAGAGCGCCCGGCCTCGGAGTTGGGATGACCCGAGATCAGATCCGGCCTCAGAAAATGAGCACCCACGCATAAATAATGACTAGCCGTGTAACCTTGAGCAAGTTACTTAACCCCAATTGCTTTAAAAAAAAAAAAAAAAAAAAGAAGATTTAGCCAGGTGGAAAAGGAACATCAAAAGCTCACTGAAGAAAATAATTCCTTCAAAATTATATTGGAGGGGGCGGAGACAAGATGGCAGAGTAGAAATAGCACTTCCACAACGCTCCAGCCCACACCACCAAAATTATGAACAACCTCTGGAGCGCCATCACCCACAGAACAACAAAGAGAAGCTAACGTCCCACTGAGGACAGCCTGGCAGCCAGGCAGGGAACGGCCAGTGAAGCACTCTGGGAGCCAATCCCAGGACCACGTGAGTCCGAGGTTTTAGCCCCAGGGTGGCTAGACCAGCAGCCAGCTGGAAGGAACCCAGAATACCAGCAGCTGTGGATTTTCCAGAATTACCAACATATAGATGCCTACAACAAAGTGAGAGGTTAATGCCCTATGGACTTTGGGACCAGTATTTTGGAATGCCTCAGGTTCTTCCCCTGGGGGTGAGAAGCAGCTGAGGATCTGTGGCACAGCCACAATTTTGCAGCTTCAGTGGCAGCTTCAGCTCCTGGCCTGCTAACTGTAGGGGAATCAGATGATCAGTCTGGGGGGTAATTGCTCTTGCTTTAACCTCCCTGGATCTGGATTGCAGTCTGGGGTGGAGGTCTTGGGGTGTGTGTCCAGCTTGGGGAAGTGGGGGGGGGGCTTCAGAGAGGGCAACTAATACCTCTGGCAGTTGAGAACACCCTAACATTTGGGATGGAAGCTTCCTTGTCTGGTGGCAGAGTCCTACTGTGGCAACAAGCCCAAAAGTCAAGTAATTAAGTGGTAACATGCCTAGGCAAAGGAAACAACATAAAAAGAAAATTTCAACATTCGACTCCTATTTTTGGGGCAAAAAGCATCAAATCATGGAACAGAAAGAGGACTGTGAGGTCAGAAATCGTGCACCAAAAGCCCCAAATGAAAATATGAGTGGGTTGCAGGCCATGGAGGACCTTAAGAAGTATTTTAAAAACCAAATAAGAGAAGTGGAGGAAAAATTGGGAAGAGAAATGAGAAGGATGCAAAAAAAGTAGGAAATGAGAGTCAACAGCCTGACTGAGGAAAATAACACCTTAAAAAATAGACTAACTCAAATGGCAAAGGAGGCTCAAAAGGCCAATGAGGAGAAGAATGCCTTAAAAAGTTAAATTTGCCAGATGGAAAAAAGAATCTCAAAAGCTAACCGAGGAGATTCATTCCTTCAGAGTTAGACTGGAGCAAATGGAATTGAATGACATTATGAGAAATTAGGATGCTGTTAAACAGATCCAAACAAATGAAAGAATAGAAGGTAATGTGAAATATCTCATGGGAAAAACCACTGACATGGAAAATAGATCCAGGAGAGATAATTTAAAAATGATTGGACTACCTGAAAGCCATCAAAGAACCTAGAAATCATCCTTCAAGAAATTCTCAAGGAAAATTGCCTTGAGGTTTTAGACTCAGAGGGGGAAATAGAGGTTGAAAAAATCCACAGATCACTTCCTGAAAAAGATCCCAAAAAGAAAACTCCTAAGAACATTATAGCCAGGGGGCGGAGCCAAGATGGCGGAGTAGAAACAGCTCTTCCAAGCCTCTCTGCCCCCAGATTCCCCACAAACTATGTAAAAAAGGACTGTGAACAACTTCTGGAGCCCCAGCACCCACAGAACGACACAGAGAAGCTAACCTCCCGCTGAGGGCAGCCCAGCAGCCCTGCAGGAAGGACCAGCGCAGTGGTCTGGGAGCTGGCAGCGCGCAGAGCGCAGAGCGCAGGAGCCGAGCCGAGCCCAGGTCCGTGTGAGCCGAGGTTTTAGCCCCAGGGCGGCAGGGCCAGCAGCCAGCTGGAGGAACCCCAGAACACCAGGAACTGTGGAGATTCCAGAATTATCAACATAGACTTGCCTAGGACAAAGTAAGAGGTCAGTGTCCTATGGACTTTGGGACCTGTATTTGGGGAATGCGTCAGCTCCCTCCCCTGGGGGCTAGAAGCTGCTGAGGAGACACGCCATTTTGCAGTTTTCAGAGGCAGCTCCGGCTCTCAGCCTACAAATCGTGGGGAGATCCAGCAATCAGTCTTGGGGGATAATCGCTCTTGCTTTAACCTCCCTGGATCTGGATTGTGATCTAGGGTGGAAGTCGTGGGTGGGTTTACAGCTTGCCAGAAACGGAAGTTGCCCCCCACACGTTTGGGATGAAAATTCCTCTATCTGGCCTTAAAGCCACAGTGTGGCAACAAGCCCAAAAGTCAAGCAATTAAGTGGCAACATGCCAAGGCAAAGGAAACAGAAAAAATGCAACCCTAGACTCCTATTTTGGGGGCATAGAGCGGGAAAAGGACTGTGAGGTCAGAAGTCCTGCTCCAAAAGCCCCAGGGGAAAACATGAGCGGGTTGCAGGCCATAGAGGACCTTAAGAAGGACTTTAAAATTCAAATAAGAGAAGTGGAGGAAAAATTGGAAAGGGAAATGAGAAGGATGGAGGAAAAGTTTGAAATGAGGGTCAACAGACTGACTGAGGAAAACAACAACTTAAAAAATAGACTAGCTCAAATGGCAAAGGAGGCCCAAAAGGGCAATGAGGAGAAGAATGCCTTAAAAAGTCGAATTTGCCAGATGGAAAAGAATCTCAAAAGTTCACTGAGGAGATTCATTCCTTCAGAGTTAGACTGGAGCAAATGGAAGCTAATGACTTTATGAGAAATCAAGATGCTGTTAAGCAGATCCAAACAAACGAAAGATTAGAGGGCAATGTGAAATATCTCATGGGAAAAACCACTGACCTGGAAAATAGATCCAGGAGAGACAATTTAAAAATTATTGGAGTACCTGAAAGCCATGATCAAAGAAAGAACCTAGAAATCACCCTTCAAGAAATTCTCAAGGAAAATTGCCCTGATGTTTTAGATCCAGAGGGCAAAATAGAGGTTGAAAGAATCCACCGATCACCTCCTGAAAAAGATCCCAAAAAGAAAACTCCCAGGAATATTATAGCTAGGTTCCAGAATCCCCAGATCAAGGAGAAAATACTACAAGCAGCCAGGAAGAAACAATTTCAATATTGTGGAAACACAATCAGAATAGCCCAGGACCTGGCAGCTTCTACACTGAGGGATCGAAGGGCATGGAATATGATATTCCAGAGGGCAAAAGAACTGGGAATGAACCCAAGGGTCACCTACCCAGCGAAACTGAGTATTTTGTTTCAGGGGAAAATATGGTCATTCAGTGGAATAGAGGACTTTCAAGCATTCTTGAGGAAAAAACCAGAGTTGAATAGAAAATTTGACATCCAGACACAAGAAGGAAGAGATGCCTGAGAAGGTAATCAGGGAAAAGAAATCAAAAGGAACTTATCAAAGTTGATCTATTTACATTCCTATATGGAAAAGCAATAACTGTGACTGATGATATCTTTCTCACTATGAAAATAATGGAAGAAGGGGGTGTGGTCATATGAATACATATGTGAATGTGTGTGTATATGGTTACAGTTATATATGGATAGAGGGCATAGGTTGAATTTGTTGGGAAGGGAGAATACTCAAGGGATGAAATTATGAGGTGAGAGAGGAAAGTGGCAAGAGGAGATGGGGAGAGACAGGGTAGGTAAACTATCCCATGTAGAAGAAGCAAGGGGAAGTGGTTGCAAAGGAGGGGGAGAATAAGGAAGGCTAAAAAGGCAAAACCACATTCACATTGAATTTGGTTCAGGGAGAAAATGACATACATACTAAATGGGATATCTCAACCTGCAGCAGGATAGGGGGAAGGGGGATGAGAGGAGGGATGATGGATGGGAGGGCATCCTTGGGGTGAGGGGAGGTTGGAAGTACCCACTATAGAAGAGGGACAGGATTATGTAGGGAATGGACCAGGTGGGGGGTGGGATGAGTGGGAGGGAATTATAAGCAGCCTTGTACAATATATCTACTATGATAATGTTTTGCATAGCTAGACATGTACAACATATACTGAATTGCTTATCTCCCAAGAAGGAATGGGTGACAAGGGAGGAAGGAAATGGATCTGAAATTTGAGGTCGTAACATTAAATGTTTTAAATATATATAAATATTATTAGTAATACTCTTTCGCTTGTAATAGGGAGATAAGATGTGCAGGCATTGGGACACAAAGATTCACCTTCCTCTAATGGAAAAGTCGATGGGGGTATGGGAGAAGGTATGGGAGAGAGCAGATTGGAGGAAGTGATATCTTGTGGGACTACTATTCTGGGAGGTTGGGTAGGGGAATAACAGGGGGAAAATGATTGTAACTCAAAATCTGGCGGAAATGAATGATGTAAAACAGAAGTTAATAAAGCATTTGTTTAAAAAAAAAAAAAGAAAAAAAAGAAAAAAAAAAAAGAACATTATAGCCAGGTTTCAGAATTCCCTGATCAAGGAGAAAATACTACAAACAGCCAGGAAGAAGCAATTTCAATATTGTGGAAACACAATCAGAATAGCACAGGACCCGGCAGCTTCTACACTGAGGGGCCAAAGAACTTGGCATATGATATTCTTCAGGGCAAACGACCTGGAATTAAAACCAAGAATCACCTATCAAGCAAAACTGAGTATTTTGTTTCAGGGGAAAATATGGTCATTTAGTGCAATAGAGGACTTTCAAGCATTCTTGAGGAAAACACTAGAGTTGAATAGAAAATTTAACATTCAGACAGAAGAAGCATGAGATGCTTGAGAAGGTAAACAGGGAAACGAATTCAAAAGGAACTTATCAAAGTTGAACTATTTACATCCCTACATGGAAAAACAATAACTGTGACTGATGAAACCTTTCTCAGTATGAAAATAATTGAAGAAGAGTATATGGCCATATTAATACATATGTGAATATGTGTATATATGTTTACAGGTTTACATGGATAGAGGACACAGGTTAAATTTGGTGGGAAGGGATGATACTTAAGGGGTGAAGTTAAGAGGCAAGAGAGGAATGTGCCAAGAGGAGATGGAGAGAGACAGGGTGGGGTAAACTATCTCATGTAGAAGAGCAAGGGGAAGTGGTTGCAGGGGAGGGGAAGAATAGCAAGGCAAAAAGGCGAAACCACATTCTCATTGAATTTGGCGCAGGGAGAGAATGACATACATACTAAATGGGGTATTTCACCCTGCAGGAGAGTAGGGGAGAGTGGGATGAGAGGGAGGAAGGTGGAGGGGAGGGCATGCTGGGGGGAAGGGGAGGTTGGAGGCACCCACTTTTGAAGAGGGACAGGATCAAAGTACGAAATGGACCAGGTGGGGAGTGGGATGGGTAGGAGGGAAATATAGCCAGTCTTTTACAATATATCTACTATGGTAATATTTTGCATAGCCAAACATGTACAACATATAATGAATCACTTATCTTCCCAGAGGGAGTGGATAACAAGGGAGGAAGGAAATGGATCTGGCGTTAGAAGTTTTAAAATTAAATGTTTCAATTACATACAAATAGTATTATTAATACTATTTTGCATGTAATTGGGGGATAAGATGGGCAGGCATTGGGGCACAGAGATTCACATTGCCCTAATGGAAAAGTCGAAGGGGTTATGGGAGAAGATATGGGAGAGAGCAGATTGGATGAGGGGATATCCTGTGGGACTGCTATTCTGGGGTGGTGGGTGGGGAAAAATGGGGAAAATAATTGTAACTCAAAATCTAGTGGAAATGAATGATGTAAACCAGAAGTTAATAATGAAAAGTTTTAAAAAAAATTTAAAAATTATATTCGAACTATAAGAAGATAATGATTTTATCAGAAATCAAGATATTAAAAAAACAGATCCAAAAGAATGAAAAAAATAGAAGGCAGTGTGAAATACCATACTGGAAAATCCACTGACCTAGAAAATAGATCCAGGAGAGATAATTTAAAAATTACTGAACTATCTGAAAGTCATGATCAAAAAAAGAACCTTAACCTCATTTTTCAAGAAATTCTCAAGGAAAATTCCCCTGATATTCTAGAACCAGAGAGTAAAATAGAAATTGAAATAGTCCCCCCACTGACTCTGGAAAAGATACCAAAAAGAAAAAAAAAGTCAAGGGTGGGACATTATGGAAATCTGTACTTAGCTTTTTGTTGGGGGCTTTTTTTTTCTGCAAAATTATCAAATTAAACTGGCTAATAAAATGATTGCTATTAACCATAAATATGTACAAAAGTCAGATTTTTTTTTTTTGCTGGCAGACTTGTAGAGTAAAATAGGGATGTGGCATCAGGCAGAAGCCAAGAATACTTTTAACTTGTCCTTTTTTCTCTTCCTTGCATGGAAATCAGGGAACATCATGGTAGCAAAATGAGTCGTATCATACAATAACCCACAATTTTTCTGACCTTTGTTAAGAAAAGACCCAGGATAGGTCTAAACCTAAGGTATAACCCCTAAGGGCCATAAACTAACAAACAAAGTCATTAGGAGTTAAAAAGTAGTTTCTTAATCCAAGTTGGGTCTGGGCCCAGAGACATTGAGTAGTAACAGGAGTAAAGTATTAAAAATATGGACTTGAAATTAATTTGGAATATTTTGGTGCTCTCCACTGGCTATCTGGCAGATTAGGGAAACTTATACTAATCAGCTATTTAACATAAAGCTTTCATTCCCCTTTGTCAGGAAGAGATATATCACTTATGAATGGCCTAGCAGTACCAAAAGTTATTAGATATCCCTGAAGTGACTATAAATCAACTTCTACTACCAGAAAGAAGTTCATAAGCCAAGAGGAAAGAGTAGAAACCCAGTGGAAAATGGAAAGACTGGAATAGAAGAAATGATATGATGCCCAAAGTTCAATCAATTAATGAAGAGTTCACAGTTGTCCTTCCTATTACCAAATACAATGGTCAATATGGATCAGTACCCATCCCTTCTCTTTTGAGCTTATTTTTTTAAATAAATAATTAAACAAATGCTTTATTAACTTCTGGTTTACATCATTCATTTCCGTCAGATTTTGAGTTACATTTTTCCCCATTTTTCCCTTACCCACCACCCCAGAACAGCAGTCACACAAGGTATCCCCCCATCCAATCTGCTCTCCCATATCTTCTTCCATAACCCCGTGACTTTACCCTTAGGGCAAAGTGAATCACTGTGCCCCAAAGCCTGCACATCCTATCTCCCAAATACATGCAAAATAGTATTAATAATAGTATTTATACATATTTGAAACATTTACTTTTAAAACTTTGAATTTCAGATCCATTCCCTTCCTCCCTTGTCACCCACTCCCTATGGGAAGATAAGCAATTCAGTATGTGTTGTACATGTATAGCTATGCAAAACATTACGATACTAGATATAATGTAAAAGACTGCTTATATTTCCCTCCAACCCATCCCACCCCCCATCTGGTCCATTCCCTACTTTGATCCTGTCCCTCTTCTAAAGTGTGTACTTCCAACTTCCTCACCCCCCAGAATGCCCTCCCCCCCATCCCCCTTCCCCATATTCTCCTGCAAGGTGACATATCCCATTTAGTATGTATGTCATTCTCTCCCTGAGCCAAATTCAATGAGAATATGGTTGTGCCTTTTTGCCTTGCTGTTCTTCCCCTCCCCTGCAACCACTTCCCCTTGCTCTTCTACATTTGATAGTTTACCCCACCCTGTCTCTCCCCATCTCCTCTTGCCACATTCCTCTCTCACCTCTTAACTTCACCCCTTAAGTATCACCTCTTCCCACCAAATTCAACCTGTGCCCTCTATCCATGTACACCTATAAACATATATACACATATTCACATATGTATTCATATACCCATATACCCTTCTTCAATTATTTTCATACTGAGAAAGGTTTCATCAGTCACAGTTATTGTTTTTCCATGTAGGAATGTAAATAATTAAACTTTGACAAGTTGCTTTTGGTTTCTTTTCCCTGATTACCTTCTCAAGCATCTCATGCTTCTTGTGTCTCAATGTCAAATTTTCTATTCAACTCTGGTTTTTTCTTCAAGAATGCTTGAAAGTCCTCTATTGCACTGAATGACCATATTTTCCCCTGAAACAAAATACCCAGTTTTGCTCGATAGGTGATTCTTGGTTTTAATCCCAGGTTGTCTGCCCTGAAGAATATCATATTCCATGCCCTTTGATTCCTCAGTGTAGAAGCTGCCAGGAATACTCCTGCTATTCTGATTGTATTTCCACAATATTGAAATTGTTTCTTCCTGGCTGCTTGTAGTATTTTCTCCTTGATCTGGGAATTCTGGAACCTGTCTATAATATTCCTAGGAGTTTTCTTTTTGCGATCTTTTTCAGGAGGGGATCAGTGGATTTTTTCAACCTCTATTTTGCCCTGTGGGTCTAAAACATCAGGGCAATTTTCCTTGAGAATTTCTTGAAGGATGATTTCTAGGTTCTTTCTTTGATCATGGCTTTCAGGTAGTCCAATCATTTTTAAATTATCTCTCCTGGATCTATTTTCCATGTCAGTGGTTTTTCCCATGAGATATTTCACATTGCCTTCTATTCTTTCATTTGTCTGGATCTCCTTAATAGCATCTTGATTTCTCACAAAGTCACTAGCTTCCATTTGCTCCAGTCAAATTCTGAAGGAATGAATCGCCTTAGTGAGCTTTTGAGATTCTTTTTTCCATCTGGCAAATTTGACTTTTTAAGGCATTCTTCTCCTCATTGCCTTTTTGTGCCTCCTTTGCCATTTGAGTTAGTCTATTTTTTAAGGTTTTATTTTCCTCAGTCAGGCTCTTGACTCTCATTTCCTACTTTTCCTGCATCCTTCTCTTTTCTCTTCCCATTTTCCTCCATTTCTCTTATTTGGTTTTTAAAATCCTTCTCAAGGTCCTTTATGACCTGTTACCCACTCGTATTTTCATTTGGGGCTTTTGGTGCAGGATTTCTGACCTCACAGTCCTCTTCCTGTTCCATCCTTTGATCTTCCTTGCCCCCCAAATAGTAGTCTAATGTTGAATTTTTCTTTTTGTGTTGTTTCCTTTGCCTAGGCATGTTGCCACTTAATTACTTGACTTTTGGGCTTGTTGCCACAGTAGGACTCTGCCACCAGACAGGGGAGCCGCCATCCCAAACATTGGGGTGATCACAACTGCCGGAGGTATTAGTTGGGTGGCCTCTGTGAAGCCTCCACATGCTCTGGCAAGCTGGATACCCACTCCATGACCTCCACCCCGGACTGCAATCCAGATCTAGGGAGGTTATAGCAAGAGTGATTACCTCCCAAGGCTGATTGCTGGATCCCCCTATATTTCATAAGGCAAGAGATGAAGCTACCACTGAAGCTGCAAAATGGTGTCTGTGCCTTGTCTCCTCAGCTGCTTCTTGCCCCTAGGGGAAGAAGCCAACATGTTCCCCAAATACTGGTCCCAAAGTCCATAGGGCACTAACCTCTCACTTTGTCCTAGGCATATCTGTGTTGATAATTCTGGAATTTCCACAGCTTCTGGTGTTATGGGGACCCTCCAGCCAGCTCTGGCCCAGCCACCCTGAGGCTAAAACTGTGGCTCATGGGGGCTTGGACTTGGCTCCCAGATTGCTTCACTGGCTGATCCCTGCCTGGATGCCAGGCTGTCCTTAGTGGGAGGTTAGGTTCTCTGTGTTGTTCTGTGGATGCTTGAGCTCCAGAATTTGTTCAGAGACCACCTTTTACATGGTTTGGAAGTATCTTTTGACCTTCTGATACTTTAGGCTGCTTATCATATCTACATACTTTTAGTATATACTCTGTCCTGGGCTCCAGAGACAGCACACTCCCCTGGTTCTTCTTCTACTTCTTTAACTGATACTTCTATTTTTTTTAACTAGGTCCTGTTCCTTACTAATCATGCAAATGTTCAAATGAGGGAATTGTACCAGATAAGCCCTAAAGTCCCTTCTAACTCTAAATCAGACGATCTTCTGACCTGTGGTCAATCTTAAAGAATGTCTATGCAAATGCAAATGATTTCTATCCATGGAAATAGGTGAAAGGATTCCAGATATTTCATGGATACCACAAAATGTAAGCAAGATCTGGTGTAATTTGCATACTTTGGGACCTATCTTCCACAGAGGTTTGAAAAATATGGGCAAAAATTACCTATGATGACATGACAGAATGCATGGGTTTGAATCTGTACCAGTGGAGGAAATAAATCAATGAGCTCTCTGTTCCAATAAAACACTGAGGCATATGAATATAGAAGAGGATGGAATACATATGGGGCTTCTTCCATTCATGCAGAAAGAGTATAGCACTCATTACATCTTTGTAAATGATTTGCCATCATTGTCAGTGTTAGAGGGATACAAGCTTTGTGATGACTGATGGAAAACTCTACGGCATGGTAAGCATAGGTTGACTTTCCTCACTTATACCTTGGCCATATGGGTTCCCTATTTGTGTACTTCTCCACTTTTGAACTCTATGTGTACCCCTTTCTTCTTCATAATGTTACATGTATTCATGAGAGGGCAGACTGAGGCTCATGGGAAGATTCTGTATCTCTTAGTGTTATTGTGCCGTTCCAATAATTTCCTTTAGTCTAAGCAAATTGTTTCTGTTGACTGACTGAAGAAAAGGTTAATATTCCAATGGGCTCATGAGTTTTAGGATCTTGGACTGACAGAGTTCATTGAACCTGGCTTGGTCATCCCCAGAGACCCTAAATGGTAGATATGATTTGGTGACAGCGAAGGGGCTGATACATTCATGTGAGTTACTATTTATACTTATTCTACTCTCTGATTCCCTTATTCTTGTGATTCAGAATCTTTGTCTTATAAAGGAACATTGTTTTTCTTCTGCTAACTTTGCTCACACTTTCATCATTATCTAGTTGAGCCTTCTCCCTCCCCAATTCCAATCTTCTTTGAGCCTCCTTTCCTACTGTATCTTCTGAGGTCCCCATTCTGTTGCTAAAAAATTCTCCTTCACACTAATCCTAATCCTCTTATATTCATTCCATTTTATATTCACAAAAATATGACTTACTCTGGAAGATACCTCAGCATTGATCAACCTCGTTAAAGCTAGTGCTACTTCACTCATGCTAGTCAGTGTATAGGACCACTGCTCTGTTTTGCTATCTTTAGACCTGTCTAAACTATGGCTAACTATACAAGTATGTGAAGACGTCTTCCCAGTGGATTGGACAGATTAAAACAATTTGTTTCAAAAGCCATGGAGACAGTTGAAGCAACTGCTATGGAACACTTAGAGCTTCGTTAGACACTGAAGATACCAAGGTCATCCAGTGTATTCTGGGTCATCATCAATCATCATGGCTTTTGTCCTGTCACTAGACTTCTATGACTCTGGAAGAGAAAGTGAGGCTGATGACTTTGCACAACTCTGACTCCCTTAAATCCAAGTCACACATTCATTAAGACATCACCTATGATGTCACTGGTTTTCTTTGAAAATGAAGGACTAACAATGGCAACAACATTCAGAAATCTATTCTATTTGAGCTCCTCTTTGTGTTTTTCACTCAATTAATACCCTGTTTGTATAATCTCTCCATTTATGCTGTAAAAAAAGACAAGCAGTTCAGTACCTATCCCATAGTCTTTCTTTCTATTTTAACTCCTGCTCTTATAGGATAGGACTTTAAATATTCTCCTGGACATCTGCTTAAAGACACTGACTTTCCTATTTCAACAACATCCTCAACTCTTATTATCTAGAAGTACCCTCAACCTTAATCACCCACAATATGGTCACATCATAGATTTGATTATCACCTCCATGATATTCAATCAATTCACAAGCATTTCTTAAGTACTATGCTCGAAGAATTTGAAATAGAGGTAATATCCATCAATTGGGGAATGGCTGAACAAGTTCTGGTATATGACTACAATGGAATACTATTGTGCTATAAGAAATGATGATCATAATTAAAAAAAAAAAGAAATGATGATCAGGCAGAAAGACTTACATGAACTGATGCTGAGTGAAGTGGGAAGAATCAGGAGAACATTGTATGTAGTAATAGCGATACTGTATGATAACCAACTTTGATAGACTTTGCATTTTTCAGCAACATGGTGATTTAAGACAGTTCCAAAAGACTCATGATGGAGAATGCTAACCATACCCAGAGAAAGAACTATGGAATCTGGATACAGATTGAAGCACACTATTTTCTCTTTTTCTTTCTTGTGTTTTTTTTTTCCATTTTGTTTTGATCCTTCTTTCCCAACATGAATAATATAGAAATATGTTTAATATGATTATACATGTGTGACTTATACCTGATTGCTTGTCATCTTGGGGAAGGGGAAGGAAGAAAAATTTGGAACTAAAGATCTTATAAAAGTGATTGTTGAAAACTATGTTTACATGTAATTGGAAAAATACTATTAAGTAGAAAAATGTAAAAAAAAACAAAGATTAAGTAATATATTCACAGTGCTAGAAGTAGAAAGACAAAAAATGACCCAATCCCTGCCCTCAAGGAGCTTACATACCATCCTGTCATGTTACATTATGTCACATCATGTCACATCATTTTGTTAAACTGTATTATACTGTAATATGTATATGTGTGTGAATATTTGTATATATACATACATATATACCAATCCATCATTTATCTTTCTATGGAGAGAGAGAGAGAGAGAGAGAGAGAGAGAGAGAGAGAGAGAGAGAGAGAGAGAAAGATACAAGGTAATTATAGAGGATCTCTGATCATGATCCCCCCCCCTCCATATTTCCCTCCCCTTCATTCCTCTTAAATTGTTTTCTTCTTCCTCATAACCTCTAGACTTCCTACTTCTCCTTGTCCTCACATTCCACAATCTTTGATGTGATTTTGCTTTCCTTCCTTTATAATTTTCTCCATACAGTTAATGGGTTCAGTGAAATGTTGTCCTCTGTCTTTGAATACCTTTCTTCTGTGTCTTATTGCTATTTAAGTCCTGCTAATATGCAGCCTTATATTATCCACCCAACCCACCATCAGCCTGAACTCCCAAACACAACTTGAGAATTCTGGGTCAGTGAAATGACATGAATAAAGATACAGATGTATTGGTTCTCATAGGGTGTTGAAAAGTTAGGACATGAATGATGGCAGGGACTGGATCTTAACTAAATTTTATATCTCTCTCTACTTATAACACTACATTATATATATATATATATATATATATATATATATATATATATATGTGTGTGTGTGTGTGTGTGTGTGTGTGTGTGTGTGTGTGTGTGTGTGTGTGTGTATATATATATATATAATACAAGAACTTCTTAATAGATGTCTGTTGAATTGAAATGAAGAAATCAATCCAATTAGATCAGATTCTTTTTGGAAAGGGGTAGAAAACAAGGTTAGAAAGTTAGGCATAGATTGTGATTATGGAGGACTATATACATAAACACATATACACATACATACATACATACATGCATATATATGCATGTATATGTACATATGTAATAGGGAGCCATTGAAGGCTTTTGAGCAAAGAAGTATCACCATGAGAGTGGATTTTAAGGAACATTAATCTAGCCTGTAGAACATGAGCCAGTAAGAAAAACCAATTAGGATATTGTAGTATCTGGGCATAAGGTGATGAATGTCTAAACCAGCATCACAGAAAAGCAAATAGAGTTATGGGAAAGAAAGTTGTTGTTTTTTTTTTTTTTTTAGGTTTTCAAGTGGTATTTTATTGCTACTGTTGATTTATGTGCCATCCACATTTCCCTCATAATGATGGATAAAAAGTGCAGTAAAACATCCAACACATTGACAAAGTCTGGATTTCCCAGTGTCCCAGTCTCATAGTTCCCAACTCTTTTTTTTTTACTGGCACAATTTTTTTATTAACTTCTGTTTTACATCATTCATTTCCACCAGATTTTGAGTTACAATCATTTTCCCCCTGTTATTCCCCTACCCAACCTCCCAGAATAGCAGTCCCACAAGATATCACTTCTTCCAATCTGCTCTCTCCCATACCTTCTCCCATACCCCCTTCGACTTTTCCATTAGAGGAAGGCGAATCTTTGTGTCCCAATGCCTGCACATCTTATCTCCCAATTATAAGCAAAAGAGTATTAATAATAGTATTTATATATATATTTGAAACATTTAATGTTAAGACCTTGAAATTCAGATCCATTCCCTTCCTCCCTTGCCACCCATTCCCTCTGGGAACATAAGTAATTCAGTATGTATTGTACATGTACAGCTATGCAAAATATTACCATAGTAGATATATTGGACAAGGCTGCTTATAATTCCCTCCCACCCATTCCACCCCCCCACCTGGTCCATTCCCTATATGATCCTGTCCCTCTTCTATAGTGGGTACTTCCAACCTCCCCTCCCCCCAAGGATGCCCTCCCATCCATCATCCCTCTTCTCATCCCCCTTCCCCCTATTCTGCTGCAGGTTGAGATATCCCATTTAGTATGTATGTCATTCTCTCCCTGAACCAAATTCAATGTGAATGTGGTTTTGCCTTTTTAGCCTTCCTATTCTCCCCCTCCCTTGCAATCACTTCCCCTTGCTTCTTCTACATGAGATAGTTTACCCTACCCTGTCTCTCCCCATCTCCTCTTGCCACTTTCCTCTCTCACCTCATAATTTCATCCCTTGAGTATTCTCCCTTCCCAACAAATTCAACCTATGCCCTCTATCCATATATAACTGTAACCATATACACACACATTCACATATGTATTCATGTGACCACACACCCTTCTTCCATTATTTTCATAGTGAGAAAGATATCATCAGTCACAGTTATTGCTTTTCCATATAGGAATGTAAATAGTTCAACTTTGATAAGTTCCTTTTGATTTCTTTTCCCTGATTACCTTCTCAGGCATCTCTTCCTTCTTGTGTCTGGATGTCAAATTTTCTATTCAATTCTGGTTTTTCCCTCAAGAATGCTTGAAAGTCCTCTATTCCACTGAATGACCATATTTTCCCCTGAAACAAAATACTCAGTTTTGCTGGGTAGGTGACCCTTGGGCTCATTCCCAGCTCTTTTGCCCTCTGGAATATCGTATTCCATGCCCATCGATCCCTCAGTGCAGAAGCTGCCAGGTCCTGTGCTATTCTGATTGTGTTTCCACAATATTGAAATTGTTTCTTCCTGGTAACTTCTGTTTCTGGTAAGCTGTAAACCCACCCATGACTTCCACCCTAGATCACAATCCAGATCCAGGGAGGATAAAGCAAGAGTGATTACCCCCCCAAGACTGATCGCTGGATCTCCCTACAGTTCGCAGGCCAATAGCTGGAGCTGCCTCTGAAAACTACAAAATGGAATGTCTCCTCAGCGGCTTCTAGCCCCCAGGGGAGGGAGCCGACGCATTCCCCAAATACTGGTCCCAAAGTCCATAGGACACTAACCTCTTACTTTGTCCTAGGCATGTCTATGTTGATAATTCTGGAGTCACCACAGCTGCTGGTGTTCTGGGGTCTCTCCAGCCGGCTGCTGCCCCTGCTGCCCTGGGGCTAAAACCTCGGCTCACGCGGAACTGGGCTCCGCTCGGCTTGGCTCGGCTCGGCTCCCTGTGCTCTGCGTGCTGTGCGCTGCTGGCTCCCAGATCCCTGTGCTGGTCCTTGTTGCAGGGCTGCTGGGCTGTCCTCAGCGGGAGGTTAGCTTATCTGTGTCGTTTTGTGGGTGCTGGGGCTCCAGAAGTTGTTCAGAGTCCCCTTTTACATAGTTTGGGGGGAATCTGGGGGTATACTGGCTTGGATGAGCTGTTTCTACTCCGCCATCTTGGCTCCGCCCCCGGGAAAGAAAGTTTTAAGGAGAGTCTATTCCTGTTCTATAGTATCTTATGTATAATTCTTTCCTAAAAGGTTCAGGTTCAAATATTTATGAGACAGAGTTACTATTCCTTTTAGAGGCTTGTCAAGTGTAAAAAGAGGAGGAAAAAATCTGTTTGTTGAGGGGATTTACTGTATACTTCAAGTTTATTTTTAAAATAAATAGGACTTGATAGATAGAGCCATAAACAACAGGTCCCATCAGTATCCTACCAAAAGGCAATAACTGGCAGCATCTGTAGCCTGCCAAGAGCTAGAAATAAGAATGAACAGCCTTTGTCATCAGTAAGCAACAGGAAGTCTAAGCAACAATGTGAATATTGGGGTTCTGCCCTTTTAAGCATCACTTTTGTCTTAAATCCCAAATTGAGTTAGAATATTGAAAAGAAAGCAACACACTAGTGAACTTTGGGGTGCCCTGTGTGTTACATTGAATTCTTATACTTTTAGATCATAGGAATGTTGTACCTCTGTAAGCTGTGGGCTGTGATTGAAGCTCTAGAATCACAAAGACTGGGTTCAGTATTGAGGTTTTCTCAACAATATTCAATAATCGTTGCTATGGCTCCTTTTACCCCAACCTAGAAGTCTCCTTGGGAACATCAAATATAATCTGACCCATTCCTTATTCTCCTGTGGTGGTATTCATTTCACTTACAAGCATCAAGCTTTAAATGTAGGCTGGATTTGATTTAACCCAACAAATAATATAGAATGGACTCATAACCTAGCCCCTAAATTGTCAGAAGGTAGTTCTCTTCACCTTACTAGCTTTACTGAGCCTTGTTACCCTATCCAGAAATCTCTAGCCCAGTTCCCCAAATCCACACAATAATGTATCTGCCTGTTATACTGAAAGACTGTCCATTCTATCCCTTCCCTGCTGCTCAGTCTGGGACCCTAAAATCCTTGTTGCTCAGTCCTCATGATGGGGCTGCTGTTGGTGCATCTACTGCCTCTGATGTACTACTCAGTTTCTTCCCCACTACTTTCTCTCTCATTTTTTTTCTCACATGGTATTCTGAGGCTCCCAAATCAACCTAGATATCTTTGATTCCTCTGAAGTCAGTTTATGTTCTTGACCATTTGACTTCTCCTTAATTTCCTCCTTATGACCAACAAATTGAAAGTCCCTATGGTGCTTATTTTCTTCCTTTATTTTTTATACCCATTCCTATTAATTGGAGAAAAATAGTAGAAACTATATCTGCTACTATCAGTGTTGGTCTAGACAGAGAAGCTATCCTATCTGAAGCAGTCAGTCACCCTGAGGAAGAGAGGGAGGCGGTATGTGCCACATGTTACCACCACCACCATGAACACAATCTCCCCTCAAACCCTAATAAGCCTTTGAAATATTAATGTTCCCCAAATTATCAGGCTTCCTCCAAAGGTAGCCGCTGCAGTCATCATTTAATATGAGAAATCATTGTAGATGTGGGGCATGACAATAATGAGTGTAGAAGAACCTGTGAGTGGAAGCATTTCCTGGACTATTTACCCTGCTTCAGTCAAGCCCTCATAGCTGTCATCTGGAGGAGCAACTCCTGTGGAGGAAGGGCCAGGCATCCCTATGAACTGCCATCCAATTGCCACACAAACAGTCTAGGAAAGTAAAGCTTGTAGGAAAAGTAAGGCACCATGAGGAAGAGACAACCTATGTTAAGCAGTTAAGAACCATCACCACCTTGAACTCCCTCTCTTTTTGAACCCTGATGGAGGTAGCCTAGATCCAAGAACCCGAGACCCTTAAGAATCTTAATATTTCCAGTCCAGTGACCAAAGCCATCATCTTAGGAAGCAGCTCCTAAGAAGATGCAGCTTTGCAAACGTTCTTATAGGAACTACAGTCACATCTGTTGAAGATCAAGAAAAGGAGGTTCTTCATTTCCGCCAGATTTTAAGTGTAAAACAGAAGTTAATAAAGCATTTGTTAAAAAAAAAAAGAAAAGAAAAGAAGGTTTTTGTCACTAAAATCCTTGGTGCTGACAAATAATTTAACCTCAGAAACTGTTTTTTTCCCCCCAGAGGAAATGACATTAAAGAAGAGTCATTAACATCTGTTGTTTGCTGTTGCACTTTAAGGAATATGGGATCTTTCTTTCTGACTTGCAGCTGAAACTTTTTTATGTATTGTCTTCCCCACTAGAATGTGAGCTTCTTGAGAAAAGGAATTGCTTTTCTACCTGTATACCTCAAGCTTTGCATATAGTAAGTGCTTAATAAATGCTTTATTCATTTAGTCATTCACTACAGCTATGTGTATTTGGTTTACCTTAGTAGTGGGAAACATAATAGGATCATACATTTAGACTTTAAGGAAACTTGGGGGCCATCAAGTCCAACCTCCTTATTTTGCAGTTTAGTAAATTGAGGCATAGATGATTTAAGTGATTCATTCATTGGTCATTTACTAAGTATCTGAGGTGGGATTCATACCCAGGTCTTTATGACTCAGGTCCAGTGTACTTTTCACTACTCCATGCTGCCTTTTAAGCAAGTTAGTTAAATAAAAATTACAAAGTAATATGTTTGAAGAACTACAAGTCCAACATCCAATGCCATTGGGTTGAAAGTAAACCTGAGAGTAAAAAAATGAACCAACAATCTTAGTCCAGAGAATCCAGATGGACAAATCCTGTGAGTACTGATAGAAGAGGCTGAACTCATCTGGGGTATTAGGAGCGTTAAATGGTATCATTTCAGGATTTCCTCCTGGAGAGGACCATGGGTCATGCTCAATCTGGGGAACTGGAATTAGACCTAGGACTTAGTTTAAGGACCAACTAATCATAACATTGAGTGGATTTCTTTTGTCTGAATTTCAGATTCCTTTACTCTGGCATATCCCTTCTCAATTTGTGTGTTTTATTTTGTGCTAGAAGTAATTATTAGGGAAAATATGATTATTTTCTATAGGATGTGAAAATCACGGTACATAAAGGGAAAAAGTCTAGTCCTGGACACCCCAAAATAATTATGGCCACAAGAAGAGGGCAAGTAACTGTATATCAAGCACAGAAAGGATGCCCATAGCTGGAAGCTCTGATCCTTGAAACATTACTTTCATGTAAGAATGAATGCTTATATTAGATTTATCTTTATAATAAACCACTTGTAAACTAAAGTACCCAATAAGCCATCCAATAACCTAAAGAAGTCAAGAGACTTATTGCCCTGAATGGGGGATTTAGCAGTGGGAAAGTTTCTGTGACTGAGTGCTAAAGACATTTCCCCTGTACTAGTTCCAGAAAAATACTCTGATATTTCACCTGGGAAGGTGGCTTCCATTCACTGAGGTATAAGGTCTTCAGGAGAAAATTTAATTCTTTTTATTTGCATACACTCACACACACACGCACACACACACACACACACACACACACACACACACACACACACACACACACCTCCGTACATATTCTCAGTCATCTTTAGCAAATTTTCCTTAGTCTACTTTATTGGATATCCCAAAACTTCTCTCCTCTCAAATTCTGATCCATGTCACCAAAAAAATACTTTGAGAGTATTGAAATGTAACGTGTAGACATTAATCATTAAATTTTAAAGACTAATTAATTAGAAGATATGGTAAGTGGGCAGAAAAAAATGGAAGAATGTGCCTAAGAAAACAAATTTCTTCTTTGAATTTTCATAGATAATATATGACATATACTACGAAATAATTACTAAGGTAATTCACATCTAGGGACAAAGATAGGATTTTTAGGTTATAATATATGATAGGTACCTCCTCCTCTGACCAATGTAACTTCAACATATTTGAACTTTCTAATCCCATAAACTATTGCCAACGCTGAATTTAGGTGAAATTTTAATTTGCCCAGAACCTAGCAAAGTATTGTCACCTTTGTAATAGCTATTTAGTAGTTATTGATTTAATTGGATCAAAGTCCCTAAATGATCTGATTTGAGGGGCACAGAAAGCCCACTTGCAAATAATGAAACACACTTCCCTCCTTTCAGCAAAGAGACAGTTGCATTGTCAGCTCCAGTCATTGTTTTGGGTGTTTTTTGCTTAAATGTTCTTTGTTGCAGATTTCAGTCTGGAGGGGCCAAGGGAAATGGCAATGATATCAAAATAAAAGGCACCAGTGACACATTTTGAAAGCTTCTGTCCATAACCTCTCTTATATTGGACTAATATAATAGCCCAAATTGATACATTAGTAATTTATTCCTGCCAAAAGCACTGTAGGACCCTTACTAAAATGTAGTTGAGTTGTGTCAGAAAAAACAACATATTAAAATATATTCTAGGAAAGTGACTACTAGTGATGGTTCTTTTATCAGGTAAGTAGGGATCTAGCAAGGCTCTAAGAAAATGGGAAACAGAATAGATCAATTTTGATGGGGGAAAGAATCTAAAAGTTTAAAAAGCAAAATGACAAAACCAAATTAGCAGTATCAAAATTGAGAAAGGAGAATTTGCAACAAGTGAAGAAGAAATAGAGGATAATAGTAGAAAGCATTTTGCCCAACTATATGCCAACAAAACGGACAACTTAAATAAAATAAAGGGATTTTTTTTTAAATAACCTAATTGACACCATAAGAAACAGAAAATTTAAGCAACAAAATTCCAGAGAAAGAAACTGATTAAATCATGACTGAACTCTAAAGAAAGGGAAAAAAAGCCATCATTAGGTCAATTTACAAGTTGTTGTGATGGAAGTGTTCAAATATTTTAGTCATGCCCAACTCTTCATGACCCCATTTGGAGTTTTCTTGGTAGAGGTAAATACTGGAGTGGCTTGCCATTTCCTTCTCCAGGCCATTTTACAGATGAGGAACTGAGGCAAACAGGGTTAAGTGACTTGCTCAGAGACAAGCAGTTAGTAAGTACTTGAGGCTGTGTTTGAATACAACTGGATTCTAGTGCCAGCTCTCTATCTACTGCAAGACCTAGGTACCCCAACTTACACATAAATTCTACCAAACATTCAAAGAAAAATTAATTCCAATATTATATAATTAATTCTGAATATATATGTATATATGTACATATATATATATATATATATATATACACACACACACACATATATACCATCTTCAAGAATAGAACAAGAAGGGATTCAACCACATTTCTTCAATAATACAGTTATAGTCTAGATACACAAGCCAGTTAAAATAGAATAAAACAAAAACCATAACTATAGGCCAATATGCATAATGAACATTATTGAAAAAAATTTAAATAAAACATTTGCAGGAAAATAAAAAGCAAAAATAACAACAACAACTCAATGTACCACAAAGATTATACACTATGACCTGATGGGATAGTATGCAGGAAAGGTTTAACATTACAAATAGGAATGCAGGCTGATTTAATATTAGAAAAATTATAAACAACCATATTGATAACAAAATGTATAAAACCCATATGACTATTTCAATAGAGTCAGGAAAAGCCTTTGATAAAAATACAACATCCATTTCTCTTGAAACACTGGGGAAAAGAATTATTTGACTTTCCCTTAAAAGATAAATAGTATATATCTAAACTGAAGAGTTACATTTATATATAATGAAGATAAACTAGAAACCTTTCCAGTAAAATCAGGGTGAAAGAAGAGTGTCCATTGTTTTTGATATAGTTCTAGAAATGCTCAGTATAGCAACAAGACAAAAATAAACTGAAGTAATAACAATAAATAAGGGGAAAGTAAAATTGTTACTTTTTTGTAGAAGATATCATGGTGGATTTGAATTAACCTAAAGAGTCAATTAAAATCAATTAAATGTTCTGCAGACATTCAGAATATAAAATAAATACACGAAATCAGATTTCTATGCAATACTAATAAACCCAAAAGAAAACTGTACGATGAAAAATTCCACTTAAATGAATACAGAATATACGTACATAGGAGTCTACCTATAAACATGCATATAAAAACTATATGAATACAACTACAAATCACTATTTGCAGAAACAAAAAATAAAACTAAATTAACCAGAAAATATTGATTATGCTTGAGAGAAGTTAATATAATAAAAATTTCAATGCTACATAAATTAATTTACTTATTCAATGCCCTATCACTTAAACTACCAAAGGATGATTTTTTTTTCTACTAGTGACAGAAAAGGTCAACAATCTCATGGCAAATAATGAAAAGAAGAGAGAACAAATAGGGCTTAGCAATGGCAGCTCTCAAACTATTCTCTACAAATCAGTAATTCTCAAAAAAAATTGATGCTGATTCAAAAATAGATCAATAAATGAAACAGATTCTACAACATACAGAATCAAATGTATCTAGTTCATTGGCATTTTATAAATACAGCCATCAAGCTTTTGGAATAAGAACTTATTGTTTGACAAAGACAACCATATAGAAGAAATTGGATTCAGAATGTTTCACATTTTATATCTAGAAAATCTTTAAATATATATATATATATATATATATATATATATATATATATATACACATATATATACATAATGTTCTATCACAAACAAATTTTAGAAAAAGGAAAAAAAAGTTACCTTTCAAATAAATGCACACTAGAAAAATTCATGACCAAACAAATGTTGAAGAGAATCACAGAAGAAAAAAATGGATTATTTTAATTATGTAGAATTTTAAAGTTTTTTCATAAACAAATCCAATAAAGCTAAGATTAAAAGGACAACAATTAGCTGGGAAAAATCTCTGCTGCAAGTTTCTCTAAATGAACTCACTTCAAATATATGTTAGAAAGTGATTCAAATGTATGAGAATATGAGTTACTTTTCAATTGATAATTAGACCAATGATATGGACAGGGAATTCTTGGGGGAAGGAACTGACGCTGTCTATAGTCATTAGGAAAAAAAAAACACTCCAAATGACTAATAATTTAAAAAATGTAAATAAAAGTAATTCTGAGTCTCTAACTCATACTCATTATATTGGCAAAGATGACCCAAAAAAAAAAAAGAAAGAAAGAAAATGATGAATGTTGGAGAGACTGTGGGAAAAGTCACTTTGATTAACTGTTGATAGACAGGTAAACCAATTCTGGAAAGCAGTTTGGCATTATACTCAAAAAGTTACTTAAGCAGTGCACTTCTTTGGCGCTGCTATACAGGTGCTAGGTCTATATGCAAGAACAAAGAAATAGGGGAAAAGTCAGATAAGTACCAAAGCATTTATAGCAGCAACTTTTGTGGTAGAAAAAAAAAAACAGCACCTTGTAACTAAGCAAGAGAGGAATACTGATTTAGTTGTAGTTTATCAGTGGTGCTATAAAACAGATGAAATAGGTGGTTTAACAAAAGACATGGAAAGATTTGTATGAAGTGATACATAGTGAAGTGAGCAAAAAAAGGATGATATATACTACAAACATTGATATAAAAATGAATTATTATGAGGGCTTATAAACTGATGAAGAATGAAATGAATAGAAATAGACCAACTTACTCAATGACAACACTGTAAAAACAAAAATCTGTGAAAGTTATATAAAAGGAAAATTCTATTTTAATATTTCATTATTAGAGGGATTTGAATATTAATCTATTAAAGACTAGTGTTTTCCTCTATGCAGGGGTTCCCAGCATGATTATCTCTCAACTGAAGCAGATTGCAACTCATCTGTAACTCATGTAATCTTGGATAGTTGCCTGAGGTTCAAAAATAAATATCCCATGGTAGTGTAGCAAGTAGGTGTCAGAGGTGGGATATGAACCCAAGTCATCCTGACTCTAGGTCTAGACTCCATTAACTATACCAGGCTGATCCTTATATTTGGGTGCATCAAAGGTCAAATATTTCCCCATAAGCTGGATGACAGGCATGACCCCACAATTCCAGCGTTCTGAAAGAGACTGTGTTATTTAAAGGAAAAGAAATACTTATTGCTCAAGGAGATATGAAATTGACACTAAACATCACTGAATTCATTACCTTAGACACAGAGTGTGCTTTTCTCATGACAGTAATCCAGTACAAAGGTCAGTTAGCAAACGCTTTTTTTCAGCTTGAACAACTTTCCCGCTCTAGGGTAAGCAAGGGCACATCAGCGATCTGCTTATAAAAAGCAGCCGCTATGTGCCATCTATAATGCAGACCTACATATCTGACCTAAAAAGGCCATCGTTTGGATTTCTCAAATAGAAAATTCATATCAAAAACTTTACTGGCAAGAGAAGAGGTTTCTGTTTAGTCAGAAGTGGGCCAGCAGGCTGATATCTTGACAGCAAACTGTAGAAGATAGCACAGGGCACTGGAAGAAATGTGGGTTTTTTGTTCCCTTCCTCATTTGACATAGCACAGATGAAATCCTCTTCTTACACACACTTCTTCTTTGCATGGCAGGCTTGCCCTAGTATGTTCTAAATAAGATGAGCCATTGATTTCCTACTGCACAATTAAATTGGTGTTTTCTACACATGTTCAAGTACTAATGGGTAAGCTTGTTCATTACTAAGATTGATATTCACTGAATAGGTCACCTGGAAATGCCCATGGAGAATTTACCAATTCTATTCTATTCACTGAATATTCTATTCTTTTCATAGAATTTACCAATCCTTTTCTATTCATATTAACAAATTAGACTAGAAGGAGACTATCATTCTTTGGTACTTGAAATCACCCCACCTAAAAAAAATTCAAAGGATACTTATATTAAACTTTACAAGCTGGGGTGTGTGTGTGTGTGTGTGTGTGTGTGTGTGTGTGTGTGTGTGTGCGTTTAATGACAGACAAAACATAGCCAAGGAACAAAAGATGGCTTGGTGTGGGCAGTGGTTTTTTTGTGTCAAACTCAAATAGAAACAGATCTCTGCTTTAAAAAAAAATTCCTATCCAAGTGCATTGGGCAGAAATAGCCATAGCAACACTTTGAATGCATTATATTCCAAAGGAGGAGTGTGGTACAGTGGAAAGGACACTAGGGGGAGGCAGCTAGATTTCTTAATACATAGAGCACTAGACTTGTATTCAGGAAGATCTGAATTCAAATTCCACTCCTGCTACTTACTAACTGTATGTGGCAAGCATTTAACCTCTTTCAACCTCAGTTTCATCATTTATAAAATAAAGACAATAATTTCCCATCTCTCATGGGATTGTTGAGAAGATCAAGTGACATGGCATATAAAGTCCTTTGCAAAATCTGAATCTTTATATAAATACTGTTATTGCTATTATCAGCAGGTCTAGAGTCTGGTACTTTGGGTTAAAATCTTGCCTCTGACTCTTACTCTGTATACTTGGACAAGTAATTTCACAACTATCCTGGTACTGGGGTTCTCATTTGTAAGATGAAGAAGATGGATCAGATGGCTTCTAAGAACCCTCCCATTGCTATATCTATGATCCTAAGTATGTACAAAGAGCAAGAGGCAAGAATAGAAAGTCACATGTACAATCTTGTTTCCAGTATAGCCTGAATGACAACAAACCCCATAAAGTAATTCAGAGCTTGATTTGCTGCTCAGTTTCAATTAACTGCTATCTTTTCTAAGCAGCCTGGTTGCATGATCAACTAAAGAAGAAGGTCCAATGTAATCTCTTTAATTTCCGCAGTACTAAAAGGAAAACGGGTGGCTTAATGTTATGGTTTTCACTCCTGCCACATTTTACGAAATCTGGCCTAGATTTGCCATCCAAGTATCTCATAACTGATATGAAAAAGTTAGATGACATCCTCAGAAATGAACACAAGGATACGTTGCAATTTCCTGTGCCATGCTCACCACATAGTGGTCTACCTTTTCTCATTGTGGATGTGTTGGAAAGCTTGTTTAACATTCCCAGATCTCTCCCCTTATTTTACTTTGGGAATGCCATCTGCTTTACCATACAGTGCCACCAGAGGAATTAAGGCACTCAAGGTTTCATCAGATTGGTTCCATGTTGAAACTTTTCTTATCCTTTCTATTCCCTTTACTACATGTGGTAATGTTTAAACCCCTGCCTGAGATGACATGGCCCAAACAGGTACATTCTTCATCATACTTCCCCCAATCAATGTAATTTTGCAATAATCACATCAATGTATCCTAATGAAACTCCACCACCGATATCATAAAAACCTAATGTAATGACAATTGCTGATTTCCTAAAATGCAAAATATTAATCATTTTCAACTACTAGGTGGCATTATTAACTCCTTACCTGATCCAATTTACTGAAATATGGGACCTGGTACTTTAAAGTCCTAGGTTCATCCTGGTGGTTGTGCCCTCTAGTATTCTAGGAGGGATGTTGATGCAATGACAAGCTTTCTTTGGTTCTCAGAGAATATGTGACTTATCCTTTAGCCTCATTCTTCTTTGGATTATTTGCTCATATCAATGGGATATGTTAAGCATAGATTTAGCCTACCACAATTATTTCCGAGTCCCTACCCACCAGAAATCTTTCCTTCTCTCAGAGTCAGCTCTGTTTAAATGAACCCAAGGCATGTGACTTTGGTGGCTTGGTGCCACAACAGATAGAGTGTGAGACTTGGAGTGAAAAAGACCTGCGTTCAAATCTTGACTCAGATAGTTTTCAGATGTATGACTTTGGACAAGTCACTTAACCCCTGCCTCACTTTCTTTTTCCTATAAAATGGGAATAATATAGCACCTACCTCTCAAGGTGGTAAAGGTTAAATGGACTATTTGCAAAGTACTTGGCATAATGCCTGCCACATAATAGGTGCTATAAAATTTCTGTCTAGTTGTTATCATCATCATCATCATCATCAACATCAAGCATCATCATCATTACATATTACAAGGCAACAGAGAGATACACTTAGAAACTAGGTAAGACAGGGTAGAACGCCAAAGTGTCTCACTGTTTATATTTAGGGCAGAATTAGTAAAAGTCCATACTAAAGCACCTACCATGAAGTTATTTGCCAATAGTATTACCCAGACCCAGATCACTTCTATCTAGTATTGAAACATATTCTGAACTCAACAATTCCAAGATAAAAAGTTCACTTTTTAGTCGTTCCCTGGCTATTCTCTCCTGCAAAAATGCATAAAGAAGTTTAGAAACTATTGCACTATTTTCAGTTTATTCTGAATTAATGATATGTGGCAGGACAAGTAAGGTGAAGGAACTCTGGATCTGAGTGTCAATCCTTCATGAAGTACAGAGTAGGAACCTAGGAAAGGCCTGTGTCTACAGCTGATGCTCTTTCCATTTGGGATTCCATTGCTGTTATACTCCAACTTCTTCCTTCCCCAGCTAGCTTATTACTTATTGAATAGGAAGAATGGATTCAAAGGTACCTGCCACCATTCTGCTATCTCGGATCCTGAGACTATCAGCTTACATCTGCAAGTCACATGGGCAGGTAATTAACATTTATTAAGCACCACAGCACACACCATGTGATATATGCCTTGCCCTCTCAGGGAGATTATGCAAGCCTTCCTAACTGAGGCAAGGTGAGCCTTAAATGAAAGGTTATGGCTTTCCTGATCTATTCTCCAGTCTCCCTGTACTTTCCTGATTTCCCATATACGTATCTTATTACTGACCCCCCCATTCTAGACTATTAGCATCATGAGAAAGGACAAGATATTAAAGGCTTCTAGCCAAACTTCTAAATTTATAGATGGGGCAATTGAAAACCAGAGAAATGAACTATTTTGCTAAATAATATATAGCAATCTAGTGGTAGAACAAGGGAACAAGAACTTATATCTCTTGTATCTCCCCGATTTCTGGCTCCTGTGCCCCTTTAGATTGTATGGTTCTTGAGGTCAAGGATTATCTCTGTAGCTTCAGTGCCTAGAGGCATAGACCCTTAAAAGTTCCTGATGATTGACTGATCATACATCCCTTGTTCCTGTTTGACTGCTGGGATAGTGACTGGCCAATCCAATCCAGTGAACATTCATCAAGTGCCTCCAGTGTGCCAGACACTATGCTAAAGGCTAGGGGTTATAATTAAACAAAAGAATGAAAGCCATTGCCCACAAAGAACTTACAGTCTAAAGGGAGAAATAATACACAAAAGGAAGCAGAAAGGGAGAGGGACAGAGCATCACAGAGTGCCCAGTGAAGGGGCTTCATGTTCCATGGAGTTGAAACCAGGCAGGGAAGCAGATAGAAAGTGAAATCCATCTTGGACCTCTTCATACAGACATACTTTCCTCTCCCTCTTCTCTCTTATTTCCCACTGACTCTAAATCACTTTCTTTCTTCTCCCCTTATATCAATCTACATTTTCCTTCTACTTTTTAGAGTCTACCCCTCGAGTTTCAGAAAAGCTTGAAGAGGGATTTTACCATTTACCCTTTTCAGGTAGTGGCAAGTGATGGAGATTTCCATTCAGTGAACAAAACTGCCAATATTTTAAACAAAACATGGTCCTTTGTGCTGTAAAGTTTGAAGTGTGGATATCCAATTAAGGCAGTAAATATGGCCTAATTAACATTAGGCTGACTTGCTTAAGAAAGAAGGGGAAAAACAATCTACAGCAAAAAAGATTTGATTTACTTCAGTATCTGGGGTGCTGGGTAGGCTTAGTGCTCAGGGCTCGTTTACTAGGAGCTTTATTGCCCATGACTGGCTTCAGTTTCCTTTACAGTCACCTACAAGCTATGCCAATTCAGCTATCAGGCAGATGACGCAGCCTGAAATTTTTAATGGGCCCTTGGGGTCAGCTGGAGGATCAATTTCCCATTTTTTTTTTCCTTGATTGAATAGAGGTTTCCCTCTAGCTCTGGATTCTGGGATTCTAACAGACTTCAGTTGGAGCAGCTAATGAGAACTCCAAAGCATGATGGACATGTTCAGTGACATACCCAAGTCCATTCTCAGGATGACCTTTGCAGGGCTACTGAAATAGACTAGAGTGCATGTTATTTTTAAGGGCAAACCATTGGTGGAAAGGACTTTAAAACACAGGAAACAAAACCAAATAACATGGTTAATGATTTGCAATCATAACATCAAATAAAGCCAAAGTAAATTACTCTATTTCTACCCATTATAAGCATTCAAGATTGATTTCTATTCTATGAAAGATCTAATTTTTCTTCCTCTTTGCTTTTTAATTCACAACATCATCTTCCCCCTCCTACCTCTCATTTTTTTCACTCTCCAGATTTCCTATCTCTCTCAAAGACCTGATAACTGTAACTTCTAGCCAACCTGCCTAGTTTATTTATAGATTGTATGAAAGAAGCCCCCATATTTTTTGTTGGGTTTTGAAGTTACCTTAGGAAAGAAATGGGCGCTCTGCCTGAAATCCTTGAGAAAAGATCAATCTTGGACACCTTTCTGTTTCTTAGACTCAATAAATAAAACCTTAATGGGGTCAGTTCTTTCAGTGCTTAAAGTAGGACCAGATACAGGAATTTTGTATTAACTGAGTCCCAGAAATAGTTGTAAAACACAGAAAATATGAATAACTCAAGGAATGAGAAGAAATGTGTTAAAGTGTGGAAAATCCAGAATTTGGATCCCCTGGATTTGAATTCTGTCTCTCTCCTACTCACTCTCAACTTCCATTCTCACTCTCTATAGTTTTCTATCTCCCTGCTCATGTCTTGTCCCATATATGGGCATCATTTTATGTTTTGTGTATTGTCTTTCCTGAAATTTAAGGAACTTGAGGGTAGGCATTGATTTAACTTAATTTTTAAAAAATCCTTAGCACTAAGTATAAAGACTTGTACATAGTAAGCACCTAATAAATACTTTTTGATTAGACAGAAGAAAATGAGAAAAGTAGATATTTTGCTCCCTCTCTGGCTTCAGAGGACAGTTATAGTGGAAAATTGAGATGAATTTATCTTAATTGCTGAGGGAAATTTCACTGCTAAGTGCTTAGAAATGTAGTCATGTAGCTGCTTAACTGTTGAACCTTGCTATTACCTACCCACTATGGTTTTATTTCCCTCCTTTCAGTATCCTTGAGGATAAGGAGTATCGAGTTTTTAACTTTGTACCCCTTGCACCCAACACAGTGCCTGTCAAAGACTGGTGTTCCCAACATGTATCACATTCCCTTGCACTTAATAAGAGCTTAATAAATGCTTCTTTGTTGATTTAAGGTTACCAAAATTTCTTTAGAAATGGACTTAGTCAACAACTAAATTATTGAATTTAACCCTTCTAATATGCCCTTACTATCACCTTTATTTTCCTCTCTCCACCTTTGAGGAAAAGGATTATTTTCTTTGTACCCCTTATATTTAATAAAGCACCTGGAACAGAGTTGATGTTTACAAAATGTTTGATGGATTGAATTGAAGAATGAAACAAATTGTAAGGATACCGCAATTAAAAAAAAAAAAACAACTGGAGTTTAAAACATCAAAAAGAGAACCATGGATCACAAGGATAATTACAGTAGCATTATGGAAGAGTTTTGGTTTTGACTAAAGAAGAGTTGGCTGTAATTATGACCTGCCATATCCATGTTCTCTGTATGTTCACATCCAGTAATGCTCTATACTAAATACACACAACTAGTGGTGTCAAACTAAAATAGAAATGGGGCCAATAACCATATATAAGAATCCTTGCAGGTGCATATTGACAGAAAATCACATATTAACAATAGTTGTGTTTGATTATATTTTTTAAATTTATTTTGTCAAATACTCCCCAGTATAATTTTAATCTAGTTCTGGTTGTACTGGGGATTGTTGTGATCTGCATTGGATGCTCAGGTCACATATTTGACACCTTTGCTCTATACCAGTGAAACCACAGATCCAGTCTCTATCACTATTTTTATACTATAGCATCACTGGAAGACACTGGTATTTCAAAAATGGACTTTTGTGTTGGGGACTAGTTTGGGATCATTAAAATCCCAGCACACTTCTCAAATGTGACATAATCCACTCCATTCTATTTAGTTCTGGACTCAGCTCACTGAAGACATATAATACCTATCCTAATTACTGTGTATACTGATGAGCTAACTTAGTGGACTGACCATCTAAAATGCTTGTAATGGTCTGAACAACAGACATTCTTCATCTGTTTCTTTATTCCTATGAGGATTATTTGGCCAATGTCTTTTTTTTAATACTTTGGATATCCATAATGACAGATCTCATTAATGAGGCCCTATAATAGTTTGGGGCTTATTTGTCTTGGCAAAAGTTTCTCATCTCAGAGAAAGAACCAAGCACCAGTGTTTAAGAGCCCCAAATTTAGAACAAAAAGACCCGTATTTATATCCCAACCTTCTCGTTTAAGTCTCATGTTACATTGGACAAGTCATCTAATGCCTTTGGGAATCAGTTTCCTCATCTGTAGAATGAGAGTCAGTCCAGATCAATGGTTCTTAGGTTGGGATCCATGGCCTCCTTAGAGATAGATTTCAAGGGGACTATAAACTTGAAAAAGAAAAAAATACATCTTTATTTTCACTAACCTCTAATTCGATTATTAAAAAGCATCATTCTGTAAAGGGTCCCATAGACATCTCACTGCCAAAGGGATCTATGATACCAACAAAGGTTAATACTGGAAAGACACAATTGACACAAAAAATTTGCCTGATCTTTTCATCTTTTCTTAAATTCTAGAACATCTGGTGAAACTTTGGACTACATGACTGCTAAGGTCTTCCCTAGATCTATGTAGGATCTTGTGATCTGAAGCAACTGTAATTTCTTAAAATATTGAGGTTCTCAGAGGGATTACTTACTTTGCAAAATCACTCACTCATGTCTTCCAAAAGGTTCAGCCAAATGAAAAAAGTCTGGAATATTAGGAGCCATTATTCACAGAAATAAAGATAAGTGGAAATAATAATGATGGAGTCATCAGAAATGTAGAAAAGCTTCTCTGAAAGAAGCATGGGAAACTCCAAGAAAATAAAATTCCAGGTAAAAGAATCTGATTGTATCCAACTGAGGATACAACTGAACAGCCCCATTGTGGAAAGAAACGTACTGACACATAAACAATTGTTTATGCAGGCACAGCTATTAAAAGAGGGGGAAAAAGGAAAAAAAAGTATAGCACTATTGAAAATAATTTTTCTAGGAAAACATTTTCTCTCCCACTGAGGATTATCAGTATGAGCTCAATAATACACCAAGGATTATGTAATTAATGGCCTTGTTACTACCAATTGAACCCCAATGGCTTCTTTGCCCCATGTGGAGACTTTCCTTCTCTTTGTTGGAAACTAATGATCCCCACACATGCCACCCTCCACCCCCTGCTTTCTGAGTTTCCAATGCCAGGTTTTGATTTCAAAAGAAATAAACAAGAAAAGGCAAATTGATGAAAATTAATGGGAAAGTGATCTCATGTTACAAGGGGCATTCCCTTCCCTCAGCCCCCTTCCTGGCACATTTAATGTGGTTCAGGTAGTTTGGATTTGGAAATAATGGATGTTCTACAGGACACAGAGCTGGAAGGGAAATAATTTTGTGTCTTATGAGTAAGTCAAAGTAAATTGCTCAAAACTGATCCTGCAATTAAGAATTTGATCTGCCTGTATTTGTGTTATTCTGTTTCTGTTCTTGATGGATTTTTTCAAACTCATGTTCCACACCTGACTATGTGAGAGAGGTTTTGTTAGAGAATATTCTATTCTGTTTGTTAGATAGTCAATTCTGTTTTCTAGGAGATGAATTCATGGTGAGCAGCAAATACACACAACTGTCATCAAAATCCTTCTTATATTGCTTGCAAACATAAAAGTACAATAAAATGGAGAGGAGAGAGGAAAATACATTTTTGGAGCCTGCAGATATTAAAGTCAACTCACTCCAAAGAGGTATGATACTAGTTAGCTTGACTGACTTGTTATTATACTGGAACAATCAAATCTTAAAGTTGTGAGGAACCTTAGAGATCATTTTGTCCAACCTCTTCATTTTCTAGGTGAGGTAACCAAGAGAAACGATTTGGATTAGGTCACATGGCTGCCAAGACTGGGGCTAAGGCTTCCAATACCTGGCTCCAGGAGCAGTATTTCTTCCATTCTTTATAATTCTCTTCAAAACTGTATAGCCACATAACTGGTAGATTTACCTCATCTTTTCTGCCTTTTACTTATCTTAAATACAACAATCTGTTGTCAAAGAGATAAATGTAGTCTATTTAAACAATGGCACAGTTCTGGCTATTTTCTAGAATAATTGGAATTTTGGAGTTGGAAAGGAGCTCAGTAAATATTTAGGATAACCCATGTCTGACAAAGGATCCTATCTGCAACATTGACAACAGTAGTTCAAGTCTTTCCTAGAATAACTCAAGTTAGAGGGGACCCAGTAATACCCAAACTATGGCATTCCTTCCTGGCATAGCTCTAATTATTTGGATGTTCACTTCTTACATGAAAACTAGAGATGCCTAATTTCAATTCCCACCCATTGCCCCTTATTTTGGACTCTGGAACCAAGAAGAATCAAAGCATGAGAGACTGCTTCATGTAGAGTCAAGAAGATCTGGGTTTCAATCTTTCCCCTGACACCTACTATCTATGTGACCTTGGGCAAATCACTGAACCTCTCTCAGACTTAATTAGCTCATCTGTAAAATGGAGATAATATCATCTATTTCGCAGCATTGTTGCAAAGACATAAATTAATGCCTATAAAGTTCTCTGTAAAACTTAAAGACAGTGGGGCTGCTAGGTGGCACAGTGAGTAGAGTGTCTGCCCTGGGGTCAGAAGGACCTGAGTTCCGATCTGGCCTCAGACACTTAACACACACACAAACAAAAACCTAGCTGTGTGACCTTGGGCAAGTTACTTAATCCCAATTGCCCTCCAAAAAAGCAAAAAACAAAAACAAAAACAAAAACAAAACCTTAAAGACAGAAATGGTATGACAATAATAATAATTGCTATTATCATTATCATTTTAGTTATGGCAATGGTAATAATAATGGTTATCATCATTTCATGACAGCTCTAGAAAACAGTCTCATGACCCTATCCCTCTAATATTTAAATAAACCAAGTTGCTACCAGTGCTTACATATCATGAATCTGAGCATCTTTACCCTTCTAGTTGTCCTTCTTGGAATATTCTCCCTCTTATCAAAGTTTCTGTCCATGTGTGACTCCTAGAGACAAAACAATCTCCTCCAGATCTAGTTTAACATGGAGTGATTTAGATGATAGTCACACCCAGCAAAAGACAAGAAAAGGGTACTTATTTTGGAGTCAGAGGACTTTGGGTTCAGATTCTGGCTCTGCCACTCACTATTCCTTTGGCCCTGAACAAGTCACCGGACATCTCTGGGCTTCCATTTCCTGGCTTGTAAAATGAGGAGGTTGGACTATGGCCTCCATTTCCTCAACTATAAAATGAGAAGTTGCTCTATGACTTCTACTTTCTCAACAGTAAAATGAGCAGGTTGGACCATGGCTTCCATTTCCTCAACAGTAAAATGAGGTTGGCATTGAAGATCCCTCCTAATTCTAAATCTGTGATCTTTAATCCTATAAAATATGACTATCAACATGGCCCAGGATTACAGGACCCTAGATCCAGAGCTGGGAAGGGCCTCAAAGGTCAGGGAGTCAAATGCCCTCATTTAGAGAAGGCTGATTCTCAGAAAGGTTAAGTACCAAGGCCAAGATCACATAAATCGTAAATATTAAAAGTGAGATTTCACCCCAATCTCTTTCCTTTCACATCAAATCCTTTAGTCTTTAACTTGCTTCTTTTTTTTTAGAGGCAGGAGGGAAGCATTATTGAATTATCAAAGTGATGCCTGAAAAAGGAAATCATTGACCTTATCAGATGGACTTTTTTTTCTTTTTGGTAACTGGAAACATGATTATGACTGAGCAAAGCCTGACAAATAAATTCTTATATATCTTAGGAGGAGGTCTTTGGCAATAGTGGCTTGAGAAAAACTATTAAACTTTTAAACACACTCAAAACAAGCTTTGTTTTACATTACCCAAGAAAAGATGAAGGAAATTAACTCACTACTTGCCTCCTCACATAATTTAATCTTCATGAAACTTTAATCATCATTCGTATGCTGTTCTTATGCCACAAGGAAGAAAATATGCCCGCCCCCTCATTGAACTCATGGTTTGTAGTAAGGGCACATGTGAGTACAATTCAAAACGATGCTGTATGTAACAAATTTAATCATGATGAGCCATTATGTCCTTAAAATTGGTTCCTCCTCTTCCCCACTGGCACAGGGGAGGCAGAAGAAAGAGGAGCCATTCTCTCAAATATGAAATTCATGAAACGCTTTAATTCTTTGACAGCCAGACACCAAGAAGAGAAAAATCATTTCTTCTCATAATGCTATAGAGCCCCCAGGCAAATGTAAACAGGAGATGCTGTTAGACTTTAAGGATTCATTACAAGTGCTAAACAGCTAAGCAGAGCTGCTCCTGATTTATGTGGAATTCCATAGCATGGGTGGGGAAGGGAGGAGGCTTATTCAATTATTTACTGAACTTCAATAAGAATAATGACTATTTATCAAGCCTGAACATAACACAGTTAGGCTTATTTATTTCATAATATACTTTACATTACACTGCAGGGTATGTGGGAGAAGAACCCTGTTCCTAAGCTTTATTTGCTAGTCACTATTCCATTCCAATGAAGGATTGTCCTGTCTCTTGGACACTACAGAGTTTTAGTATTTCTAGACTCTTCTAAGAAAACTGGTTTATCTGATATAATCAGAAAGACTTTAGAGAAACCCTTGGGTCCTCTCCAGTGTCTTTGCCAAGAAAACTGCAAATGGGGTCATGAAGTCAGACTTGACTGAAATAAATGAACAATAATTGCTATTCTATTATAATCCATAGAGTCCCTAAAGCAATGGTTTTTATCTAATCTCAAAAATATGTCCAAATATCCGTTTTAGTGGGGGTGGGGCATAGCAATATTGTGCTATTTGTTGAAGAAACTTGAGAGTCTATATTTAATATTGGGTTCTAACATTGGGAAAACCATTGTAACATTTTCTTTTCTTTTTTCTTTTTTTTTTAAACAAATGCTTTATTAACTTCTGTTTTACATCATTCATTTCCACCAGATTTTGAGTTACAATCATTTTCCCCCCATTATTCCCCTACCCAACCTCCGTGAATAGCAGTCCCACAAGATATCGCCTCCTCCAATCTGCTCTCTCCCATACCTTCTCCCATACCCCCATCGACTTTTCCATTAGAGGAAGATGAATCTTTGTGTCCCAATGCCTGCACATCTTATCTCCCAATTATAGGCAAAAGAGTATTAATAATAGTATTTATATATATATTTGAAACATTTAATGTTACGACCTCGAATTTCAGATCCATTTCCTTCCTCCCTTGTCACCCATTCCTTCTTGGGAGATAAGTAATTCAGTATATGTTGTACATGTCTAGCTATGCAAAACATTATCATGGTAGATATATTGTACAAGGCTGCTTATAATTCCCTCCCACTCATCCCACCCCCCACCTGGTCCACTCCCTACATGATCCTGTCCCTCTTCTATAGTGGGTACTTCCAATCTCCCCTCACCCCAGTGATGCCCTCCCTTCCATCATCCCTCCTCTCATCCCCCTTCCCCCTATCCTGCTGCAGGTTGAGATATCCCATTTAGTATGTATGCCATTTTCTCCCTGAACCAAATTCAATGTGAATGTGGTTTTGCCTTTTTAGCCTTCCTTATTCTCCCCCTCCTTTGCAACCACTTCCCCTACATGAGATAGTTTACCCTACCATGTCTCTCCCCATCTCCTCTTGCCACTTTCCTCTCTCACCTCATAATTTCATCCCTTGAGTATTCTCCCTTCCCAACAAATTCAACCTATGCCCTCTATCCATATATAACTGTAACCATATACACACACATTCACATATGTATTCATATGACCACACCCCCTTCTTCCATTATTTTCATAGTGAGAAAGATATCATCAGTCACAGATATTGCTTTTCCATATAGGAATGTAAATAGTTCAACTTTGATAAGTTCCTTTTGATTTCTTTTCCCTGATTACCTTCTCAGGCATCTCTTCCTTCTTGCGTCTGGATGTCAAATTTTCTATTCAACTCTGGTTTTTTCCTCAAGAATGCTTGAAAGTCCTCTATTCCACTGAATGACCATATTTTCCCCTGAAACAAAATACTCAGTTTTGCTGGGTAGGTGACCCTTGGGTTCATTCCCAGTTCTTTTGCCCTCTGGAATATCATATTCCATGCCCTTCGATCCCTCAGTGTAGAAGCTGCCAGGTCCTGGGCTATTCTGATTGTGTTTCCACAATATTGAAATTGTTTCTTCCTGGCCGCTTGTAGTATTTTCTCCTTGATCTGGGGATTCTGGAACCTGGCTATAATATTCTGGGAGTTTTCTTTTTGGGATCTTTTTCAGGAGGTGATCGGTGGATTCTTTCAACCTCTATTTTGCCCTCTGGATCTAAAACATCAGGGCAGTTTTCCTTGAGAATTTCTTGAAGGGTGATTTCTAGGTTCTTCCTTGATCATGGCTTTCAGGTAGTCCAATAATTTTTAAATTGTCTCTCCTGGATCTATTCTCCAGGTCAGTGGTTTTTCCCATGAGATATTTCACATTGCCTTCTAATCTTTCGTTTGTTTGGATCTGCTTAACAGCATCTTGATTTCTCATAAAGTCATTAGCTTCCATTTGCTCCAGTCTAACTCTGAAGGAATGAATCTCCTCAGTGAACTTTTGAGATTCTTTTTCCATCTGGCAAATTCGACTTTTTAAGGCATTCTTCTCCTCATTGCCCTTTTGGGCCTCCTTTGCCATTTGAGTTAGTCTATTTTTTAAGGTGTTGTTCTCCTCAGTCAGGCTGTTGACCCTCATTTCATACTTTTCCTGCATCCTTCTCATTTCTCTTTCCAATTTTTCCTCCACTTCTCTTATTTGATTTTTAAAGTCCTTCTTAAGGTCCTCTATGGCCTGCAACCCGCTCATGTTTTCCCCTGGGGCTTTTGGAGCAGGACTTCTGACCTCACAGTCCTTTTCCCACTCTATGCCCCCAAAATAGGAGTCTAGGGTTGCATTTTTCTGTTTCCTTTGCCTTGGCATGTTGCCACTTAATTGCTTGACTTTTGGGCTTGTTGCCACACTATGGCTTTAAGGCCAGCTAGAGGAATTTTCGTCCCGAACGTGTGGGGGGCAACTTCCGTTTCTGGCAAGCTGTAAACCCACCCACAACTTCCACCCTAGATCACAATCCAGATCCAGGGAGGTTAAAGCAAGAGCGATTACCCCCCAAGACTGATCGCTGGATCTCCCCACGATTTGTAGGCTGGGAGCCGGAAATGCCTATGAAAACTACAAAATGGCGTGTCTCCTCAGCGGCTTCTAGCTCCCAGGGGAGGGAGCTGACGCATTCCCCAAATACAGGTCCCAAAGTCCATAGGACACTAACCTCTTACTTTGTCCTAGGCATGTCTATGTTGATAATTCTGGAGTTGACACAGCTCCTGGTGTTCTGGGGTTCCTCCAGCTGGCTGCTGGCCCTGTGGCCCTGGGGCTAAAACCTCGGCTCAAGAGGACCTGGGCTTGGCTCGGCTCGGCTCCTGCGCTCTGCGCTCTGGGCGTTGCCGGCTCCCAGACCGCTGCGCTGGTCCTTCCTGCAGGGCTGCTGGGCTGTCCTCAGCGGGAGGTTAGCTTCTCTGTGTCGTTCTGTGGGTGCTGGGGCTCCAAAAGTTGTTCAGAGTCCTTTTTTACATAGTTTGTGGGGAATCTGGGGGCAGAGAGGCTTGGACAAGCTGTTTCTCCTCCGCCATCTTGGCTCCGCCCCCGTAACATTTTATTTTCAAATTTTCATTCAGACCCATGCAATGCCAATTTTACAGGTGTTTTTCTACACCCTCTCTAATGAGTCTGATTGAGAAAAAAAATTACACCAAGTTTACCAAAATTAGAAATTGGAAAACAGATAAATTGGTAAGGGTGTGGGTAATTGGTGTGGGGAGGTTAGATCCTACCCCTTTACAAAAGAATTCTGTAAGTTCCAAACTCCTCTAGGGTACTTAAGTATTTGTTTACAGATCATTAGCCTCTTGAGCAGGAGGCCAGAACAGCTTCTTACTCTTTGCAGGTTGAAGATCAATCTGAAATGTGTGTAATTCAGTGGGAAAAGAAATCTTGAATAGAACCATTTAACCACCACTCCTCCCCACCCCTCACCCTACCCCCACACCCCACCTCCCCGCCCCAAGGATGGGACATTTCCTTTTTTTTTTTAAATAATATTTTTTTCCTGTTACATGTGAAGACATATTTTAACATTCATTTAAATTTGAGTTCCAAATTTTCTTTCTCCCTCTCTCACCTCTCTCTTCCCTGAGACAATAAAACAGTTTGATATAGGTTACATATAGTCAGTGATACAAAATATATGACCATATTCGTCATGCTATGAAAAAAGACAGATTCAAAGGTGAAAAAACCATGAAACAATACAGAAATTGAAAAAAGATATATATCAATCAGCATTCAGATTCCATCAGTTCTTTCTCTAGAGGTGGATAGTAGCTTTCATCATGAGTCATTTGGAATTTACTTGGATCATTGTTGAGTGCAGCTAAATCAGTCACCATTCTTCATCAGACATTATGGCTGTTACAGTGTACAACATTCTCCTGGTTCTGCTCACTGCACTTTGAGTCAGTTCATATAAATATTTGCAGGTTTTTTTCTGAAGTATGCCTGCTCATTGTTTTTTTAGTAGCATGGTAATATTTCATTACAGTCACATGCCACAACTTGTTCAGCCATTCCCCAATTTATGGACATCTCCTATTTCCAATTCTTTGCCATTATAAAAAGAGTTGCTATATGTAATTTTGTATAAATAGGTCATCCCCTGTCTTTTTTATCTCTTAAATTTACATACCTAATAGTGATATTGCTGAGTCAAAGGGTATTCACTGTTTTATAGCCCTTTAGGCATAGTTCTAATTTTCTCTCCAGAATGGCTGGATCAATTCAACTCGACCAACAGTGCATTAATTTCCCAATTTTCCCATATTTCTTCCCATATTTATTATTTTTTTCTGTCAGATTAGCCAGTCTGATGAGTGTGAAATGGTACTTTGGAGTTGTTTCAATTTGCATTTCTCTCATCATTAGTGATTTAGAGTGTTTTTCATATGACTATAGGTAGCCTAGATTTCTTCATCTGAAAACTGCTTGTTCATATCTGCATTATGTTGGGGTCAAAATAGACTTTGTTGGGCTGAAGCTGATCAGACCAAAAGCACTTCAGAAGGCTCTCTACCCTAGGTGAAGCAGATATTGTGTGTGAATATTTGGATCAGGCCTCTAAATTTGCTTCTCATGTTTCTTTTGCTACTGCAATTCTGCTTTTTCTCAAGACGGTATTTCCCATGTCTCACAAGTGATTCCAAGTACTTCAGAGAGATCTTGAGAATATCTTTGTATCATTTTCTTCTGACCTCTGTGTGAGCATTTACCTTGTTTGAGTTCTCCATAAAATAGTCTTTTAGGCAAACATACTTTTGACATTCAAACAACTGGCCAGTCCATCAGGGTTGTACTCTCTGCAGTTGGGTTTTAATCTTTGGAGGTTCAGTTGGAGTAATGACCTCAGTGTCTGGTACCTGGTGATCTCAGAAATCTTTCTAAGACAATTCAGATGGAAGAAATTCAATTTCTTGGAATGGTACTGGTATGCCGTCCAGATTTTACAAAGTATACAACAATGAGGTCAGCACAACAGCTCTATAGATCTTCAGTTTGGTAGGCAGCCTAATACTTCTCTCCTGCACTTTCCTTCAGGGCCTCTGTAACAGTGAGCTAACTCTGGAATGTGTGGGTTAGAAAGCATACTCCAAAGGTAAATGCACTTATTCATAGCATTCAGAATTTCTCCATTTGCTATAACCAGTTGTTCCATGTAATGGATAGTAAAGTGGTGAATAACATCTATTTTATTGGTGTTAATTGTTAGTCCAAAATTAGCACAAGTGGCAGAGAATCAATCCATACATACTCTGCTGCATCTCAACCTTAGAGGCTGCTTTGAGTGCAAAATTATCTGTGAATAAAAAGTTGCAAACTAACTCTCCCTCCACTTTTGTCTTATCTTAAAGCTTTTTCATTCTAAATAATTTTCCATCTCAGTGGTAGCTAACCTTGACACCATTTTTATTCTTATTGAACACATCTGATGGCATCACTGAAAATATCATGCTAAAAATCATGGCAGCAAAACATAACTGCTTCACTCCATTGATTACTGGGCGCACAAGAGCATCATCAATTATCTGGATGCTGAACAGGCATACCATCATGAAACTAAAGCATTACTGTGTATATGAGACACTTTTTGATCTCCCCAGTGATTACTGCTAGTAATGCTCTTTCTGTACTTTCAAGATGTTTTGCATTTACATATTTTTCAGCATATTACACAGAAGAAGTTAAGGTTCTTAAGGGCAAGAAATTTTTTTCCAGTTCTTGAAATCATAGATCCTAGGAAAATAACTGTCTTGCAACCAGCAAATGTTTAACAAATGATTATTGAATTGAATTAATTTTTACCAGAATGTCCACGGTCAGGGTTAAGTAAAATTTCCCTTTTTTTGACCAATGATCTAAAGAAAGCCTCTGGTGGGGAAGTTGCTGCTAAGCTAAAATGAATTAGGGGATTTTCTGCATTATATTTATCTATTACTAGGATCCCTCTCCCAATAGCTGGAAAAGGAAACAGAAGGACAGTCCCTTGCATTTGTAAGCCACTTTGTGGTTAATTTTTTTTTTTTATCAGTGGATCTCAATTACCAGTTAATGGTCTTTGTCCTGATGTGGGCTTTGCCTTTGGAGCAAATTATATACAAGAAATGCCCTTCTATTGCGAGCACGAAAATAATATTTTATGAGTTAACTGTTTTATGAAGTTTCAAATGAAAATAAGTCAAATAAAGACTATAATATCATTATTAGAAGAATGGTGCAGAAAACAAACAAACAACAAAACCAGTCTTCTGGTTTATGTTGCCCATCTAATGATGTTTAATGAGGTATATCCATGGTCTCTAAGCTTTGTCACCACCTTACCTAAAATTGAATTTTGGTTTTATCTGCTGTGTCTTTGCAAAATGGACCCTAAAATGGACTTGACTATGATCTCTGGGGAATGTTTTAGAAGTTTGATCAAGGTAGATAGACCACAAAGAAAAATAAATGTCTAAGAGACTAAATGCAGAGTGAGATTGTCTGGTTGGCCATGGAGAAATGGAATGGATCTGTTTTCTCATTCAAGATATGATAACATATATATGTATGTATACAGATATACATACATATATACCATATATACATGCACACATATAGTTATTATTCAGTTATTTCACTTTTTGACCATATTTGGGGTTTTCTTGGTAGAGATACAGAAGTGGTTTGCCATTTCTTTCTTCAGCTCATTTTACAGATGGGGAATTGAGGCAAAAAGGGTTAAGTGACTTCTCAGGGTCACATGACTAGTAATTGTCTGAGGACAGATTTGAACTCATGATGAGCCTTCCTGACTTCAGGTTTGGAACATTATCCACTATATCTTGCTTCTTTTATGTATATATGTATATTTCCATTAAAAAGTAATATCCTTGAGCATAGGGATTATTTCACTTTTGCCTCTATCCTCAGCTTCTGGCACAGTACCTGGCCCTGGTAAACATTTTGTAAGTGCTTATTGATTGATTTGTTGTTTTCCCTATATTAGCAAAGATCAAAATCTTTACACAACTACACATTATATTCATTTCTTGCCCTTGTTCTCTCCTGCTGGATGCTTTCATTTCACTCTCTTTACAATTCACAAATATTAATATATCATAGGAGTAACTGTCTCTTGGTTACACCTATCTCTCATTACATAACTACCCTAGGCCCTTTTCTGGTTATCCATATCTTTAATGATGTCCCTTACCAATCACCAATCATTTAATAAGTATCTACTAGCTCAGTTACTGAGCTAGGCAATGTCCATGCAAAAATCAAAATGACAGCAAAAATCTTAGTCTTCAAACAATTTAGTCGCTAACGAGGGAGAACATAGGGTACATATAAGAACACACAAAATAGACACAACAGAAAGAAAAGATAATTTTTGGGAAGTTGCTAGTAGTGAGATCAAGAAAGATCTCATGTAGGAGGTAGATTTGAACTGAACTTTGAAAACATCTAGAATACTTGTCATTATGCCACATATTGTATATTTATCATCTTTGGAAATCTTTGGAATTAACTTGTATTCCACATGTGTTAATCTGTTACCTTTTGGGTCACCTTCAACTTCTCTTATACGATGTGTGGCCATGTAGCTTGATCAAGAAAATATGTTTTGTTTCATTGTAGTTTTCCTGTTAGGAAGCAATTAGGGATGTTTGGAAGCATTGAATGCTTTCCCAAATGCTATCCAATATAATCTACTCTTTTCCTCCTACTGATTTCTGGGTCAAGCCCACTGTCCTTCAGAAGTTGTCCTCTAGATAGCCACTATGTATCTACATAGTATACATACTATATCTATATTTCTAAATTTTCAATCAATATCTACATTTTAATCGACTGACCATTGAACCACATGTCACAGTCTGCATATCAGTTATTTGTAATCTAGTTATTTTTTTCAGTATAGATGATTAGACTGATCTGTCTCAAGAAACTTTTTTTTTTTTTTTTGCTTTTTGGAGGGCAATTGGGGTTAAGTAACTTGCCCAAGGTCACACGGCTAGGTTTTTGTTTGTGTGTGCATTAAGTGTCTGAGGCCGGATCCGAATTCAGGTCCTTCTGACTCCAGGGCCGACGCTCTACTCACTGTGCCACCTAGCTGCCCCCTCAAGAAACTTTTTGAGGAAATCCCAAAATGTTATGAATTTCAATTTGTACAATATTATTTATGAACAGAGAGATCTGGAGGACCTCACCTTCTCTGGGGAATGTTTCTTCCACTTTGACCCTATACATGATTCAGGCTCATGAGATCATAGAGATCTGGGTGACCATAAGGCTTAATTATGTCTTTTGCTTTTTTGACCCCCTTTTTCTGCTGAATTCTCCCATGTAGTAAAGAAAAATCAAATAAGGTAGTCCAACAGTCTTTCTATGATTGGTGAATACCTCAAATTTCTCTGTTTGATATTTAATTTTATATTAATTGTCAGAAGCTTATTAACCAGAGTTCTCTATGTAGTTGCATCTATCAAGATAGTCTATTAGATCTTTAAGAGATGTAAGAGGGATTCATTGTTTGAAGAGAGAATTTAAGCCTTTGCTTTTGTCTACTGAGTCATATTTATTTTTTTAATTGACAAAAACTAAATAATTAGATTTTGCATCCTAAATATTTTTCAATCAACTTTGTGACAACAAAAATGTGGCCTGCTGTAAATTAAAAAAAAAGAAAAAAAAAGAAATTAACAAAGGTCTGCTAGTGACCTCATATTTTCATGAAAGATAATATTAATATGCATACAGATAATTGCCATAAAGATTTTTCAAAGATGAGAAAATAGACCTGAGTTGATACCTATTTATACTTAATCACATTTAAAATACTAATTGAATTTATTATTTTTAGTGATTTTGGTATCTTGTCTTATGGGAAATATATTATAAAATAATCCCTCAATGTTTTCAAAATTGTATCACCAACATGCCTTGATTTCTTCAGTGTGTGCTTGGTTTGTTCGAGCCATCATTCTTGGCTTTATTTTAAACAGAATATCTACTTCTTCTTTTAACCACCTTTAGGTACTTAGCTATTAGACTTCATGTATGCTGCATTTTATCTCAGTGATGATGAAAATAATTGATTATAGAAATGCTGCCAAATCCATTCCATTTTCTATTTATTCTTCTTCTACTTACATATATAGGTATTAAGTTGGTTTCAGATTTTCTGAAGTGTTATATATTTTTTTTAAGTTTAATCTGCATTTATTAACATTTTCTCCATCACTTTATTAAGTCCAGATAAACAAGAAAATAGTAAATCAAGACCTGATTTGGAGCTTTGCTGATTTGAAGTGTAAATGTTCACACTGAAAATTAAACAGAGGGGGGCGGCTAGGTGGCGCAGTGAATAGAGTGTAGGCCCTGGAATCAGAAGGACCCGAGTTTGGCTCCAGCCTCAGACACTTAAGGCACACACAAACAAACAAAAAAAAAACCTAGCCCTGTGACCTTGGGCAAGTTACCTAACCCCAATTGCCCTCCAAAAGGCAAAAAAAAAGAGAGAGAGAGAAAATTAAACAGAGGGCCCTGGGAGCTGATTCCAGCAGGCCTCAGTGCTCTTTTCAGATTATAAACTTCTTGAGGACAGGAACTAGGTTGTTTTATTAAGCAATATTAAGTGTAAGACATTGTGGTAGGTGCTGAGGATACAAAAATATTTTTTTCAATAATATTTGTTGAACTGAGTGGAATTCTTGCTGCAAAGGATACATTCCTTTCTTTTTTTTTTAAAAACAAATACTTTATTAACTTCTGTTTTACATCATTCATTTCCGCCAGATTTTGAGTTACAATCATTTTCCCCCCATTATTCCCCTACCCAACCTCCCAGAATAGTAGTCCCACAAGATATCACTTCCTCCAATCTGCTCTCTCCCATACCTTCTCCCACACCCCCATCGACTTTTCCATTAGAGGAAGGTGAATCTTTGTGTCCCAATGCCTGTACATCTTATCCCCCAATTATAAGCAAAAGAGTATTAATAATAGTATTTATATATATTTGAAACATTTAATGTTAAGACCTCGAATTTCAGATCCATTTCCTTCCTCCTTGTCACCCATTCCCTCTGGGGAGATAAGTAATTCAGTATATGTTGTACATGTCTAGCTATGCAAAACATTATCATAGTAGATATATTGTACAAGGCTGCTCATAATTCCCTCCCACTCATCCCACCCCCCACCTGGTCCATTCCCTACATGATCCTGTCCCTCTTCTATAGTGGGTACTTCCAACCTCCCCTCACCCCAAGGATGCCCTCCCATCCATCATCCCTCCTCTCATCCCCCTTCCCCCTATCCTGCTGCAGGTTGAGTTATCCCATTTAGTATGTATGTCATTTTCTCCCTGAACCAAATTCACTGTGAATGTGGTTTTGCCTTTTTAGCCTTCCTTATTCTCCCCCTCCTTTGCACCCACTTCCCCTACATGAGATAGTTTACCCTACCATGTCTCTCCCCATCTCCTCTTGCCACTTTCCTCTCTCACCTCATAATTTCATCCTTTGAGTACTCTCCCTTCCCAACAAATTCAACCTATGCCCTCTATCCATATATAACTGTAACCATATACACACACATTCATATATGTATTCATATGACCACACCCCCTTCTTCCATTATTTTCATAGTGAGAAAGATATCATCAGTCACAGTTATTGCTTTTCCATATAGGAATGTAAATAGTTCAGCTTTGATAAGTTCCTTTTGATTTCTTTTTCCTGATTACCTTCTCAGGCATCTCTTCCTTCTTTTGTCTGGGTGTCAAATTTTCTATTCAATTCTGGTTTTTTCCTCAAGAATGCTTGAAAGTCCTCTATTCCACTGAATGACCATATTTTCCCCTGAAACAAAATACTCAGTTTTGCTGGGTAGGTGACCCTTGGGTTCATTCCCAGTTCTTTTGCCCTCTGAAATATCATATTCCATGCCCTTTGATCCCTCAGTGTAGAAGCTGCCAGGTCCTGGGCTATTCTGATTGTGTTTCCACAATATCGAAATTGTTTCTTCCTGGCTGCTTGTAGTATTTTCTCCTTGATCTGGGGATTCTGGAACCTGGCTATAATATTCCTGGGAGTTTTCTTTTTTGGGATCTTTTTCAGGAGGTGATCAGTGGATTCTTTCAACCTCTATTTTGCCCTCTGGATCTAAAACATCAGGGCAGTTTTCCTTGAGAATTTCTTGAAGGGTGATTTCCAGGTTCTTTCCTTGATCATGGCTTTCAGGTAGTCCAATAATTTTTAAATTGTCTCTCCTGGATCTATTCTCCAGGTCAGTGGTTTTTCCCATGAGATATTTCACATTGCCTTCTAACCTTTCGTTTGTTTGGATCTGCTTAACAGCATCTTGATTTCTCATAAAGTCACTAGCTTCCATTTGTTCCAGTCTAACTCTGAAGGAATGAATCTCCTCAGTGAACTTTTGAGATTCTTTTTCCATCTGGCAAGTTTGACTTTTTAAGGCATTCTTCTCCTCATTGCCCTTTTGGGCCTCCTTTGCCATTTGAGTCAGTCTATTTTTTAAGGTGTTGTTTCCCTCAGTCAGGCTGTTGACCCTCATTTCATACTTTTCCTGCATCCTTCTCATTTCTCTTTCCAATTTTTCCTCCACTTCTCTTATTTGACTTTTAAAGTCCTTCTTAAGGTCCTCTATGGCCTGCAACCCGCTCATGGTTTCCCCTGGGGCTTTTGGAGCAGGACTTCTGACCTCACAGTCCTTTTCCCGCTTTATGCCCCCAAAATAGGAGTCTAGGGTTGCATTTTTCTGTTTCCTTTGCCTTGGCATGTTGCCACTTAATTGCTTGACTTTTGGGCTTGTTGCCACACTATGGCTTTAAGGCCAGATAGAGGAATTTTCGTCCTGAACTTGTGGGGGGCAACTTCCGTTTCTGGTAAGCTGTAAACCCACCCACAACTTCCACCCTAGATCACAATCCAGATCCAGGGAGGTTAAAGCAAGAGCGATTACTCCCCCAAGACTGATCGCTGGATCTCCCCACGATTTGTAGGCTGGGAGCCGGAAATGCCTATGAAAACTACACAATGGCGTTTGTCCTCAGCGGCTTCTAGCCCCCAGGGGAGGGAGCTGACGCATTCCCCAAATACAGGTCCCAAAGTCCATAGGACACTAACCTCTTACTTTGTCCTAGGCAAGTCTATGTTGATAATTCTGGAGTCTCCACAGCTCCTGGTGTTCTGGGGTTCCTCCAGCTGGCTGCTGGCCCTGCCGCCCTGGGGCTAAAACCTCGGCTCAGGCGGACCTGGGCTTGGCTCGGCTCGGCTCCTGCGCTCTGCACGCTGCCGGCTCCCAGACCTCTGTGCTGGTCCTTCCTGCAGGGCTGCCGGGCTGTCCTCAGCGGGAGGTTAGCTTCTCTGTGTCGTTCTGTGGGTGCTGGGGCTCCAGAAGTTGTTCAGAGTCCTTTTTTACATAGTTTGTGGAGAATCTGGGGGCAGAGAGGCTTGGATGAGCTGTTTCTACTCCGCCATCTTGGCTCCGCCCCCTGAAGTGTTATATTGACCTTCCTACTTTTTTGTGATTTTATAAAGCAGTGGTACTTGTTATATTCCGTCCTCCTCCTATCTAGTGTCTTACAAATAAGTTCATATTCTTAAAGCTCTGTACTTGACTTCTCAGTTTGTTAATCAACTCTTTGCTGACTAAGAATTTTGAGCTCTTTTGACCTCCTCCTTGTGGCAGCTGATTTGCATCCCTGAAACTTCCATTACAAAAAAAACAAACTCTTATTGTTACCATTTCTTTGTCAACTTCAAGGTTTGCAATTCAGTTAATGTGCTAAGGCAGATAAGGCCTCTTGGTTTAAATGCAAGAAAATACTAAACTTGAGCTCATGAAAAATTTACTTTGTGTCCTAACATGAGCTTACCACTAGTGTTTGACATTGTATATTATAGTGCTTCATTTTTATTGTATATTATAGTGCTTCATTGTATATTATAGTGCTTCATTTTTTTCTGAACCATCCATTATGGTAATAAATCATATAGCCTTGGGCAAGCCCCAGTCATTCTGGACTTTAATCTCCTCATCAGAGTAGATAATCTGTAAGATAACTTCCTCCTAGGTAGCACAGTGAAAGCTAGGTGATGCAGAGGATAGAGCCCTGGACTTGGAATCAGGAAGATCAGAGTTCAAATACTGCTTCAGATACTTACTAGCTTTGTGTTCCTGGACAAATCAACTCATTTGCTTCTTCATCTATGAAATGGAGATAATAATAGCATATAGCTTCCAGGGTTGTTGTGAAGATAAAATGAGGTATTATCTGTGAAGCTCTTTGAAAGTCTTAAAGTGCTACATGGAACAGAAAGCTAGGATCATGATTATTATTCTAAAGTTCCATGATTTAAAAAACAAAAATAGGGGGGGCGGAGCCAAGATGGCGGAGTAGAAACAGCTCATCCAAGCCTCTCTGCCCCCAGATTCTCCACAAACTATGTAAAAAAGGACTCTGAAAAACTTCTGGAGCCCCAGCACCCACAGAACGACACAGAGAAGCTAACCTCCCGCTGAGGACAACCCAGCACCTGCAGGAAGGAACAGCGCAGTGGTCTGGGAGCCGGCAGCGCGCAGAGCCCAGAGCGCAGAGCGCAGGAGCTGAGCTGAGCCGAGCCCAGGTCCACGTGAGCCGAGGTTTTAGCCCCAGGGCGGCAGGGCCAGCAGCCGGCTGGAGGAACCCCAGAACACCAGGAACTGTGGAGACCCCAGAATTATCAACATAGACTTGCCTAGGACAAAGTAAGAGGTCAGTGTCCTATGGACTTTGGGACCTGTATTTGGGGAATGCGTCAGCTCCCTCCCCTGGGGGCTAGAAGCTGCTGAGGAGACGCGCCATTTTGTAGTTTTCAGAGGCATTTCCGGCTCCCAGCCTACAAATCGTGGGGAGATCCAGCGATCAGTCTTGGGGGGTAATCGCTCTTGCTTTAACCTCCCTGGATCTGGATTGTGATCTAGGGTGGAAGTTGTGGGTGGGTTTACAGCTTGCCAGAAACGGAAGTTGCCCCCCACAGGTTCGGGACGAAAATTCCTCTATCTGGCCTTATAGCCATAGTGTGGCAACAAGCCCAAACGTCAAGCAATTAAGTGGCAACATGCCAAGGCAAAGGAAACAGAAAAATGCAACCCTAGACTCCTATTTTGGGGGCATAGAGCGGGAAAAAGACTGTGAGGTCAGAAGTCCTGCTCCAAAAGCCCCAGGGGAAAACATGAACGGGTTGCAGGCCATAGAGGACCTTAAGAAGGACTTTAAAAATCAAATAAGAGAAGTGGAGGAAAAATTAGAGAAATGAGAAGGATGCAGGAAAAGCATGAAATGAGGGTCAACAGCCTGACTGAGGAAAACAACACCTTAAAAAATAGACTAGCTCAAATGGCAAAGGAGGCCCAAAAGGGCAATGAGGAGAAGAATGCCTTAAAAGTCGAATTTGCCAGATGGAAAAAGAATCTCAAAAGTTCACTGAGGAGATTCATTCCTTCAGAGTCAGACTGGAGCAAATGGAAGCTAATGACTTTATGAGAAATCAAGATGCTGTTAAGCAGATCCAAACAAATGAAAGAGTAGAAGGCAATGTGAAATATCTCATGGAAAAACCACTGACCTGGAAAATAGATCCAGGAGAGACAATTTAAAAATTATTGGACTACCTGAAAGCCATGATCAAAGAAAGAACCTAGAAATCACCCTTCAAGAAATTCTCAAGGAAAATTGCCCTGATGTTTTAGATCCAGAGGGCAAAATAGAGGTTGAAAGAATCCACCGATCACCTCCTGAAAAAGATCCCAAGAAGAAAACTCCCAGGAATATTATAGCCAGTTTCCAGAATCCCCAGATCAAGGAGAAAATACTCCAAGCAGCCAGGAAGAAACAATTTCAATATTGTGGAAACACAATCAGAATAGCCCAGGACCTGGCGGCTTCTACACTGAGGGATCGAAGGGCATGGAATATGATATTTCAGAGGGCAAAAGAACTGGGAATGAACCCACGGGTCACCTACCCAGCAAAACTGAGTATTTTGTTTCAGGGGAAAATATGGTCATTCAGTGAATAGAGGACTTTCAAGCATTCTTGAGGAAAAAACCAGAGTTGAATAGAAAATTTGACATCCAGACACAAGAAGCAAGAGATGCCTGAGAAGGTAATCAGGGAAAAGAAATCAAAAGGAACTTATCAAAGCTGAACTATTTACATTCCTATATGGAAAAGCAATATCTGTGACTGATGATATCTTTCTCACTATGAAAATAATGGAAGAAGGGGGTGTGGTCACATGAATACATATGTGAATGTGAAAAAAAAAATTTAAAAAACAAAAATAATTTAAAATGCTAAAATGTGTTGTTCATTAAAGAAACCCAGCATTTTGGAATGGCAATGTACTCAGAGAGATTCACATTCATTCAAATCTGTAATGCCTCAAGACAATGGAAGGTCAGGTCCCTTAAATAGCAGAATATGCAAACTCTTTTATGTCATTTCCATGTCTTTCAGAGTGATCTGAGTGAGCTGTACTTGACTTCCCATTATACTGAATCCCATAGATACACAAATGACTAAGTCAGGAGATCTGTCTGCTTAGTATTTATCATTTTTTTTGTAATGTGAACTATACAACTTTTTTCTATGGTGCACATTGTATAGTGAATGGGTAATATCATCCCATCTTAACTCCCTATCCTTCTCCATTGGTCCTGTTTCCATCTTAGCCCTCACAGACATCATCTAGGGAAGCAATGATGTGGACATGAAATTTGTCAGTTGCTTCCTAGAGTAATTCTTCTGAAGACCCAGGGGGAGAAAGTTCTTTCCACCAAAGTCCTTGGCACTATCAAATACCTAATCATCATGGTTTTATCTATGGAATTGACATTAAAGTTGTATCATTAAAAGCTTTGCTCCATACCTTGATGACCATGGGGTCTTTCCATTTAACAGAGCTGAAGTTTCCTATATGTGATGTCTTTGCCTATTCAAATATAGTCTCCTTGACTGGCTTACTTTTCTATTTATTTCCACAGCACTTTGCACAGAGCCTGACAAATAATAAGCACTTAATAAATACTTTTTCATTCATCCATTCATTTATAAATGATGAAGTGTTGGCCTTGTAATCAGGAAAAAAAAAACTGGTGTCAAATTTTCTCTTTAATGCTTATTAGCTGTGGGATGATAGACAAGTGTCTTAAACTCTCTGATCCTCCTTTTCCTCATCTTTAAAATGATAATGGGAATATCTCTCTTCCAGGGTTGCTCTGAGGTTCACATAAACAATGAATATAAAATATTTTGTAATATCAAAGCATTATTATTTTCACTCAATAAATACTTCTTGAATCTACAGTAATTTAATGTGGAGGGGAAAAACAAAGGCTATAATTCCATATTAATGGCACAACAAACCTAGAAGATACACTGAATTCTCTGGTATCACAGCTCACTCAGGGGAATATGTTAATTCATTGGTTTTTATTTTTTAGACACAGAATGTCACAGGCTGCCAGAGTCCAGCTGCTACCTCAGCTGGAGAGCTGAGCTATGCTAGGTCTAAGCTCTAGTTCTTGACAGGAATTTCTCTGGAGAAGGAACTTTGGGAAGAGGGAAAGGGCTGGCACAAAAGTGTTTCCATTTCAGATTCACAACTGATAGCCAGAGGAATTAGTTTATAGAATTGTGGGAGAACAAATGAACAAAAAGTAGTAAAGAGGAACCCCAATGTTTCAGTCAGCAGAAAAGAGGAAATACTATAGGTAAAGTGTCCTTGAATGTCAATTAAAATACATTGAGCTGCCCACTTTTGTCCACTATAATTTAATTTATTAAACATAAATACAAAGTGAGAAAAGAAAAAAAATATTGCCATATAGCAGAACATAAGAGAATTCAATATAAAGTAATACATATTCTTTTTAAGAAAACCTATATAATAAATACTACACTATATTTTCAAAGTTTTGCTTCCTTGTATGTTTTCTTTTGCCCTCTGTCATGCACTTTTTATTGTATTTTTTCCATTCTTCCCTACCCCAAGAAGGCTAAAATTAGGTGCAGATATATATACACACATACACACACACACAAACATATACACATATATTCACATACATATACACATGTATACACACATACATACATACACATAGATATCCATAATCATATACATATATACACATATACACACAAATATATATATGTAAGACTGTATTATGCTTATTTCCACTCATCATCTGTTTCTCTGTAGGTGGCTAGCATCCTCCTTCATAAGTCCAAGTCTTTCCAAGTTTTTCTAAATCCACCAGCTCATCATTTCCTACATATTTGTATAAAAGGTGTTTTGTGTTTATATTGGTATAGTTCCTGTGTCTGTTCTGGCAGGTATACTCTCATATTTTTTTGCTGCCCAGTTTTAAAATCACTGCAGTTTGAAGTTAATTTTTTCTCCCGATTCTCAGTTAGCTCTGACTCCAAACAAGAATGACTAACACACACAAAAAAAAATGTTTTCCCTCCATTGGAAACTCTCCCAAAATTCTATAAATGAAGCTTCTTAGCATAGAAACCTTAGACACAGAATCCCATACACTCAGAATTTTAGTTTTCTTATCACTGAAACTGCAACTACAATCTTGATTAAAAAATCACAACAGATTAGAATATTTTTTGATCTAACTTTGGATTTCAACAATGAAATAGCTTCCAGTGTGGGAACCCCCACTACAGAAGTAGATCACAAACTAGTCTTAAAATTTTAGTGGGTTACCTGGGGGCACTGAAAGGTAAAGTGAATTTACCCATGCTGCACAGCTAGTATGTGTCATAGGCAAGACTTGAGCCCAAGTCAACCAGATACCAAGGTTGGACTTCTATCCATAATATTAGACTATCTAATAGGCTTGTTAAAAGACACAGGTTGCCTCAGATTAAATTTAATGTCATGAATATAAGGAGTATGTCAATCATTAAAAAGTCAAATTATATTTTGGCTTTTTCAATATTAAAATATGTGAAAAAGTGAAATCAGTAATTTATGTCCAGATAACTTTGACCAAGATGGCCACATATTTGTTCCAGAAAAATATTGAGAAAAATACTGAAGATCCACTAGACCAAATAATGATCCAGAAATCCAGTGAGAAATTACAGTAAATTATATCTTCCATCACAGAACTGCACAAAAATCATTTAGAAGCCCATAGGCAAGATGACTCAATCCCCCCAAATAAAACTGGAGCCTTCCAATATAATCAGAGAAATGATATGTATAGCTAGAAATCTCAGTGTTGGGAGTGGGAGAGCAAGATCAGAAATTCCCCTGATTAAATCCTAGGATGGTTAGAAAACCATGTTGTGGAGACACTGGAAGGACCAGGGAGTAGCAATGGGCAGCAACCAACTCTATGAAGTCCAGATTGGTACCAACTAGCACTAAGACCAAGACAATACAGGCTCAGAGATTCTGAGTTGCAAGAGGACCTGGAAGATCTAGCACTTTAAACCCCAAACAACATGGCAAATGAAATTTGATTTGCCCTTTGAGACATTAAAAAAGGAAAAAGAAATAATGTAAAGGAAAGAAAAGAGGAGGAATTGTAAAGTTAAGAGTAGAAATGAAAGAACAGTTAGGTGTATTTAAATTGGGTTATGAGCTGTTTTTAAAAGACCAAAAAAATTAACAACTATTACTGAACTTAATTCTAAGAAAAAGATAAAGGACACAAATCAGCAAATTTAAAAATGGAATAAGAACAATACTGACAAATACAAAATAAACTAAGAATATTATTAAGGGACATTAAACACAGCTATACTCTAACAACCTAGAAAACTTAAAGGAAAGTGATGATTAGCTGCAAAAATATAAATTACAAAAATTCACACATTATGCAATTATTATTTTAAATAGAATAGTCTTGGAAGAAGAAATAAGGCAAGTCATTAAAAAATTAGTCCTTAAAAAAAATTAAAAAACACCTGCCCCAGATGGATTCACAGATGGATTCTTTTAAACTCACCAAGCACAAATTGTCCTGATTTTACTTAGATTATTCATAAATATACAGACATATAAAAAACCTCTTAATAAACTCTTTAAAAATCCATGTTCAAGGAAAGAAATTTTTTTTCCTGTAAAATGTGAAACACTGACTGGTAGAAGAACCAAGTAGAGAACTGAGAAGATATATTTGAGAGCAAAGAAATGGATAAAGTTGCAGGGCATTATGGTCCCCCTGCCATTATACAGGTAATGATTGTGGAATCTTGAGAAATTAGCATTAGCACTGGCCACTGGCCAAATTTTGTATGTATGGAGAGAGAGGGAGAGAGAGAGAGAGAGAGAGAGAGAGAGAGAGAGAGAGAGAGAGAGAGAGAAATACTTTTTTAGAAGAAAAAGATGCTGCTGATTTTAAAATCTGTCACAGATACATAAAATACCTAACATTTGTAGATCACATTAAGATTTCCAAAGCACTTTCTATTTCGTATCTCATGTGATTGACAAAATAGCCCTGTGATGTTGGTCCCATTATTATTTCTATTTTAAAGATGAGGAGACTGAAGCCAAGTAAGTTTAAATGACTTGCCCATGTATAAGAAGGATTCACTCATGTTTTCTTGACTCCAAGTCAAGAAAACAATATTCTATCTACTATGCCATCTAGCTGCCTAAAATAAAATTCGGAGTTCATTTCCCTAATGAATATAGATGAGATAAATTAAAAATAAAAGATTAACTAGAATATAGTAATACATTTAAATTTATCAATAAGCCTGAGCATTTTTTAAACCTCTACTAGGTTCTAGGCACTGTGCTACATGCTTTACAAATATTATTTGATGACAAGAACAAGTAAGGAATACATAAGATATGCAAGGCTTATTCAACATCAGAAATAACTACCAATAGAATAAAACCTAAATAAACAAAACTTTAAAAATCATATGATTATATCAGTATGTGCATAAAAAGGCCTTTGATAAAATCCAATATTCATTCATGATTGAAGAATGAAAAAAAAAAGCTTTTTTTCCCCAACATAATAAATAGAAACAAACTTCAGCTTGTAACCAATCTAGCATGCCATATGGAGATATCAGATGATATGCCCACTAAACAGAAGAACTTTTATTACTTTTATCTAACATTATATTGAAATTTCTGGCAATTGAAAAAAAGGACAGAGATTAATGGGAAATGAAGAGGTCAAAACAACCATTATTCATACATGAAATGATAGTGTATATATATCCAATTATCTCAGAAAAAAAGCCTAATGTAGATGATAAATTAGTCCACTAGAATTAGAAGATACAAAACTGACAATAAAATCACTCACATTCTTATTTACTAGCAATAAAGAGGAGGAAAATTCATGAGGAAACCATAGTTACAACAAAATCTATCATCTACCAGAAAATACCTTTCCTAGAAAAGTACAGAGACTCCATGAGGAATGCTGGAAAATATAATGTTTGAAATCAAAGCTGGTAGGATCATGGCTTTCGAAATGATAAGAATCTCAGAGGGCTTCTGGTCCAACCCTTCTTTTTACAGAGGAGGGAACCATAGCCTGAGGAAGTTAGATGATTTATGTGGGGTTACACAAGTATTTAGTGACAGAGCTAGGACCTGAATACAAGCCCTCTGACATCAATTTTGATGTGTGATAATGTCAATGTCCTTAAAATCTATAGATTTCAGAACCAGTGGTCTAAAGACTTAGGTAATTGGAAGAATAATTAATATTCAAGGATGTCTTGGGTTGATATAGGTTAAAAAATCATTATATTCCCAATACTTACATATATTTATCTATATTAATATATACATATATGTGTGCACATATACATGTGTGTATGTGATTATAGAATTTATAACATATTTTGTAATATACAGTAATAAACAAGTTTATATAGTATAATTATTATATATAATGAAATAACAATCAAAACACCAAAAGATTTTCTCACAGAAACTGGAGAGTAGCGTAATTAAATTTATATGGGAAACAAGTAGTGGAGGCAGCTTTAGCACAGTAGAGAGAGCACAAGCTCTGGAGTCAGGAGTTCATATCTGTCCTCAGACACTTGACATTAGCTGTGTGACACTGGGCAAGTCACTTAACCTTAATTACCTTGTCAGAAAGAAAATAAAAAGAAAGCAAGTGGCTAAAAATATTGCGAACACGTATATATTTTAAAGTGTTATGAAACAATTATCAGAAATATGTTACACTGCACAAATAAATAGAAGTATCAGAAGTATTCTAGTTGTACTCTCTCACAGTCAGACTAACTCTATCTCTTTCTCAGGCTTCTAGTATGCTTAAGGGTTGCAGTATATTTTGTCTTATATTACTGGTAAGACACCCCTATTTTTTGGGGGGGTGAGGGCAATTGGGGTTAAGTGACTTGCCCAAGGTCACACAGTTAGTAAGTGTTAAGTGTCTGAGGCTGGATTTGAAATCAGGTCCTCCTGACTCCAGGGCTGGTGCTCTATTTTCTCTTCCACCTATCTCCCCACCCCATTCTTTTATATTCCTCCAGTATTAGCAGTAACTAATACCCTAGTCCCACTTAAGCAATTAACATCAATTAGTTCATCAATTCCTTTTAAAGGAATACTTATTTATTTCAGAGAAATAGAAGGGACAAAAGGACAAACATTTCCCCCTTCTCTAACACTTCAACAATCCACTCTCTCCTATACTCACTGGGAATTCTCTGGGAAGAATGGACTTAGACCCAATTCATTTCTACATAACAATCCCCCTAAGTTCATGTCTAAATCTGATATCTCTGCTGGACAAATCTTCATCTCATCACAACTGGCCTGGGGCTCAAATGTCACTCCACATTCATCAAAATGTTAAAGGTGGGCCTGCTGGCTACAAACTCTGCTCTACCAGCACAACATCTCTAATTTCTCTAACCTAAAATGAAAGAGCCACCACTAAGTCAAACAATAGAGGCCCATGTTCATGGGCTATGGGTCACACTCAGGTGAGACCCAAGCTTCTCCCCTAACAGTATTGTCTTTCTATTTTTACCAGAACAGGCAGAAAATTCAGAATATGAGAAAAGATAGGTTCAGCTCAACCAGTGGCTTTTGAATACTTCTCAACTGTGCCTACATGGATAATCAAAGAGATTGCTCTTAACAGAATGGAAACAGTTATGAAATGTCTGTGTATGCTTCAAAGTCTTTGTTAGGGTTGCATCAGTCAAGAACTCTGGCAGACTCATCAGGGCTAAGCTTATTGGATAAGTTTATTATTTACTACATAATAAAATAGGATAACTCAACATCCAATCAAATGTATGCAATCACTTAACTAATTTACAAACATTTATTTAGCACCTATGATGTGGCAAGACATTAAAGAGACAAAGACAAAAAAAGCAGTCCCTGACCTTAAGTAGCTTACATTATATTAGTGGCAATACATATACCAAATAAAGACCAGATAATTTGTTTGAAGGTACTTTCGGGAGATTTGGAATGACCTTAGGAAGAAAGTGGCATCCAATCTGAGATTCAAGAGAAGCTGGGGACTTTAAGAGACTGAAGTAGAGAAAGAGCATATTCTAGACAGGAGGTCAATAAACATTTATTAAACATCTATTAAAAACAGCTATTATGTGCCAAGCACTGGCTAAGCACAGGAATGGGGTAAACCCTTCAAATGGCACAGAAATGAGTGATGTGTTTTGCATCAACTAAAAATCCTTCTTCTATAGGAAGCCTTTCCCAAATGCCTATTACTTCTATTACCTTTATTCTCTTAATTTTTTCCACATTTGTCACACATACATATACACCCATATTCCTATATATATCTATCTCCTCTTTTGCATATTTTTTGTCTGCCCAATTAGATTGTGAGGTTCTTAAGGGCAGGGATTGTCTTTTGCAACTTTATATGTCTTCAGCATTTAGCACAGTTCCTGGAATATATTAGGGACTTAATAAATGTTTATTGACTGACGGCATCAGGAATGACAGATAGACCAGCCTAACTGGAATGTTGAGTGTGTGAAGAGAAGAAATACATAATAAACCTGGAAAGCTAGATTGTAGTCAAGGTGTAGAGCTTTAAATGCCAAACTGAAAACTTTGCATTTCTTAATGGAGAAAGTATGGAGTTATTGGATTTTTTTTTCTTTTTGTATTTAATTAGCATTTTTATTTTTCTCCTTAAGTGACATAGTCACACCTGGGCAGCTAGGTGAACAGTGTATTGGGGCAGAGAGGGATGAGTTATAGAGACCAACTAGTGGCCCTTGAAATAATCCAGAATTCAAGGTTAATATTCTATCAAAAAAGAAAAAAAATATATAGAGAGAGAGAGGATTAATTAACAAATCATATGGGGGAAGTTGGCTAGCTAATTTGGAAGAGTAATTAATTGAGGACCACATCTTATATGAAGTGCCTCAGTGAATTTCACTGGCATGATAATATGAATAGAAAAAAGAGGAAGGCATGTTTGATTTATTGTCATTGGTCTTGGATAAGGAATCAACTGTTAGGTGACCTGCTATGAATTTCAACATGTAACCTCTCTCTTTCTCTGGTTATTGGTTTCATCTATTAATGCTCTTTTCCAACTCTAAATCTTATGATTAAGGCTAAAATACCTATAAGAATATGGAAAATGGAATGACTAATTAATCTCAACTGTGAAGGGGAGATGACTTCTTTTTAAGAAAATAGTACAAAAATGGTGAAAAAAAAGATTTCCTGATTATATTAAAATGAAAAACTAAGTACAACAAAAAGCACATAATTAAAAAGAAAAGAGACAAATTTGGAAAATATTTATGACAAATACGGTAGGTTAAAACTTGAATTTTTTTTAAATTTACAGTTAATTTACTGACCACAATAAATAAGTAAAGAACCATGAAAAGACAATTTTGCAAAAGGAAATAAAAATTGGTAATAAACATTTGAAAAATATTCTAACTAATGTTCAAGGAGATGCTAATTAAAGCCATTCGGATATGACCTCATACATATCAAATCAACAAAAGTATTTAAAAACAATGAAAATCAATGTTAGGACATGAAAAAAAATGTACACTCTTGGTTTTTAATTGTGGAAATGTTTTAGAGAGAAATCTATCAGCATACAATGAAAGCTTAAAAATCATAGCCTATGACTAAGTAATTCCATTGTGTACATATCCAAAATAGAAAACAAGATGACCTCTTTTTTTCAAGGATTGTTATTGCAGAATTATTTTAATCGCTAAAAACTAGAAATGGTCTAGTGGTCCACTATTACGGAAATGGGTTTTTTAAAAGCAATACACTAACATGATGAATAGTTTAATATAATTTAAATTAGTGAATATGAGCAATATGAAGTGTCATGGAAAGATTTTTATGAAATAATGAAAAAATGAAAGAAAGCAAAGAACCAGAAAAACAGACTGACTCCAACTATGTACAAGGAAAAGTGAATAGAACAAAATAGACAAAGAATCCTGATAGAGATTAAATGGTGGAAAACCACTTTCTACATAGAAATTCATTTATTTAAATACAAATAGTTGCAAAGCATGTGTAATTATAATTGTTGATGGTCAATATTATTTATAACAAGTTCTTTTTTTAAATCGGCTTCAGTATGAATAGGAAAAATAAATACCATTATAGTTAATGTTCCAATCTTGGATAATTTCAAAAAATAAGTAAACACTTACTATCAGAATCATTTGAATCAAACTTATATATGACTTATAAAACAATATGTTATTTTCAACTATATCTGTACTTCATTATGTCCATGACTTTTTAATCACAGATCCTAGGCTCAAAGTTATCAAGTACATGTGAGCTACAGACCATTTACATACCCTCATCCAGCTTTCTTATAAGATGACAGTACTCAGGAAAATGCTGGGGTTTCCCAAAACAAATCATTAGTATTCACATAGAACTATAAACAGGACCCTAATGAATGAATTTACTAAACAATTGTTCCTGTTTATAGACATTAGCTCAAACTAGATCATTAGCTGTAACAAATGAGCTATTTCTTCAAATGACAAACAATGGAAGAAAGAAGCCTAAGAATGAAGAATGTGTAGGGAACAGTGATGTATGACTGACCACAGGATAATGGAATTTGAGGATAACTTGCGGACAAAATGGATTGCAGTGACAGTTTTAGCATTGTTTTCATTGTGTCCACATTAAATAGCAACCAACCTGGTAAATTAGCAGAAAAATGACATGAATATAAAACAGTTTATTGTTGAACAGGAAGACTTCAGGAGAAAACAGGTTCAGTATTCTGCTATTATTGCAACCGATAAGGATTTATTTCTCTTACAAATAAATGAGATAATTGTTTAAAAAAAAACTTAACACACTACCTGGCACATGATAGGTCCTATATGATGCTTTTCCCCTTTCTCTTTCCTTTCTTGGATTATGACATCAGAGATCCCATTAATCAACATGCATTCATTAAACACTTACTGTGTGTACTAGATGCTGTTCTATGAGCTGAGAATAAAGACATAGCATAGTTCCTACTCTAAAGGAACTCACATTCTAATATGGGAGACATTGCACATCTAAGATATGCATAGTATAAATGAAAAGTATTTTCTGAGCAAAGGCATTAGCTGCTGGGAGGAAGAAGGGAGACTCGGGGACGACCCTCTACAAAAGCTAGGATTTAAATTTCGAATTGAAAGAAGCTAGAGATGCTAAATATCAGAGTTGAAAGCAAAGAGATAGACTTGGGAGTTGGGGTGTTCCCTATGAAGGAGATCAAGAAGGATGGTGTATCTGGATTGGTCAGTTTGTGGAGGGGGTGAAGGGTAAGAAGTTTGAGTAGTTAATAAGGAGTCAGCTTCTGAGGAGCCTTAAATAATAAGATCACTTCAAATGGAGCTACATTGAAGGACTGTGGAACAGGGATTTAGGCTTCACTGGAAAGGGTTCTGTCCCTTCCTCATTTGTCCTAGCCCCTTCACTCTTACTTCAGCAACAGTCCTACAGTAGGCTTTACAAAACAGGTATAAGTTCTCCAGGTATGTGTTTGGAATAGTTTTTTTTTCCTTTTTATATTTAATATATTTTATTTATTTTGTTAAACATTCCCCAATTACTTACAAAAACATTCAATTTTTAAAAATTTTGAGTTTTAACTTCTCTCCCTCCCTCCACCCATTGAGAAGACAAACAATTTTATATTGATTATGCATGTGAGGTCATGCAAAAACATACTACTGCATTAGCAATGTTGCAAAAAAAAAAACAGACTAAAAGCTAGAAAAATAAAGAAAGTAAAAAAACATATCCTTAAATATCCATTTAGAATGCTTCAGTTCTCTCTCAGAGATGGATCACATTTTTTGGATCTTTTGGATCATTGTCCTGATCAAAGTAGCTGTCATTCATTGTTTATCATCCTTATGACATGGATCTTACTGTGTATACTGTTCTCCTGCTTTTGCTCACTTCACTTTAAACCCATTCTTATAAATCTTCCCAGGTTTTTCTGAAAGCATCTTACTTGTCATTTCTTAGAGTACAATAACATTGCTCAATCATTCAACAAGGGATGGACATCCTCCAGATTTCCAGTTCTTTGACACCAAAAAATAAAAGTGGCTGTAAAGATTTTTGTACAAATAGGTCCTTTCCCTTTATCTTTGATCTCTTTGGGTTATAGGCCAAACAGTCTAGGATATAGACTAGGATATAGACCCAATGGTTCAAAGCGTATGCAGTTTGATAGACTTTGTGTATAGTTCAAAATTGTTCTCCAGAATGGCTGGAACAGTTCATAATTTCACCAACAATGTATCACTACTTCAGTTTTTCCAACCCCTCCATCATTTGTCATTTTCTTTTTCCATCATGTTAGCCCATCTGAAAAGTGTAAGATGGTACTTCAAAGATATTTTTTAATTTATTTTTTCTAATTTATTTGTTTATTTTTAGTTTACAAGATTCAATTCCATAGTTCTTTGAGTTTCAAATTTCCCTTCCCTCCCTCCCCCCTCCCCTCACAATGGCATATAGTCCAGTATAGGATCTGCAAATACTTTCACATTAGACATTAGTCAAGTTACAAAGGTGTATTGTATTAGATGGGATGAAAAATGGTAAAGAAGAAATAAAACCAAACAATGAAAAGAAAAAGATCAATTAGTTTTCTTCCATCAGGATTCAAGCTCAGTTCTTTCTAGTTATTTCTCTGGATGTAGGCATCTCTCTCCTTCATGAGTCCTTCAAAGATATTTTAATTTGCATTGCTCTAATGAATAGTTATTTGGAGCATTTTTTTATCCATATGACTATAGATAGTTTTGATTATTTAATCTGAAAACTTAATTTTTTTGCCATTTATAAACTGGGGGGGGGGGCGGCGGCTAGGTGGCGCAGTGAGTAAGAGTGCCGGCCTCGGAGTTGGGATGACCTGAGATCAAATCCAGCCTCAGAAAATGAGCACCCACACATAAATAATGACTAGCCGTGTAACCTTGAGCAAGTTACTTAACCCCAATTGCTTAAAAAAAAATAAATAAACTGGGGAATCGATCTTTTTTTTATGTAAATTTGGCTCAGTTTACTCTATATTACAAAGGCCTTAGAGCAACTTGTGGTATTTTAACCCAGTTTTCTGTTTTTATTCTAATTTTGGATCCTTTAGTTTTGTTTATGCAAGAGTTTTCAATATCATGTAAATATAGTTATTCATTTTCCTTTCCATGATCCTCCCTATCTTTTGTTTGCTCATAAACTCTTTTCTTATTAATAGATCTGACAGGTAGATTTTTCCATGCTTCTCTAATTTCCTTGTCATATCACCCTTTATGTCTAAATCACTCATCGAGTTTGACCTTCTCTTGGTATAGAATGGGATGTTGTTGGTCTATGTCTAGTTTCTGACAAACTGCTTTCCAGTTTTCCTAACAATTTTTGTCAAACTGTGAATTCTTGGCCCCCAAAACTTGGATCATTGAGTTTATCAAATACTGTATTATTATGACCATTTACTATTGTATACCTAATCTATTCCACTGACCAACCACTCTATTTCTTAGAGAGTACCAAATTGTTTTAATGATTTTCACTTTGCAATACAATTTGAAATATCATGTGGCTAGGCTGTGTTTTTCCTTTTATTTCAATTAATCCTGTGATATTTTTGACTATTTGTTCTTCCAAATGAATTTTAATGCTTTTTCCAGCTCTATAAAAGTTAACATAAAATAAATTAGCATAATTAGGATTATCATTTTAATTGCATTATCATAACCTACCCATGAACTATTAATATTTCTCTAATTATTTAGATCTGTCTTTAATTGTATGAAAAGTGTTCTGTCATTGAGTCCTTATATGGCCTAGATTTGTCTTGGTAGGTAGACTCCCATGTATTTTATATTGTCTACAGTTATTTCAAATGGAATTTTTCTTTAATTTCTTCCTATTGGTTTTGTTGGTAATATATAGAAATGCTGTTGATTTTTGTGGATTTATTTTATATCCTGCAAATTTGCTAATGTTGTTCATTCTTTCACCTACTTTTTTGTTTTTAGTTGATTCTCTTGCATTCTCTAATTCTCTAAGCATACCATCATATGGACAAGAGTGATAGTTTTGTTTTCTTATTGCATATTTTCATTCTTTCAGTTCCTTTTTCATGTTCATTTTTATAGCTAGAACTTTTAGTACACTATTAATTAATAATGGTGATAACGGATATCCTGGTTAATTCTAATTTTATTGGAAAGTCTTCAAATTTATCTGCATTACAAATAATTCCTGAACTTGGTTTTAAATAGATGCTACTTACCATTTTAAGAAAGTCTCCATTGATTCCTATGCTCTCTAGAACATTTAATAGAATGGGTGTCGTGTTTTGTCAAACACTTTTTTCTGAATCTACTTATATAATCATTATTTTTATTATTGGTACGGTTAATTATGAAAATAGTTTTCCTAATTTTGATCAGCTCTGATTTTCTGGTGAAAATCCCACCTAGTCATAATGGTTAAACATTGTGTTGTAATCTCCTTGCTAGCATTTTATTCATTTTAAAATCAATATTCATTAGAGAATTTGGTCTATCATTTTCTTTCTCTGTTTTTGTTCTTTCTGGTTTAGGTGCCAAAACCATATTTGTGCTATGATAGGAATTTTAGCAGAACTCCTTTACCTATTTTTTCAAATAATTCATATAGTTCTGGCATTAATTGTTCCCTAAATGTTAGATAGAGCTTTCTTGTAAATGAATCTGGTCCTGAGGATATTTTCTCAGAGAGCTCACTGATGAATTCTATATATTGTTTTGTAAAACAGAGTTATTGAAGTATTCTATTTCATCTTCAATTAATCTGGATTATATTTTATAACATATTTGGGATTATATTTTAGTAAATCTAATATAAGGGTTATGTATTTTTTGTAAATATTCATCCATTTCACCTTGATTGTTTTACTGGTATATGATTAGGCAGTATAAATCCTGATAATTACTTTAATTTCATCTTCATTGATGGTACATTTACCCTTCTTAATTTTTCAATGATGCTAATATTGTTTTCTTCTTTTTCAATGAACTTAACAAATACTTATTTAATTTTCTCATAAAACCAACTGCTAGTTTTATTTATTATTTCATTTTTTTTGCTTTCAATTTTATTAATCCCTCTTTTGATTTTCAAGGTTACTGTTTAGGAGTTTAATTTGATATTTTTAATTTGTTCTTTTTTCTAGTTGTTTTTTTTTTTAAGTTGCGTGCCCATGCTCTTTCTCCCTTTTATTCATATACATATTTAGAAACAGAAAATTTCCTCAAATACTGCTTTAGCTGGATCCCAGAAATTTTGATATGTTGGTCCATTGTGGTCATTTGCTTTTATGAAATTATTGATTGTTTCTATGATTTATTCTTTAACCAACTCCTTCTTTAGAATTAGATTATTTAGTTTCAGCTAATTTTCAATATATGCTTCTGTATCCCTTTATTGAGTACAATTTTATCACATTATGATCTAAAAAGGATGCATTTAAATATCTCTGCTTTTCTACATGATTATAAAATTTTTCATGGTTACTTTTTATGAAAATGACAGATACAAATGAAAACAGACTATATTCTTTTCTAATCTCATTCAGTTTTTTTACAAAGGTCTATCATATCTACCTATTTAAAGATTCCTTTCAAATCCTTAACTTCCTTCTTATTTATTTTATAATTAGATTCATCTAGTTTTAAAGGGGGGAAAGTTGAGATAATGTAATAACCTTTACTCTATCCCCTTATTTTAACTCTGTGCATGTTTCTCTGTTTGGAACAAGTTTCCCATAAGCAACATATTTTTGGATTCTTGTTTCTAATCTATTCTTTTCCCTGTTTGCATTTTATGGATGAGTTCATCCCACTCATTCACATTTAGGGTTATTAATTGTACATTTCCCTACATTCTTTTTTTTCTTCTGCTTATCCTACTTGATTTGTATCCTATCCCTTCTCAAAATGCTATTTTTATTCTGACTACTGCTTTCTTTTAATCACTTCCCCCCTTCTCTCCTCCAATTTCCCTATTGAGCAAAATATTTTTCTATTACCAATAGTTTGTGTGTGTGTGTGTGTGTGTGTGTGTGTGTATTTTCCCTCTTCGAACAAGTTTGTATATGAGGTTCAAATCTTGCCCACTCCCCCATTGTTTTCCCTTCCAGTGTAGAAGCTCTTCTTCCTACTCATCTTTTGTGTGAGATAATTCCCTATTCTTCCTCTCCCTTCCCTCTTCTCCAAGGGCATCCCTCTCTTGCCTATACATTGTTTGTAACATCATGTTAGCATAATTGATTCATTCCTGTACCCTCTTTCTGTGTAGAATCTTTCTAATTGCCCTAATAATGATACAATTTTCAGGAATTATATGTATCATCTTCCCACATAGAAAGGTAAACAGTTTAACCCTACTGAACAGCTTATGAGTTCTATTTCATGTTTACTTTTCTATGCTTGTCTTGAGTCTTGAATTTGAAAGTCAAATTTTCTATTCAGCTCTCATCTTTTCATCAAGAATGCTTAAAAGTCCTCTCCTCCATTAACTATTCATTTCCCCCAGAATGATTATATTCAATTTTACTGGATAGGTATTTTTGGATATAATCCTTGCTCCTGTGCCTTACAGAATATCATACTTCAAGCATTCTACTCCTTTAACATGGAAGTTAAATTGAGACTGCTCCCCAGGGTCCCTATTTCCCTGGGACTAGAAACAATACTCTTCCTCAGGGTCCTTGATCCCTTGAAATTGAAAGTGATACTCTCATAAGGAACCCTGTTTCCTTGTAATTACAAGTTATGTTGTTCCTCATGATCCCTGATCCCTTGGGATCTTAAGTGATACTGCTATTGAGGGCCCCTGCTCCCTTTTGATGGAACGTTTTCCTCTCTGTGTTTGAACTGTGACCCAGAAGTGGGTATAAGCAACAGAATTGCCAAATAGCATCTAGTCCAGCATGCAGTGCTATCAAAAGGATTCCCTGTAATCTCTTTTTTTTTAAACAAATGCTTTATTAACTTCTGTTTTACATCATTCATTTCCGCCAGATTTTGAGTTACAATCATTTTCCCCCCATTATTCCCCTACCCAACCTCCCAGAATAGCAGTCCCACAAGATATCGCTTCTTCCAATCTGCTCTCTCCCATACCTTCTCCCATATCCCCTTCGACTTTTCCATTAGAGGAAGGTGAATCTTTGTGTCCCAATGCCTGCCCATCTTATCTCCCAATTATAAGCAAAAGAGTATTAATAATAGTATTTATACATATTTGAAACATTTAATGTTAAGACCTCGACTTTCAGATCCATTTCCTTCTTCCCTTGTCACCCATTCCCTCTGGGGAGATAAGTAATTCAGTATATGTTGTACATGTCTAGCTATGCAAAACATTATCATAGTAGATATATTGTATAAGGCTGCTTATAATTCCCTCCCACTCATCCCACCCCCCACCTGGTCCATTCCCTACATGATCCCGTCCCTCTTCTATAGTGGGTACTTCCAACCTCCCCTCACCCCAAGGATGACCTCCTATCCATCATCCCTCCTCTCATCCCCCTTCCCCCTATCCTGCTGGAGGTTGAGATATCCCATTTAGTATGTATGTCATTTTCTCCCTGAACCAAATTCAATGTGAATGTGGTTTTGCCTTTTTAGCCTTCCTTATTCTCCCCCTCCTTTGCAACCACTTTCCCTTGCTTCTTCTACATGGGATAGTTTACCCTACCCTGTCTCTCCCCATCTCCTCTTGCCACTTTCCTCTCTCACCTCATAATTTCATCCCTTGAGTATCCTCCCTTCCCAACAAATTCAACCTATGCCCTCTATCCATATATAACTGTAACCATATAGACACACATTCACATATGTATTCATATGACCACACACCCTTCTTCCATTATTTTCATAGTGAGAAGATATCATCAGTCACAGTTATTGCTTTTCCATATAGGAATGTAAATAGTTCAACTTTGATAATTTCCTTTTGATTCCTTTTCCCTGATTACCTTCTCAGGCATCTCTTCCTTCTTGTGTCTGGATGTCAAATTTTCTATTCAATTCTGGTTTTTTCCTCAAGAATGCTTGAAAGTCCTCTATTCCACTGAATGCCCATATTTTCCCCTGAAACAAAATACTCAGTTTTGCTGGGTAGGTGACCCTTGGGTTCATTCCCAGTTCTTTTGCCCTCTGGAATATCATATTCCATGCCCTTCGATCCCTCAGTGTAGAAGCTCAAGAGGACCTGGGCTTGGCTCGGCTCGGCTCCTGCGCTCTGCGCTCTGTGTGCTACCAGCTCCCAGACCGCTGCGCTGGTCCTTCCTGCAGGGCTGCTGGGCTGTCCTCAGTGGGAGGTTAGCTTCTCTGTGTTGTTCTGTGGGTGCTGGGGCTCCAGAAGTTGTTCACAGTCCTTTTTTACATAGTTTGTGGGGAATCTGGGGGCAGAGAGGCTTGGAAGAGCTGTTTCTACTCCGCCATCTTGGCTCCGCCTCCCCCCCCCCCCCCGTAATCTCTTAAAGAGATGTTGCCATGTCCCCTTACCATCTCTAGCTATAGAGCTCCCAAAGCTGCTGCTGCTTCTATGGCCACCACCTAGTCCCGCCTCTGGTGTTTCATACACATGAACTCTGAGTTATTCTACACTGTCTTTTCACAGTTCTCTTTTGCTGATTTCCTAAATTTTGGGGGGAGCTGGAAAATTGTTTCATCCTGACCTTTTGTTGGCTTTATCACTCTCGAATTAAGTATGAGGTGTTATTTGAACGTTGTTTGGAGTGTATGTTGGGAGAGCTCAGGTGAGTGCTTCATCTACTCCACCATGTCTGCACTTTATTTTCTTCTACTTGAGTTCTACAACACCCCTTTTCTACTTGTAGACATTCTGCTGCTATATACCCTTGGAAATCCATTCCTAGAAGTTTGCATGAAAAGAGAAACAACATAGACATGTTACTTAATTGTGAGATGAGTCAATGAATATTTGCTCTTAGAAAGAGCATTCTTTTTCTCTTTCTACCAAATACCAGAGTCAGAGTTGAAGGGATTGTAGGAAGACAGATTCACTGATGTTATATCAGTAGAGCTCTAAATTGATCCAACTGTTATGGGGAGCAATATAAAATTTGCAATAAAGTGACTAGATTTTTTGTTGATAATTTTTTGATCCAGTTACAAGATTGCACATGTAGCACACATAGGTTAAAGGCAGAGGAAAATATTTATAGCAGTATTCTTCATGGGAGTTAAAATACTAGAAATTAAAGTGATGTCAATCAGTCAGGGTAGCAAGTCCTAAGAAATACGGTGTAATGGTAATGAAATTTAAAGATGCCTTTGTATTGGAAAGCTAAGAGGTATTTATCACCTAGTTCAAATTAAGCCTCTGTTAAAGAAACAGAAGGTATGAATTCCTGTTGCTGACATAACAGGAAGAGGTTTAAAAGGGAGGATCAATACTGTATATAAGAAAAAGCCTCTGGGAGGGAGAGTCAGAACTCCTTGGGATAAGCTTCATGGAGGTATGAGCAGCTGCTGCTGAGGAGGTTGAAGGGGAAAGGCCCAGGCTGGAGAGAATGATTTTGATTTTGGGAACCTGGGTGAAGAGATTTTGAATCTGGGAACCAGTTGGAGCTTCTGCTAGGGAGCTACCAGATTCTCCTGGGAGCTGCCAAATACTGAGGAAGCATGACTGTGATACTGGTACTTTTCATGGACTTGTTTGTGGCTTTGTTAAGCCTTGACTTCACCGGAACACAGATTGTGAATAATTTGAGGTTGAGTGGACACTGAGCTTCAGTGTGGAACAGGAACAGCGCAGAGAGCTGAACAAGGTACTAGGAGCTGTCTACCTTTGAATTCAGGTAATAGTTTGGTGAATCCAGGTAGGAGCTGGGGCCATGGAAGGGGATCCAGGGAATCTGAGAGACTACCTCGCGTCAAGCTGAAAGAAGGCTTTACTTGTAATTTTTCCTCCACTTCTCTTATTTGATTTTTAAAGTCCTCCTTAAGGTCCTCTATGGCCTGTAACCCACTCATGTTTTCCCCTGGGGCTTTTGGAGCAGGACTTGTGACCTCACAGTCCTTTTCCCACTCTATGCCCCCAAAATAGGAGTCTAGGGTTGCATTTTTCTGTTTCCTTTGCCTTGGCATGTTGCCACTTAATTGCTTGACTTTTGGGCTTGTTGCCACACTATGGCTTTAAGGCCAGATAGAAGAATTTTCGTCCCGAACGTGTGGGGGGCAACTTCCGTTTCTGGCAAGCTATAAACCTACCCACAACTTCCACCCTAGATCACAATCCAGATCCAGGGAGGTTAAAGCAAGAGCGATTACCCCCCAAGACTGATCGCTGGATCTCCCCACGATTTGTAGGCTGGGAGCCGGAAATGCCTCTGAATACTACACAGTGGCGTGTCTCCTCAGCAGCTTCTAGCCCCCAGGGGAGGGAGCTGACGCATTCCCCAAATACAGGTCCCAAAGTCCATAGGACACTAACCTCTACTTTGTCCTAGGCAAGTCTATGTTGATAATTCTGGCGTCTCCACAGTTCCTGGTGTTCTGGGGTTCCTCCAGCCGGCTGCTGGCCCTGCCGTCCTGGGGCTAAAACCTCGGCTCACGTGGACCTGGGCTCGGCTCGGCTCCTGCGCTCTGCGCGCCTGCGGGCTCCCAGACCACTGCGCTGGTCCTTCCTGCAGGGTGCTGGGCTGTCCTCAGCGGGAGGTTAGCTTCTCTGTGTCGTTCTGTGGGTGCTGGAGCTCCAGAAGATTTTCAGAGTCCTTTTTTACATAGTTTGTGGAGAATCTGGGGGCAGAGAGGCTTGGACGAGCTGTTTCTACTCCCAAGAAGGCTTTACTTGGATACTGTGTACTGACTGAGAAGAATGAAACATTTGTGATTGAGAGGTGAGTGGCCTGTACATTTTACATTGCCCCTTAAGAGAGTGCTGAGTAGTGACTGATACTCTAACCTAGTGTGCCCCATGAGTAGAGAACTTTAACTATTGTATTTTGTGACCTTTAAGGAGGCAAGCCTCCTTAAGGATGATTGAATGATTGAGATGATTGAGTTTATTGAGTTACTAAGAGATTGATTGACTAAATAACTATACTTTGTTCAAAACTGTGTGACCACTGTAGTGAAAACTGCATGGCCATTTTCTGTAATAAGTTGTTTTGAATGCTGTATTTTTATTATTTATGATAAGTTGTAACATTGTGAATACTGTACCTTGATTTATTGTGAATGTTTTGCTGTGATTTGTCACAATAGCATTCTTCTGGAAAGCTGCTTGTGCTTGGCTTTACATATAGAAAAAATTTTTTTCAAGCTGATGCAAAGGAAAGAAAGTGAAGTGAAGAGAAAACCAAACACAATGACCATAATAAAGGAGAGTGCTAAAATATATAAGCTTTCAGATCAATGTTAGGGCCTATTTTGGCTTCAGAAGACCAACAATGAAATGTTTCTTTCTTTTCTAAGTTGAGAGATAGTAGGCAAGGAGTTCCCAAGGAAGAATACATTGACCATGTGGTCGATGAGCAGGTTGGTTTCTTAAATTTATCTTTTTATTACATGTGAAGGTAACTGAAAATCATATTAATATTTTTAAAAACATTGATCAAACATTGAAAAAATTAAATAAATAAAATAATAGCTACCAAACTGATCTATGTTATAGACCATTTTTCATGCCATACTTCATAATTTTCTTAACTCTGTTATCCTAAATTAGATTCAGCTTGCATCACAAAAAAAAAAAAGATTGAAATGAGGTAACCTGTAGGAAGAAAAGGAAATAGCAGTTACTACTTTAGAAAATATGTAGTGAAATTTGAAGAAGGAAAGGTATAAAGATACAAAAGGAAATGGAATTAGAGAATTGGAAATATATGCTTCTAATGAAAAGAAATCAGATAGAATTGACTATATGTATATTTATGTGCATTGGAGGCATTGGAGGGGAATATTTTTGGTAATGTGAGTAGATACATATGGAAAATTACCATGGAGAATGCAAAGTAAGGAGAAAAGCATATACACTCATGTAGAAAATAACTGTATTGGTATAGAAATGGGGTGGGAGGAGGGAATGGTGACTATAAGGTAATGAGATTGCCATGGGAAACAGAAGAATTTCTCTTTTAAAAAGTATTTTTCATTCAGCATTTATTAAATGCTTACTGTGTATTATAGTATACAATAAGAGCTTACACTTATATAGTGCTCTAAGGTTTGCAAAACACATTATAAATCTTGTCTCATTTGATCCTCTTACCAGCCTTAGGAGGTAGGTGCTATTATTATCCTCACTTTACAAATGTGGAAATTGAGATTGAGAGTGACTAGGAGATTTAAGATGAAATCATTTGTTGTGTTTCAACTGGTTACTACTAAGTGAGGCAGGATTTGACCCCAGGTCCAGCACTCTGTTGAATCACCAAACTGGAAAGTGGATTAGGTTTGGTTTCCAGACAATGTGGTTACAAGTCTTACTGGTGTAACATACCGACCTTGTGACCCTAAAACAAATGATTTAACCTTTCACTTCCTCTAGCAATGCTCAAAAACAGTTGCCTTTCTGTATTGCTATAGGGAGTTTTCAAATTTAAATTACATTTATTTTTCAAAAAATAACTATTTTCTCTCCTCCCTACCTTCCTCTTTCTAATTAGAAAAAAAATAAGACAAAAGAGAATAACCAAATCTTTCTTTGTATGAAATATACATAGTCAAAAAAAACAACAACAAAGTCTTTTGTTGCCCATGTTCCTAATGAATAAACAAATAGCTGAATGAATAGATGAATGTCCTAGTCTGTACCCTAAGTCCATCACCACTCAGTTAGGAAGGGCTTAGTACATTTAACTATGTTTCTTCTGCAATTGTGATGGGTCACTGTGTTTTAAAATTTCTTAAATATTTCAAAATTGCTTACCTTTATGATGTTTTGTAATTTTAAAAAATTAGTCTCCTGGTTGTGCTCATTTCAATCTTTCTTGGTTCATAGCATTTTTCCCTGACTTCTTTTTAAACTTCCCCCTTCAGCATTTCTTATGGCTCAGGAGTATTCCTTTACAACCATATTCCATAATTTGTTAGGCCATTTATCAACTGATGGGCAGCTTCTTAATTTCCACTTCTGTGCCACCACAAAAAAGAAGAGTTGCTACAAATATTTTTGTATAGATGGGACTTCTCCCTCTTAAAATACTCCCTGTTTTGTGTAGCGTTATAGTGGTATCAATGCATAAAAGAGCTTGCACATGTCAGTAATTTTCTGGGGAGAATTGCAAATTGCTTTCCAGAATGGTAAAGGGAATTCCTTACACCAATGCAAGCATAGGTCTGCACCAAGAACAATATAATAATCTGTCAGATTATATATGAAAAAATGTATTTTCATGATACAAAAAAAGTAGGAAAACAAAACAATTCTTGGCCCCGATATGCTTTTCTTCTACTGGAAACCAAATAAAAACGTAGAAATCTAGTCAAATAGCTTTTTGGTTTTGTATCCCAATGATCTTGGCAAAGAAAATAGAGAATACTAGTTAACCTGATGTTAGAATCAGCACCCTGAAACCTATTCATCATGATTTAAGACCTCATGACCCTTTACACTGACGTTTAGAAAACTCAGATTCTCACCCTTGGAAGCTCCAAATGTGAATCTTGCAAGGGAGGCTAGATATCTGAAATCCCAACCCCATATAGAGAAGGATTTACCTTTACTATGTCCTTGACAAGTGACTAGGTGATCTCTGCTTGAAGACCTCCAGGGCCAGGAGACTCACTTCTTTAGAGAGCTGTCATTTTAGGATCTGTTTATTGAATTGGCAACTTAAAAGTAATCTGTAAAAATGGCTTAAGAATCATTTGTGCAATCTCCTCATTTTAAAATAAAGACAGGAAGAAAGGAAAATTTCAAAATGTATGGGATTTAGAGTAAGAGGACCTGTGTTCTAATCTCAGATCTGCCACTTACTAATTGTATAACTTAAAACAAATCACTGAACCCCTCTAACACTCAGTGTCTGGTTGGACTAGATGATTTTTGAGGTCCATTCTAACTCTGTACAGGTGATCCTAAATAATTATATCCCAAAGAGTTCAAGTATCTTGTGACTGCAGGTTGGTAAATAGCAGAGTTGGGATTTATATGTACAAATTCACATTCTGAACCCAGGGCTTTTGTACATACATCAAGCTGATTCTCATGGGAGCTATGTAAATGCATACGTATGCGTGCCTATATGCACTCCTGTGTGTGTATACATGCCCTGCACATGTGTATCATATGTGTATATATGTGTAAGTACACATATGTGTTTTAATTTTAATGATCGATTTTAATTTTTATAATCAATTATAATTGCTTTTATATTTTAACAATAAATTATAAATGCTAACTTTAAATATATACATATTTTTAATTTTTAATGTAATTCCATAAGGCACTTCAGGAAACAGCACTGAACTGGTTAAAGAGACATCACATATTTCTTCCTGGGCATCAGTTTTCTCCTCATTTAAAAGAAGGGGTTGGGCTTGCTGACCTCTGAAGTCCTTTCTGCCTGGAAATCTCTGATGTCATGTTACTATTTCTTACATATTTGCTGCATAACTAGTAGAGATAGGTGTTTATGCAATAATGAGGATTTGATTCATTAAAAAGTAGTAATATGAGACTTTTTAATTCATTTTCTAAGTTGATTAAAAAATTTTCAGATCTATGACAGTTTATTCTATCTCTGGTTCATTTTATTCTCTTGTTGACTGAAAATGAGCAAAAAAAGAAAAAGAAAAGTCTCTATGAATCAGTTTCTTTGGCAAGAAGTGTAAGACATTAAATGATATGTTTTATATGTGTGTATACTGTTAGCCCATTGGCTTAGAGTTAGCAGACTCCATCTATCCCATCTTGTGATTAAAAATAAAAACTTTGACCCATCTTTAGTATTGTAATATCTCTTGTGGTCTCCATGTCCTTACAAAGAACACTGGTGATGACTCAGGAATCATGTTTCTGATTGTTTTCTTTTGGGGAGGGGAGCAGTTTATTTCTTTGAAGATGTATTTCATTGAGACTTGATAACTTGAAATAATAAGCTCATAGTTTTAGAGGTAGGAGGGATCTTATAGATCATTTAGTCCAACTTCTTTGTTTTATAAATGAGAAACTTTATAAATGAGATGTCTTTAGATGCTAAGTAAATGGCTCAAGGTCATACAAATATTCAATGGATGAAATGAACTTTGAATCTCTTTCCCCTGACTCCAGATTCTGTATTGTTTTTGATTTGCCTAGAAGTCAGGAGGTTTATTGCTGTTCAGGCATTTCAGGCATACCCTGTTCTTCTTGACTACATTTGGGGTTTGCTTGGTAACGATACCAGAGTGGTCTGCCATTTCCTTCTCCAGCTCATTTTACAGATGAGGAAACTGAGGCAAATAGGGTTAAGTGGCTTGCCCAAGGGTCACACAACTAGTAAGCATCAGGTCAGATTAGCTTCCTGTCTCTAGGTCCAGCACTCTATCTGATGTTCTACCCAGTTCTCCCAGAATTCAGGAATACCTGAGTCTAAATTATGCCTCTGACATACACTGGTTATGTGACTCTAGGCAAATCCCTCTCAGTTTTCTAGATGAGTGTTTCTCAAACTGTGGTCCAAGAAACCCTGGGGGTGCCCAAGTTCAGGGAGTCTCTAAGGTCTAAACTATTTTCATAATAATACTAAGACATTTTTACTTCATTATATAGTGAAGATCAATTGAATAGAACCCAAAGTAAACAAAATCTCTTTGAATTCCAAAATAATTTTTAAGAGTGTACAGGGTTGAGACCAAAAACTTTGAGAACTGCTGCTAAGCATGACTTGCTATAACGATAGAGGGAATTTCCTTACTTAGGAGCCCAGTCCCTATTCCCATCGTCTTTTTGTCTGTCTTTGGTTTTAAATCTCTGTTAACCATTTTTGTCCTACCTTTCTACATCCAAAGATCATTCTCCTTGAAAAAAGACAAGAGAAGTAAAATAAGAGCTCAAAACATAAACTTACTCCTTGCCATGGATTTTCATTATCCTCTCCACTCTGAGCACTGGACTTTTTTTGGCCTTTTTATTGCCCCCAAATAAATTCTCTTTTTATCCTGATCTTTAGCCTTCATTGCCATGCTGAGCTTATTCTGGACTTTCCTTCTATCATTTCTTACTTGTCTGTGTTTCCCTTATCTATATAATTTTTTGAAGACTTGTCCTTACAGATCTCAGAATCTACGCATGTGCAATCTCAAAGCCAATAATTGATAAGTAACAAATTTAACTTCTTCCTCTCCCTCTTGAGCATACAAATAGGTAGTTCTCAAGTCATGATTTTCTTTCCTCTCCTCTTTTTCCCTTCTACCTTCTTCCTTTGAAATATCAATTCACTGCCCTTGACTCTATCACCCTGTGTGGATAACTCCCAGATCTATTTTTCCAGATCTTGAGTTTCTTGATCCCCATATACATATTTTTATCAATGTCCTGGGCACCTTTCTCTGGACATACTATATAAACACCAAATTCAGCACTTATGACAATGAATTCATCATATTTCCCCCAATAATTAGCTTCTCCTCCCTACTTCCCTATTTTTGTTAGTTCTGGTAAGGCTTTTCATCCATGTCATAACCGTGGCATTTCCTTCTTTCTAGACACTCTGACAGAAAATCTATTACGTTTGATTTTCCTTCTTCCATTCATTAAATTCAGTAGCCAGCTTTTACCAATTCTACTTTTGAAATGTTTCATTCCTATTTACTTCTTTGCATTTTTATGTCTCTATATTCTTTTATATAAATTTGCTTCTAGAAATAACTTTCATTGTATTCTATAAAATTAGACATGCAATATTAACTTTATTTTTGTTTTCCTTTATTATTATTTAAACATAATTATTTCTATGTTTGTCTAATTAGATATTAAGCAAAAATTCATTTTCCTTTAATTTTATATTTGTTGATTTATTTTTCATTATTGGTTACTATTTTATTGCATTATATTTTGCAAAGGAAAAATTTAAGTTTTGTGCTTTTTGACCTTTATAAGTTCTAATTTTTTAAATCATAATCAGCATTTAAACTTATTTAATACATGATATTATAAACGGTGGATTCCCTATTTTTTTCTCTATATACTTCAAATAACTATTTTAAGCATTTTACTCAAGCCTATATTTTCTTTCTTTTTTATTTGTCTTTCTTTTTAATTTGCATAATCTATTAAGGAGCTATTAAAGCCTCCCACTTTTCCTATATTTTAGTCTAAACCTCTTTTTGAAAATCAGGTAACTTTTCCTTTATAAAGTTGGTTGTTAAGAATTGACCCATACATTTAATATTGTAGTGTTCCATTATTTGTGATTCCTTTAAATATGATCATTTTCTTTCTTTTTTTTTAAAGCAATTGGGGTTAAATAACTTGCTTAAGGTTATACGGTCAGTCATTATTTATGTGTAGGTGCTCATTTTCTGAGGCCAGATTCAATCCCGGGTCATCCCAACTCTGAGGCCAGTGCTCTTACTCACTGAGTCACCTAGCCGCCCCTAAATAGGATCATTTTCTCCTCTTTTTCCACTTTAAAGCCTTAAATTCCAGGCTTTGAATTGAACTTTATGCAATATTATGACTACAGATTTTTTTTAATGATCTGAATCATCATAAATTTCACTTGAATCTTTATGTCTATCTTAAGTGTGTTTCCTTTGGACAACATATTTTTGGATTACCTTTTTCATCAATTCTGTAAATCTTTTCCTTTTCAAAAGAAAGTTAAATTTATTTATATCTGAGATTTTAATTGTTAAGTTTAATTCTTTTCTTAACTATACTGAATAATATTGTTTATTTTATTAGCATAGGTTGCAATATACTTTGTCACCAGTATTAATAAAATTGTGAGCCCTCTTTTCCTTTTATACTATTTCATTTAGCAGTTTCATCAGCTCCCATGACTTCAGTTATTACCTCCAAATATATCCCATATCTATATGCTTAGCATGAGTTAATACCTTGAACTATAGCCTCACATCCCCAATAATCTTTTGGATATTTCAAATGGGAGATCCCATAGACAATCCATACTTAATATGTCAAAAACAGAACTCATTATCATTTCTTTTCCAGCTTCCCCCTCTTACGAATTTACTTATTATTGTCAAGGGCAGCCACTTGAATTTGTAATCTCACTATTACTCTTGACTCCTCAATCTCATATAACATACATAGTCATCCTTTTGCCAGCTCCTGTTTCTACCTTCACAACATGTACATGCACGTGTGTATACATACATATACACAATGTGTGTATATACATATATGCATGTATATCTATCTGTCCATCTGTCCATCTATGTAATCTATCTATATCTCCTCTTCTCATAGAGCCTCAAATCTATTGTAAGGTCTCATGTGCTTTGCAAACTAATAATCAAAAGTATTTCTCTGAGCTCTATTATTGCCTTTAATTACTTTTCATTGTATAATTATTAGGCGTTCTTCCATTTTTGTTGATTTCTGTTTATTATTAGCTCTTACCCTCCTGCTGCGTTGTTCTCCATCAGAATAATTTTCTTTCTGACTGAATACACAGTTTTAATAAATTTCTTTACCAAGAGTTCCAAATTGTGAATTTCATTGTCATCTTGCCATATTTCTCTTTGATTCATTTAAATTTCCCCTTTATTTATGTCAGATCATCCTTTATTCTTCTCATTTAACTCATTGTCTTCATTCTGGAGTCTTGTGATTTTTTTTTTGCCTTTGTTTCAGTGATCATTTTATTGCTATTTGGCTTTGTTTCCCTTCTAAAATCTTCCTGTTTTATTTATTTCTTTTTCATTTTTACATATGTATCTTTTTTCTATTCATTTCCTTGAGGAAATTTTCTTATGAGGAAATTGTGGGAAGGTTACTTTTTTCTACCTTGGAATAAGCTTTTTTTCTTTCTTCAGGGGCTATTAGTCTGCCATTTTCTCATAAGACCTTTCACTACAACATTTCTTCAAAATTGCTCTCCTCTGAATTACAATATAATCATTTTCTTTTGATCCTAGAGTTCTTTGGGCTACATGCCTAACATTGGGATATATGGGCTAAAAGATTTAGGCATTTTATAAAAATAACTCCAAATTGCTTTCCAGAATGGTTAGATCATTTCAAAGCCTCACAAACATTGCATTTAGTTGCTGGTCTCTCCACAACCCTCCAAAACTTATTCTTGTCTTGGCCAATTTGCTGGATATGAGGTGAAACCACAGAGTTGTTTTGATTTGCATCAAACATATACTTACAGAGAAAACATTTTTTTCATTATTATCCAGGAAATAGTCTGCATTCTTGACACTTCTTTAGATATATAGATGTAATTTTCCCTCATGCTTGATTTTGGGTAAAATATAATGGTGTGGGGAAAACAGAGTGAGCATTAAGTATCCTAGTCCAGAAATAAAATGGCCAGTGTTCTATTCCTATCTGCTTCACTAGTTTGCTTCTATGCTAAGAAACTATTAATATATCTATTTCCTCACCTATAAATTATAACTCTTCTCTGCTGTATGCCTCACATTCAGAAATATTTTCAGCTTTGTGACTTGTCTTTGAAAACATTCTATGCTTCCAGTAAGGATGCTGACTATTTCTGGAATGATCATAGACAGTTCACTGGAAACCATTAATCTATTTTATGCCCTGTGGGGACTGGGATAGATGACCTCTTGAGGTCCCTTCTAGAACCATGAGTCTATTTTATATCCATATGCATCAGACAACACTTTAACAAAAGAACCCAGATCTGATGTAGAAATGCCTGGAGCATCCCCATCCTTTAGAAGTTTCACTATTACTGTGCAAATTAAAGGTCCACAGGCATCATTATTGAAGAGAAATAAATATGGTTGCATGGTAAAAAAAAAAACAAAAAAAAAAAACAAAAAAAAAACTGTCACAATACCAGAATAATTTGTGCAGCATAGATTTAAGTCTGTAATATTAAACAAATAATTCATCTGCATCTACATTTTGAGTAAGCATAGGGGAGCTGAATGCTCTTTTAAACAGGAAATCCCAACAATTACATATTTATTTCACATTTTTAAGTGATCAGTATTCTTCAATACACATGTGTCATACTGGTTCATAATGTTCTTTTGTGTGTTCCAGCTGGTTTATATCCATGTTATTATTGTGTGGGTGACATATAATCCCCATTTCATTATCTCAAACTCTAAGTCAGTGGATCTGAAGCTTTGAGATCTCAAGAATCCTTTATATTCTTAAAAATCACTGAGGACCCCCAAAAGCTTTTGTTTATGAATATTATTTCTATTAATAATATGTGATTTGAAATGTACATCTAAATATAGATCATATATATTAAATTTAAAACTGATAATTTTAAAACATATACTAATTCATTTAAGAAAAACAACAATAATTGTAAGTTCATTGCATATTAACATAAATGACATATCTTATAAAGATACCTATTTTCCAAGCAAAATAATTTAGTTAAAAAAGTAGTGTCCTTTAATTTCTTTTCTTTTCTTTTTTTTTTTTTAAAGCAATTGGGGTTAAGTAACTTGCTCAAGGTTACACGGCTAGTCATTATTTATGCGTGGGTGCTCATTTTCTGAGGCCGGATCTGATCTCGGGTCATCCCAACTCTGAGGCCGGTGCTCTTACTCACTGCAGCCACCTAGTCGCCCCTTTAGGGCAATTGGGGTTAAGTAACGTGCCCAAGGTTACACGGCTAGGTTTTTGTTTGTGCGGATTAAGTGTCTGAGGCCAGCTCCGAACTCAGGTCCTTCTGATTCCAGGGCCGGCGCTCTATTCACTGCGCCACCTAGCCGCCCCAATTTATTTTCACAAATATATTTAATGTCTGGCTTAATAGATGACAGCTTGATTCACATATATACTTCTACATTTTTTTTTGCACTATGTTGCTGTGGGTGAACCATATGAAGAAAATCCAGTCTAAAACATACATACATATACATATATTTGGGAAAGCAGTAGTGTTTTAATAGGTGAATGTTAGTATTATTTTGAAAACAGTTTTCATCTAACAGACCCCTGATAGAGTTTCAGGGACCCCTAGGAGTCCTCAGAACACACATTAAGAACTACTGCTCTAATATGCCATGATTTCATAGACATGGATGATCACTCCAGTGATGTGGATTACAACTTTTTTAGACCACTCCATCCTATAGGACTCTGGCTCATGTTATTCTTTAAAGGATACGAGGAACTATGAGGCATTAAAATAGAGGACAGCATTAAAGAAATGTAGGTCTAAGATGGACTCATCACAGGTGGAGATAAAGGGATAATTGGTGGATAAGAAGTTTGCTCCTGTCATTCTCAAGCTGACAGGAGAAAATAAGGAAGGACAAGAACGTACTGAGTAGGCATCTTGCCTACCAGTTATCCCTTTATCTCCCCAATGAGGTTATTTTCCTATCTTCCTATTTTATTCCCTCCTTGATATTAATGATCAGAGGATCTTCAAGCATGATTATGCCTTTTTTTTATTTATGTCTTTCATGGCATCTTGGATAGCTTTGATAAACACACAGGAGACATCTTGTTGGAAGAGAGTTTGTCTGTTTTATGTTTGCTGTACTGAAACAAATGCTCTTTAAAAATCAACAAGCAGCAAGTACAGTGCAATTTTGTATTTGCTCGATCTTTCAGGGAACTTTGTGACAATGAAGATAATAGAATAACTAAAAATAACAAATGTTTATTTTATGCTCATATGTATAAATATGCAATATATAAGTGTATTAAATTATGTGATATATTTATAGTCTGCATTTTGTGTCTACCATCCATCTATAATAGCACACACACACACACACACACACACACACACACACACACACACACACATACATTGATTGACTCCAGGTTAAAGATCTCTGTTTATAGAGATAAGGAAGTAGGTTGGCAGGCTGGTCATACATGATGTTCTCTCAGTTATCTTTTCCATTTTTCAGCATAAATGAGGTCTAAGATTCTGTTTTACTATGAGTACTAGGTAGCTTTTTTCCATGATTCAGTGACATATTGTGACTGCTATGGCACATTTTACAGAACACTACTTCTGTTTGAATTTCTATATGTGGAAGTGATGATGAATGATGGATCAAACCTAGATTGTTGTTACTATTGTTACTTATTATCTATTAAAATTGTAAGCATCATTCCCATGTTGGAAGATAATGAAAAAGAAGTTTCTTGTATTTAGTATGCTTTATCCTAATCCTTACTGTTTGCATGCTAAGAGATTTCTTTGATGAATAGCTCTCATAGTTTATCAATTTACTTGCTAAAAGTACAAATTTTTCTTGTTCTAACTTGAGCATGCCACCCCAATGCTTTCTCTCAGTGTTTGTGTCTAAAACTTTTATGATCTCTCTCTCTCTCTCTCTCTCTCTCTCTCACACACACACACACACACACACACACACACACACACACACACACACACACACACACATCACATTCTTTAGGGTAATAGTTGTCTATTTTGTCCAGGTCATGCTAAGGATATTTATTAGTATCCAAGCTGAGCAGACTGCCTATCCTGAGATAACCACCACTAGAACATATATCATCCTTAGGTTAATTATGCAAACCAATCTACTGTCAATTTTCCCCCAGATAATACATGCCTACATCTGAGGTCATTGAAGGTCAGAAAGTAATCCATAGGATGAAAAGACTATCCATAAGCTAGATCCATGTGTTTTGGCCAATTAGCATTCTGAAAAGATTGTCCTCAAGTTCAAGCACTTGCCACCTGACTAATTAGTGCCTGGTAGTCTTTAAGAATTTAAAGAACAGAGGAGTTCACTGCTAAGGATTAACATCCAAAGCAGAGCTATTTTGCCATAGAAGTAAAAGCAATCTAGTCTCAAATTGCCTTGTTGCCAAAGATTTGTCTTGTGATCCTCACTTGGATATAGTATTTACTTGAGCTTGGTAGTAAAGTAGAGAGTGCTGGGTTTGGATAAGGGGTGGTGCTCTTGTACTTCCCAATCACCAATGGAGTAAAACAGGATTGTGTGCTCTCTCCCAATGCTTTTTAGAATAATGTTTTAGAGACATTGTCAGATGCCTTCAATGAGGATGAAATTTGCATTAATGTCAGCTACCACAGTGATGGTAAATTATTTAACTTGAAAAAGCTACAAGTCAAGACTATAGTGAAGGGAGAATTGGTGCACATTTTGTTTGTTTGCATATCAGTGTGAAGTCAATGAAGCTTCTAAGAGAAAGACACAACAGAGTAAGAGTCAATTCTCGGCCAATGTGCCTGGCAACTTTGACCTGACAATTAATAGCAAGAAAATAAAGGTTTTCCATGAGCCAACACCATACCTAACATAGGTGGAAACATTGGTTACAGCAAATGGAGAAATTTTGAGTGGTGCAGATAAGATAACTGATCTCGGTAGTATACTTTCTAGCTTTGTACATCAAATGGACACTCCGACAGAATCACCAGGCCAAGACCATCAGTAATCGAATTCAGGAAGTGTTTATTAGCTGGCCAGCGGCAGTCCTAGGGACAAAGTCCCAGGAACTGCCCCAAACCCCAGTAGACACACAGTTTAAATAGTCCAAAAGCCACCATCGTATCAGGGGCAGGCTGGTCAGGCAGGATATGGGGCAGGGGCACTCTTAGATAACGCAGGTTGTTCAATGACCGAAGGGAGGATTTTTGGGTTTACAAGGCTTACTACTTTAGCCAGATGAGATAAGAGTGGGCTGGGGCACACTGGGTTAAAGTTGTTCGATAACCTAGTGGAATGGGGGATCTCTGGGTTTACAAGAATTCAGGATACAAAGATGGGCCCCTCGTAAGCCAGTGAAATGTCAAGGCTTACTACTTCAGTACACATAGATGGTGAGATTGACCTACATTGTCAGAACTAGCTCAATGTTTGGGAAGCTCTGGAGGGAAGTATTGAAGAGAAGATATATTAGACTGCCTACCAAACCAAAGGTCAAAAGAGCCGTTTTGAAGACTTTATTGTTATATGCCTGAGACACTTGGACATTATACCATTGTCCTACCAGGAAACTGAATCACTTCCATCTGAATTATCTTAGGAAGATTCTGAAGGTCACCTGGCCACACGAGGTACCAGACACTAAGGTCCTTTCTCAAACTGAACTTGCAAGCATTCAAGTTCTGCTGCAGATTGTTCAAATGGACTGGCCACATTGCTCTAATGCCAAACATACATTTTCCTAAAAGACTGTTATAGGGAGAACTCAAACAAAGCAAGTGCTCAAGCAGAGGTCAAAAGAAGCAATACAAAGACACTCTCAAGATCTCTCTTAAGAACTTTGGAATCATTGTGAGACATGGAAAACACTAACATAGGTCCACCCAGCATGTTATGTACACATCAAAGAAAGCACTATGCTTTGAGCAAAACAGAATTGCAGTAGGTACAAAGACGTGTGAAACACTCACATTTAGAGACATCTCCACTACAAATGTTCACATGGACTATTTGTGCCGAACCAGTGGTAGACTCTTCAGAGATAATATTAGACTGATCAGTCACACTTCGACACATTATACCTTGACCCTGACATAGAGGTGTCCTTTTATTCCCATTCGAGCACAAAGCACAATAACCATAGGTGTGTGACTGCAAAAGTTGCTAAACCTATCTCAGTTCCCATTTCCCTTTTCTATAAAGTGAAGGATTTGAACCCAAATGGACTCAAAGGTAAATTCTGATTTTCAATCTATGATCCTATGATTCATGTGGAAAAACTGACATGGGACCAAGAAAAACAAAACAAAACAAAACAAACTTCATAGTTTTGGTGGAGTTTACACTTCATCTGGAAATATTCAACAGGGTCATGAATAGCTTTGATATATGAGGCATTCACTGTATTTTCAAGATCTGGTCAGACATATTTGAGCTCTTTAATAACCCACATGTTTCAATAAATGTCAGTTGAATATATGATCACTCATTCAATCAGTAAACATTTATAAAGCACCAAGTATGAGCCAGACACTATGCTAACCACTGGGAACTAAAAAAAAAAAAAAAAAAAAAAGTCAAAAGCCAATTCCTTTCTCTCAAGAAATTTACATTTCAATGGAGGAGACCACATGCAAATGAATAAACTAGTTTATAAAAGTGAATTAGAGATAAATAAAGTAGATTTGTGGTTGCTTATATAAGCATTTTATTGTGCTTTCTTGTAGAAATGCTTGTTTTATCCCATTAATTAAAAATAAAACTTAAATAACTATCATCCAAAAGTATAGGTCTGACTGTGTCACCTTCCCCACCATTTAGTAAAGTTAAATGGATCTTTGGACTTGCGATGTAAAATGATATCCACCTGCAGATAGAGAACTGATGGACTCAGAGTGGATACTGAAGCATATTTTTTTCTTTATTTTCTTCCTTTTTATTTTTGTAACTTGACTTATTAAGATTTTTTTTGCATAATTTCATACATATGGATGCCATATTGCTTGCCTTCTTAATAGGTGGAGGAGGGATTGGAGGGAGGGGGAGAACTTGGAACTGAAAATTAAAATAAAAAAAGATCAATCTGCTGGAGAAGGTAAGACAGGTAAAATCACTTGTGTATGAAGAATATGTTTGGGGGCAGCTATGTGGTGCAGTGAATAGGGCACTGGCCTTGGAGTCAGGAGGACTTGGGTTCAAATTCTGCCTCAGATACTTAACACTTACCAGCTATATGACCTTGGGAAAGTCACTTAAATCCAATTAACCTGCATTCCCCCCCAAAAAAGAAAAAAAAAAGAATATGCTTGTCTTGATAAGGAAAAGGACCAACTCATGTGAGACTGGACTGGCAGAGGAAATAGTTTCAGAAGGCATTTTAGTGATATGAGATGGGGAGGAGGGGAAAAAAGAGAGCTCTCAGCAAGTGGCCTCATATTTTTTTTAATTTAAATATGAGGCAATGCTCTAATCTGAGGGGATAGGAGGAAGTGGAGACATGGGAGTTTGGGGGAGAGGAAGCAATGGGAAATTTGAGGAGGAATAAAAAGGTTTAAGAGAGGCTATGTGAATTGTACTTTGGGTTTAGATTTTAACATTTTGTAATGCAAGGTAAATGTTTACTACTTAACTAAAGGTATGGGGTACTAAATGTTGGGGAATAGGGGAAAAAAAACCGGAATCATCCCTTACCTTTGGAATTAATGCTACAAATCTAGAATAAAAAAAACAAAACTGTGGTGAAATCATTCTTTAGGTACATTTAAATAGATACTGCATCCCTTTCCTAATTTGTCACCTCCAGTACATGACTATATGTTAATATAATCTAATTGAGATAAATTTTCTCTGATTTTTTTTTCTTTTGAGTTCCATTTCTACTTCCTTTATTCATGCACCTGGGATTATGGTGTCATAGTTCAAATGTAGTGGCTCCACAGTTCTTAATAGTATTAAAAATAGAGTTTTCAATAAAAATATGCATATTTCTTGCATTTGCCCTTCCATTTTTACCCTTAAACACTCTCTGTAGATCTTGCTTAGTTGGAATTCTCACCAAAGTATCATTTTAAATGAGCATTATCTTCCATTGATTCCCTCTGTTTTGTAAGGTAATACTATTCACAGTCTCCCTTCACCTTTATTCTTCCAGATTTCACAATGTATATATCCCATTCCTAATGTTGATCTTGGCTGTCATATCTTTCCATGTAACAAATATTTCCTGATTAAAGTGTTTTCAGGTTCTTTTTTTCATATTTTTGCCATTGGAATTGATTTACCTCAGTTAAAGTTCTGTAAGGAATTGTTGAAATAAGTACTTATGTCATTTCTTCTTTCATTATCCCATTTTTCATTATAGACAATGTGCTTAAATAGGTTGGGAAAGGATTTAATTAATTAAAATTAAATGGCATGGGTTTTTTTTCTCATTTTTATTCTTCTTCATTGTTTTCTACTAATTTTAGACTGTGCTCTAACTAGTCAGTGGTGTGATCATAAATTGACTAAAATCGAAGAAAAGAGAAAATTGAAAGCTTAAAAAAAAACAAATTATTGAACTTGAAAAGAAACTTCAAAGATATAGCCTAAACACTTTAACTCTTTCAGAAACATATGTCCAAAAATACCGGATTCCATATTTAATGAAATCATACAGGAAAATTAACAAGAAATAGGGAAATAAATGGTAAAGCAGAGATCAACAGAATCCATAAAATACTCAGAGAAAGACTAAATTTAGCTCACAAAGAAATGTCATAGTCAATCATCAGAATTACAAAATCAATAACTGTTTCAAGCAAAAAAAAAAAATAAAGAACCCCTTTCATTTTACAAAGAAAAGCAAACAGATGTGCATAATCTTTGATCCAGCGATATCATTTCCATGTTTATATCCCAAAGACATGCAAAAAAGGGGAAAGCACCTATTCATACAAAAATATTTATGGCAGCTCTTCGTAGTGGTTAAAAACTGGAAACCAAAGGGATGCCCATAAAGTGAGGAATGGCTAAACAAGCTGTGGCATATGATTATAATGGAATATTATTTTGCTATAAAATGACAAGCAGAGTGATTTCAGAAAAACCTGGATAGACTTACACAAACTGATGCATAGTGAAGTGAACAGAACCAGAAAAGTGTTGTACATAGTAACGGCAATATTGTTCGATGAAAAGAATTGGGAATGACTTAGCTATTCTCAGCAATACAGTGATAGAAGACAATCCCAGAGGATTAATGGAAAAGCATACTGTCTGCCTCCAGAGGGAAAAAAAAAAACTGATACTAATTGAATACAGACTGAGGCAAGGTATTTTTTACATTTTCTCTCATTTTTTTACTTAAGTGTTCTTGTACAAAATGACTAATATGGAAACGTTTTACACAATTCCACATGTATAACCTACATTTTATTGCTTATCATCAAGGGTAACGGAAGAGAAAGGAGGGGGTGAGAGAATATGAAACCCAAACTTCAAATAAAAATGTTAAAAAAATAAATTTAAAAGAAAAGTAATCAGAACAGGACAGGACTATGCCTCACATTTAACAAACAAAATAAGAAAAGTCTTGTAATGGATTTCATCTAGAGAGTTTTTACATTTCAGGACAATATGTCCCCATGCAGGAATTATACTTCTTCAGATTACCTTCCCTTGAGTAGAAGGCATAGTTGGGAGCTTAGAGGTGCATGGCTTGGGGAAAGGAAGAGAAAGTAATACTGGTCCAGAGGGAAAATGATAGGTAGGAGGGATAACAATGGAAAAGGCAAAGCATGGTATCAAACCCCTTAGGCTATAGTAACTGAGTATTTCCCACCACTTCCTCATGAATAACATTTCTGGGAATGAAGCTTCTCAGGTCTTTCAAGGAGAAGAGCAAAAGAAATGGGGGTGGGAGGAAGGCTAGTTAGAATCAAGAGACAGTATTATGTCCCCAAAATTCCTCCATGGATATGAAGGATGATAAGAACAAATATAAAACCTATTAATGGAAGCTGAGATTCTAAAATATCCTAGAAAAGTTAAAAAGTTTTTTTAAAAATGGATTAAATTAAAAGAAAATTTCCTGGAAGGGGATACTATAGTGTTCACTGAAATTAAGAAAATTGATGAGATTGGGTAGACAGGGAAGATTTAATACTGCAATTTTATCTGAGCTGAGAAAAGGAGAGAAAAACCTTACCCATGCTGGAGAGAGAGCTTTTGAGAAGAGAGATACAGAAACAGAGAGAGAGACAAAAAAAGAGGAATGGAGAAAGAATAGATACAAATGGAAAGTCAAAGAGAGGTAGTGACAGAGACAGAGACAAAGTATCAATAAAAGAAAAGAAGGAATTTTGAAACTGGGCAGTATGGAGAGGGAAAGTTAACAGGAGGAGGGAATGATCAGATTAGCGTACACAAGAAATCTATACAAGACATATAAAACCAAAAGACAAACACTGAGTGAAAGTGATAGGACAGCAAAAAACTATTATTTTTAACCAAATATATAAAGGAAGTTTCTTAAATACAAAGTTAATAACATCCTCAGGAGTCATTTAGTTCAACCTGCTCATTTGATAAAAGAGGAAGATAAGGCCATTTAGGTTAAGTGACTTGTCAACGTAAAATAGTAAATAGCACAGTTGGTATTTAAACCCAGATACTCTGATTTCATGTTCAGCAGTGTTCTCTGCTTTATGATTTCAGATGAAGTAACTATAAAGATTGATCACATCACTAAAAAGCGAACAAGGAATCTATAAAGTACATATAGGTATCACAGAAAATAAAACATCACATATGTGTATATATATATATATACATACATACATACATACACACACACATACATATACACACACATACATATGTGACATAATGCCAAAGTTCTTACCATCAAAAACAGGAAAATCACTCCCTTAAAAGGCAAAATAATTTTAGGAGACTTTAATATTCCTCCCTCAAAACTGGACAAATACAACATAAAGATAAGAAAGAAAAATAATACAATAGATTTTGGAGAAATTTGATATGAATGAACTATGATATTCTTTTCTTTAAAAATATTTCTTTATTTACTTTTAACATTTAAGAAATGGGTTCCAAATTCTCTCTCTCTAACCTCTCCCCCCCTCACTGAGAAGGCAAGTAATATAATACCTATTGTACATTTGAAATCATGCAAAATATATTTCTAATAGCAGTATCACAAAAATTAAAAGCAAGAAAAATAAAATGAGAAAATTATACTTCAGTTTACACTCAAAGTTTATAAGTCCTCTTTCAGAAAGTAGAGAGCAATTTTCATCATGAGTCACTCCAAATTGTCTTGGCTCATCTTATTAATCAGAATAGCTAAGTCTTTCAGAATTCATCATTAATATATTGCTGTTTCTGTGTAATGATCTCCTGGTTCAGCTCACTTCATTTTGCATCAGTTCATATATATCTTTCCAGGTTTTCCGAAACAACCTCCCTTGTCATTTTTATAATCCAATAGTGTTCCATCAAAATCATATACCCCAATTTGTTTAGCCACTAACCAAATGATTTGTATCCCCCTCCATTTTCTTTCTTTTTTTAATGGTTATTAATTTTTAAAATTTATTTGTTTATTTTTAGTTTACAAGATTCAATTCCATAGTTCCTTGAGTTTCAAATTTCCCTTCCCTCTCTCCTCTCACCCCCCACAACAGCATATAGTCCAGTATAGGATCTGTAAATACTTTCACAATACACATTAGTTAAGTTACAAAGGTGTATTATGCTAGATGGAATGAAAAATGGTAAATAAGAAATAAAACCAAACAATGAAAAGAAAAAGAACAATTAGTTTTCTCCTATCAGGATTAAAGCTCAGTTCTTTCTAGTTATTTCTCTGGATGTAGGCATCTCTCTCCTTCATGAGTCTTTTGGGATTGACTTATATCACTGCATTGCTGAGAAGAGTCCAGTCTGTCATAGTTGGTCATCACACATATGATGTGTCTGTGATTGTATACAAATTTCTCCTGTTTCTACATTTCTCACTCAGCATCAGTTTGTATAAGCCTCTCCAGGTAAATATGAAAACTGTTTCTTCCTCATTTCTTTTTTGTTTTTTTTTTTTAATTTAAAAAATGCTTTATTAACTTCTAGTTTACATTATTCATTTCCACCAGATTATGAGTTCAATTTTTCCCCATTTTTCCCCTACCAGCCACCCCAGAATAGCAGTCCCACAAGATATCCCCTCAACCAATCTGCTCTCACCCATATCTTCTCCCATACACCCTTCGACTTTTCCTTTAGGGCAAGGTGAATCTCTGTGCCCCAATGCCTGCACATCTTACATCCCAATTACATGCAAAATAGTATTAATAGTAGTATTTATATATATTTGAAACATTTAATTTTTAAACTTCGAATTTCAGATCCATTTCCTTCCTCCCTTGTCACTCACTCGCTCTGGGAAGATAAGCAATTCAGTATGTGTTGTACATGTATGCAAAACATTACCATAGTAGATATATTGTAAAAGACTAGCTATATTTCCCTCCCACCCATCCCACCCCCCACCTGGTCCATTCCCTACTTTGATCTGTCCCTCTTCGAAAGTGGGTACTTGCAACATCCCCTCCACCCAGAATGTCCCCCCTCCATCATCCCCTCTCTTATCCCCCCTCCCCTACTTTCCTGCAGGGTGAGATATCCCATTTAATATGTATGTCATTCTCTCCCTGAGCCAAATTCAATGAGAATATGGTTTTTGCCTTTTTGCCTTCCTGTTCTTCCCCTCCACTGCAACTACATCCCCTTGCCTCTTCTACATGAGATAGTTTACCCCACCCTGTCTCTCCCCATCTCTTCTTGCCACATTCCTCTCTCACCTCTTAACTTCACCCCTCCCTTAAGTATCATCTATTCCCACCAAATTCACCCTGTGCCCTCTATCCATGTATACCTGTAAACATATATGCACATTCACATATGTATTCATATGCCCATATACCCTTCAATTATTTTCATACTGAGAAAGGTTTCATCAGTCACAATTATTGTTTTTCCATTAGGAATGTAAATAGTTCAATTTTGATAAATTCCTTTTGATTTCTTTTCCATGATTACCTTCTCAAACATCTCTTGCTTCTTGTGTCTGAATGTCAAATTTTCTATTCAACTCTGGTTTTATCCTCAAGAATGCTTGAAAGTCTTCTATTCCACTGAATAACCATATTTTCCCCTGAAACAAAATACTCAGTTTTGCTGGGTATGTGATTCTTGGTTTCAATCCCAGGTACTTTGCCCTCTAGACTATCATATTTATGCCCTTTTATCGCTCAGTGTAGAAGCTGCCAGGTGCTGGGCTATTCTGATTGTGTTTCCACTATATTGAAATTATTTATTCCTGGCTGCTTGTAGTATTTTCTCCTTGATCTGGGAATTCTGGAACCTGGCTATAATATTCCTAGGAGTTTTCTTATTGGGATCTTTTTCAGGAGCTGATCTGTGGATTCTTTCAAACTCTATTTCCGCCTCTGGGTCTAAAACATCAGGGCAATTTTCCTTGAGAATTACTTCAAGGATGATTTCTAGGTTCTTTCTTTGATCATGGCTTTCAGGTAGATCAATAATTTTTAAATTATTTCTCCTGGATCTATTTTCCAGGTCAGTGGTTTTTCCCATGAGATATTTCACATTGCCTTCTATTCTTTCAATTGCTTGAATCTGTTTAACAGAATCTTGATTTCTCATAAAGTCACTAGCTTCCATTTGCTCTAGTCTAATTCTGAAGGAATGAATCTCCTGAGTGAGCTTTTGAGATTCTTTTTCCATCTGACAAATTCGACTTTTTAAGGCATTCTTCTCCTCATTGCCTTTTTGAGCCTCTTTTGCCACTTGAGTTAGTCTATTTTTTAAGGTGTTATTTTCCTCAGTCAAGCTGTTGCCACTCATTTCATACTTTTCCTGCATCCTTCTCATTTCTCTTCCCAATTTTTCCTCCACTTCTCTTATTTGGTTTTTAAAACCCTTCTTAAGGTCCTCTATGGCCTGTAATGGGCTTGTATTATTATTTGGGGTTTTTGGTGCAGGTGTTCTGACCTCACGGTCCTCCTCCTTTTCCATGCTTTGATCCTCTTTTCCCCCAAAATAGGAGTCTAATGTTGAATTTTTCTGTTTATTTTGTTTCCTTTGCCTAGGCGTGTTACCACTTAATTACTTGACTTTTGGGCTTGTTGCCACAGTAGGACTCTGCCACTAGACAAGGGAGCTTCCGTCCCAAACATTAGGGTGTTCTCAACTGTGGTAGATATTAGTTGGGTTCCCTTCCTGAAGCCCCCACACACTCTGGCAAGCTGGTCACACTCCCCAAGTCTTCCACCCCAGACCACAATCCAGATCCAAGAAGGTTAAAGCAAGAGCAATTACCCCACAGACTGATCGCCAGGTCCCCCTACATTTCACAGGCCAGGAGCTGAAGCTGCAACTGAAGCTGAAAAATGGCAGCTGTGCTGCTGCTCCTCAGAGGCTTCTAGCTCCCAGGGGAAGAAGCTGACGTGCTCCCAAATACTTGTCCCAAAGTCCATAGGGCACCAACCTCTTACTTTGTCCCAGGCATATATGTGTTGATAAATCTGGAATCACCACACCTGCTGGTGTTCTGGGGTCCCTCCAGAGAGCTGCTGGTCTGGCTGCTCTGGGTCTAAATCTGCAACTCAGGCACTCCTGGGCTTGGCTCCCAGAGCACTGCGCTGGTGGTTCCCTGCTGGGCTGGCCTCAGCGGGAGATTAGCTTCTATATGTCATTCTGTGGGTGCTGGAGCTCCAGAGGTTGTTCAGTATCTCCTTTTACATGATTTTGAAATGGTGTGGGCTGGAACGCCATGGAAGTGCTGTTTCTACTCTGCCATCTTGGCTCTGCAAACATTCAAATATTTTTGATGAAAACACCAGAGATGAATGAAAATTTGACTTCCAAATATAACAATCAAGAGAAACATGAAAAGGTAAATGGGAAAGGGAAATCATAAGGGATTTATTAAAGTTGAGCTGTTTCATTCCTACATTTAAGGATGATATTTGTAACTAGTGAGAACTTTCTCAGTATTAGGGTATTTGGAGGAAATCTGTGTGTTTGTGTGTGTGTGTGTGTGTGTGTGTGTGTGTATGTACACATATGTGTGTGTGTTTATTCATATATAGATAGATATAGACATATAGATATATAGATATAGATGTTTAGATATATAGATAGATGACATAGGATGAGTTGAATTTGAAGGGATGATATCTAAAAAATAAAATTAAGGGGTGAGAGAGGAATATATTCGGAGAAGGAGAAAGGGAGAGATAAAATGGGTGTAAATTATCTCACATAAAAGAGGGAAGAAAAATGTTTCACAATGTAATGCAAGAGAGTGGAGGTGAGAGGGAATGAGTAAACCTTACTCCCACTGGATTTGGATTAAGGAGGGAATAATATCTATCTATCTATCTATCTATCTATCTATCTATCTATCTATATAGATAGATATAGATATAGATATAGAAAGATAGATAGATATAGATATATAGATATAGGTATATAGATATAGATATAGATATACTCAATTGGGTATCTTTCCCTAAAGTAAGGGACAAAGAAATAAGAAGGGGGGAGATAATTGTAGGGAAGGCAGATTGCTGAGAAGATGGTCAGAAGCAAACTCTTTTGAAAAGGGACAGGGTCAAATGAGAAAATTGAATAAGTGTGTTGGCAAGATAAGATGGAGGGAAATATTGTTAGTCTTTTGCAACAAGACCATAATGAAAGTGTTTTGCATTAATACATATGTATGGCCTCTATTGAATTGTTTGCCTTCTAAATGAGGGTCGGTGGGGAGGGAAGAAGAGAGAGAATTTAAAACTCAAAGTGATAAAAAAAATTTTTTTAAAGTTTTTATATGCAACTGGAAAATAAGATATACAGTAAGTTGGGTATAGAAATCTATCTTGCCCTACAAGAAAATAAGGGGGAAGGAGATGGAAGGGGTTGTGAAAGAAGGGAGGGCAGGCTTGGGAAGGTGTAATCAGAATGCATGTCATCTTAGGGTGGGGGGGGATAGGGGAGAGATGGGGAGAAAATTTTGAACTCAAAGCCCTGTGGAAATGAACATTAAAAACTAAAATTAAATAAATAAATAAATAAATAAATATATATATATATATATATATATATTTTAAACAAATGCTTTATTAACTTCTGTTTTACATCATTCATTTCCACCAGATTTTGAGTTACAATCATTTCCCCCCCGTTATTCCCCTACCCAACCTCCCAGAATAGCAGTCCCACAAGATATCGCTTCCTCCAATCTGCTCTCTTCCATACCTTCTCCCATACCCCCTTCGACTTTTCCATTAGCAGAAGGTGAATCTTTGTGTCCCAATGTCTGCACATATTATCTCCCAATTATAAGCAAAAGAGTATTAATAATAGTATTTATATATATTTGAACCATTTAATCATAAGACCTCGAATTTCAGATCCATTTCCTTCCTCCTTTGTCACCCATTCCTTCTTGGGAGATAAGTAATTCAGTATATGTTGTACATGTCTAGCTATGCAGAACATTATCATAGTAGATATATTGTACAAGGCTGCTTATAATTCCCTCCCACTCATCCCACCCCCCACCTGGTCCATTCCCTACATGATCCTGTCCCTCTTCTATAGTGGGTACTTCCAACCTCCCCTCCCGCCAAGGATGCCCTCCCATCAATCATCCCTCCTCTCATCACGCTTCCCCCTATTCTGCTGCAGGTTGAGATATCCATTTAGTATGTATGTCATTCTCTCCCTGAACCAAATTCAATGAGAATGTGGATTTGCCTTTTTTTCCCTTCCTATTCTCCCCCTCCCTTGCAACCACTTCCACTTGCTTCTTCTACATGAGTTAGTTTACCCTACCCTGTCTTTCCCCATCTCCTCTTGCCACTTTCCTCTCTCACCTCATAATTTCATCCCTTGAGTATTCTACCTTCCCAACAAATTCAACCTATGCCCTCTATCCATACACACACACATTCACATATGTATTCATATGACCACACACCCTTCTTCCATTATTTTCATAGTGAGAGAGATATCATCACTCACAGTTATTGTTTTTCCATATAGTAATGTAAATAGTTCAACTTTGATAAGTTCCTTTTGATTTCTTTTCCCTGATTACCTTCTCAGGCATCTCTTACTTCTTGTGTCTGGATGTCAAATTTTCTTTTCAACTCTGGTTTTTTCCTCAAGAATGCTTGAAAGTCCTCTATTCCACTGAATGACCATATTTTCCCCTGAAACAAAATGCTCAGTTTTGCTGGGTAGGTGACCCTTGGGTTCATTCCCAGTTCTTTTGCCCTCTGGAATATCATATTCCATGCCCTTAGATCCCTCAGTGTAGAAGCTGCCAGGTCCTGGGCTATTCTGATTGTGTTTCCACAATATTGAAATTGTTTCTTCCTGGCTGCTTGTAGTATTTTCTCCTTGATCTGGAGATTCTGGAACCTGGCTATAATATTCCTGGGAGTTTTCTTTTTGGGATCTTTTTCAGGAGGTGATCTGTGGATTCTTTCAACCTCTATTTGCCCTCTGGATCTAAAACATCAGGGCAATTTTCCTTGAGAATTTCTTGAAGGGTGATTTCTAGGTTCTTTCTTTGATCATGGCTTTCAGGTAGTCCAATAATTTTTAAATTGTCTCTCCTGGATCTATTTTCCAGGTCAGTGGTTTTTCCCATGAGATATTTCACATTGCCTTCTAATCTTCATTTGTTTGGATCTGCTTAACAGCATCTTGATTTCTCATAAAGTCATTAGCTTCCATTTGCTCCAGTCTAACTCTGAAGGAATGAATCTCCTCAGTGAACTTTTGAGATTCTTTTTCCATCTGGCAAATTCAACTTTTTTAAGGCATTCTTCTCCTCATTGACCTTTTAGGCCTCCTTTGCCATTTGAGTCAGTCTATTTTTTAAGGTGTTGTTTTCCTCAGTCAGGCTGTTGACCCTCATTTCTTACTTTTCCTGCATCCTTCTCATTTCTCTTTCCAATTTTTCCTCCACTTCTCTTATTTGATTTTTAAAGTCCTTCTTAAGGTCCTCTATGGCCTGCAACCTGCTCATGTTTTCCTCTGGGGCTTTTGGAGCAGGATTTCTGACCTCACATTCCTTTTCCTGCTCTATTTCCCCAAAATAGGAGTCTAGGGTTGCATTTTTCTGTTTCCTTTGCCTTGGCATGTTGCCACTTGATTACCTGACTTTTGGGCTTGTTGCCACACTATGGCTTTAAGGCCAGATAGAGGAATTTTCATCCCGAACGTGTGGGGGGCAACTTCCATTTCTGGCAAGCTGTAAACCCACCCACGACTTCCACCCTAGATCACAATCCAGATCCAGGGAGGTTAAAGCAAGAGCGATTATCCCCCAAGACTGATGGCTGGATCTCCCTACAATTAATTGCAGGCCAGGAACTGGAGCTGCCTCTGAAAACTACAAAATGGAGTGTCTCCTCAGCAGCTTCTAGCCCCCAGGGGAGGGAGCCGACGCATTCCCCCAAATACAGCTCCCAAAATCCATAGGACACTAACCTCTTACTTTGTCCTAGGCATGTCTATGTTGATAATTCTGGAGTTGCCAAGGCTGCTGGTGTTCTGGGGTTCCTCCAGCTGGCTGCTGGCCCTGCCGCCCTGGGGCTAAAACCTCGGCTCACGCAAACCTGGGCTCCACTTGGCTCTGCTTCCTGTGCTCTGCGCATTGCACGCTGCTGGCTCCCAGACCACTGCGCTGGTCCTTCCTGCAGGGCTGCTGGGCTGTCCTCAGTGGGAGGTTAGCTTCTCTGTGTTGTTCTGTGGGTGCTGGGGCTCCAGAAGTTGTTCAGAGCCCCCTTTTACATAGTTTGGGGGGAATCTGGGGGCAGAGTGGCTTAGATGAGCTGTTTCTACTCCACCATCTTGGCTCTGCCCCCAATAAATATATTTTTAAAAGTAATAAAAAAAAACATTGCCCAGTAGCTGATGAGGACAAGAATATAGTGTTCTGTGGGAAGGTTTCCCTGTTCAAAAATAATTAACTGGAAAGCAATTTGTCAGAAATTACATTTAGAAAAGAATTGTATACCACTTACCACCAAAAAATTGAAGGGAATCTGTAGCCTGAATGTAAAATGTCAAATATTAATGAAAAAAATCAGAATAGAATGAAATGCCTACCTTTCATACCTATGGGTAAGGGAAGCTTCTTAACCAAGGAAAGTATAAAGGCGAAGATAAAAGAAGAAATAGACTATTTCAATGACATAGAATTAAAAACTATTTGTTTACCGATCATTAGAGATAAAATGTATAGAAAATCTGAATGAAGAAAAATATTTGCAGCAAAGAAAGAAAAGTATAAGTCATGTGTGAATCTGTGCATTCACTATGACTAGTTTAGATGTATACCAGGAAATACACACACACACACACACACACACACACATTTCCATATTAAATAAATAATAAACGGCATAATGACAAAAATAGGATCATAGCAAGAAATTCAGAAAAATCCATCAACAAAAATTCACAATTAATTGATGGTGAAAGCCTAAAAATATATAGAAATTATATATATATATATATATATATATATATATATATATATATAGTATTCCTTAATACATCAAGCATATCTATTCAAAGAAAACCATTGAATTAGCTTTTTTAAATAGAGAAATGTGAGAATATTTGCAAGTAAAATTTAGAGTAAAGCAATTATACACATATATGTATATGTATACATATACATATACATGTAAGTATATATATGCATATACACATACCTATACACATCCACATACACACATGTATGCATTTATATTATCATACAGTAATAATTTTAATTATAGCAATTAAAATAGATTCATGGAATATAGGCAAGTAAGAGGTAAAATTATCTTCCTATGCTGAAAATTATCTTCCTCTGCTAAAAAAAAAACTTGAGATATTTTACAAAGCTGAACTAAATCAATTAATAGCTTTAGTGAAGTAGTAGGACACAATAAACCCATGGTAATCTCAGACTTTTTGCATTATAATATCAAAATGCAGAAGGAAAATAGAGAGAAATTGCATTCAAAATAGCAACAAAATGCTTAGACACTTAACTTAGCAAAAACTATAGAGTGCTTTAATATTTGTATAAATTTCCTCATTACTTGAGTGGAAACGATGAGTCAATTAGAATAATGTAGTTAGAGTGCTGTGATGCTGAATGGAAAAAAATAAACTAGATTCTAACCAAAATCTTAAGGACTTGAACAAGTGTAGCAAGCAGCACGTTTTGGAGATCTGACTGTGTGAGCTAGGGGTTGAGATAACTAAAGAGGGTTCAAGTTTGTCAAAAAGAGAATTTAAATAATTATGATAATAATGATAATGACAATTAACATTTATTTAGTCCTTATTGTTAAGAACTGGGTAAGTACTTTACAATTATTATCTCATTTGATACTTGAAATGCTATTAAAAATATTTCCTTACCATGCACATTCTGTTGAGGAAGTATTAACATTGTTTTTTAAATAGATTGTCTCAGGTTTCAAATTCCCTTTCCTATTCTATTGCTTTTGGTAATATCCCTGTGGAGTCCATGTTGCCATTATCCACAGAGAGCCCTCAATTGCTGTTTTCATCCCCACTAACATCCCACATCTCTTCTGCCCTTTGAGTCTAGATTATTTTCAAAGATCATCTACAATAGAAACCTCACTTTCTCTTCTCTCACTCTCTTCTTAAATCACTCCTGATCCCATCACTCCACCAAGACAGCTCTCTAAAGTTGCCAATGATCTCTTAATTGCCAAAACCGGTGGCCTTTTCTCAGTGCTCATCATTCTTGAACTCTCTGCAGCATTTGATATTTTTGCTTGGCTCTCTTCTTCTTCTGCTAGTTCTTTAGGACACAGTTTTTTCCGTGTTCTCCTTCTATCAAATTATTCCTTCTTTGATTTCTTTGCTGGATCCTCACCGAAGCAAGGTTTCTAACAGTAGGGTGCTATACTGAATCCTCTTCTCTTCTCTCTCTATATTACTTCACTTGGTATTCTCATCAGCTCCTATGGATTTAATTATCATCTCTAAGCTAATGCTTCTCAAAACTCCCCATCCTGCCTTAATCTCTCTGCTGACCTCTGTAATTGCATCTTCAATTGTCTTTCATATATGTCAAGCTGGATGTGTAATAAATGTCTTAAACTCAACATGTTCAAAACTGAAATTATTTTATTTTCCCCTAAAACCTCCCCTCATATCTTGCTGATTACTATAGAGGACAGCACCACCTTCCCAGTTCCTAAGGCTCACACTTAGATTTCAACCTTGATTCTTTACTATATCTTGTCCCCTAAAATTGATCCCCTTGCTAAGGCCAGTTGATTTCATCTTTGTAATATCACTTAATTAAAGTTCCTCTTCCCTGATACCACCAACACCTTGGTACAGTCCCTCATCATTTCATGCTTGGAGTTTTACAATAGCCATCTGATATGTCTACTTGCCTCAATTCTCTCCCCACTCCAATTTACCTTTCATCCAGTGAACACAGTGGTTTTCCTAAAGCAAAGGTCTTCTCAGGTTACCTCTCTATATTCAATAAATTTGGATGGTTCCTATAGCTTTCAGCACCAAATATAAAATACTCTAAAAGCCCTTCAAAACCTATGATTCCCATTCTTAATCGTGCCCATCTTCTAACACTTTATTCCCTACCAGGTACTCTTCAGAACAGTAACACTGGCCACCCTGCTGTCCCACTCTCAGATCTGGGCACTTACTCTGGTATCCCCCACACCTGGAATGCTCTCCCTCCTCATATCCATCTACTGGCTTCCTTCAAGTCCCAACTAAAATCACATACTGGACAGGAAACCTTTCCTATACTAAATTCTAGAATTTTCTCTATTATAGTTATTTCTTTTGTATTCTTATATATAGACTGATTGCACACATTTGTTTGCTTACTGTTTCCCCCATTATATTGTGAGTTTCTTGAAGGTAGATACAGTCTTTTGCCTTTTTTTTTTTTTGTATCCCCAGTGCTTAGCACAGTGTCTGGCACATAGTAGATTGTTATTGATTGAGTTACTGACTGACAGTTACTATTGATACCATAAACTTTTTCTCAGACTATCTACATCTTTACACCATGTTTCTTCAAACTTATTTTTCAATATAGGAGGATATTTAAATGAAGATAATTTCATTATGGGGAAAATACAACCCTCCATTAGAGTGACATATTTTTTATCTGAATGTTTAAAGAGTTGTCTTTTGAATATCTCCAAATATTAATAGAAGTTATACTCATAAATCCTTCTGACATCAAGGGGATACTGTATAATTTAGAAACCTACTCTCACCTTGATATTTGGTCATAATTCCTATTAATGTACAATGAGAGTTATGTGAATAAATGGCAGAGAATTAAGTCCTTTAATTTAAGCTGATATAGTAAAGTTGTGATTTCTTCATGTTGTGAATATTTCCTCCTAAAATCTCATCAGTTTAAATGAAAACCATTATTCTACCCTTAATAGTTGCTATCTGAAAGTAAAATATCAATTCCGTAGGACATAACTGAATATAATCTTTGTAAAGGCAAGGGTTGTCTCATGTCCCCAGCCCCTAGTCCAGTGTCTGCCACATAGTAGGCATTTAATAAATTCTTAGTAATGGTGATTGATTCCTTATAGAAGACCTGCACATTTACTTGTTAATATCGTTGAGGTGAATAAAACAATACCTAACATCTGGATAAAACTTTAAGGTTTGTAAAGTACATTATGTAGAAAATCTCATTTAATCCTCACAGAAACTTCTCTGAGGAAAGTGCTATTATTGTTCTCATTTTATACTGAAGGAACTGAGGCTCAAAACAGTCAAATTACTTTCCCTGATCACTCAACTAGTAAATGTCAAAGGGTAGAATCTGAACTCAGAGCTCTTGCCACTGTGCCAAATTGTCCCTTAAATTCTACACTCTCGATGTGTTAAATAATGACATACTTTATAGTAAGAAAGATCCACTCAATTCTAGCATCACTGTACGTCTATTTTATATCTACCACATGTTGATCCTTTAGGTATATATTCTGAATCTGCTGACAGAATGGAGGTCCCTTGAGGTTAGAGACCAATTCTTTTTGTCTTTATATCCTCATCAGCTAGTACTTCACTAGCCATACAGTAGACACATATATGTTGAATACTCTAAAGTTTGGTATGATAAAATTAAAAATCCAAATGAGCTAAATGTCAGTCTTAGAGGTTATATGAAAGTGATGTGGTTAATCTAATTATTTTTAAATTAAAAAAATTCCAGATATATGAAAGTCAATTTTTAATATTCATTTGACATTTTAACATTCATCCTGGGGTGGTTAGGTGGCAAAGTGAATAGAGCACCAACCCTGGAGTTAGGAGGACCTGACTTCAAATCCAGCCACAGACATTTAACACTTACTAGCCGTGTGACCTTGGGCAAGTCCCTTACCCCCAATTGCCTTGGGTTTCCTCTTCCAAAAAGCAAATAAATAAATGAACCAATAAATAAAGCTTAAAAAAACCCCATTCATCCTTCCCCTCTTATCTCTTGCCTAATACAGTAAACAATTTGACACAAGTTATATATGTGCAATCATGTAAAACATATTTCCATGTTAGTCATTTTGTAAATGAAGGAAAAAAAAAACACTACATTTATCTTATCATGTTGTTCTTGTGCCATTTTTTCAGCTGTGTCCCACGCTTTGTGCTCTAATTTTAAGGTTTTCTCGGCAAAGATACTGAAATGGTTTGCCATTTCTTTCCTCTCATGAGAAAACGGAATCAAACGGAATTAAATGACTTGTCTAGGGTCCGACAAATAGTGTCTGAGGTTAGATTTGAACTCTGGCAGTTGATTCTTCCTGACTCTGGAGCCAGAACTTTATCCACTGCTCCACCTACTGGCCCCTTATCTTATTACACATTTTGCATAAATAGAATATATAAGCTTCCAACGCTCCCCCATTTCTTTCCCACAGGTATTTAATTTCTCATATAATCTAAATGCAAAATGTTTGCTATGGCTAATGACAACCAATAACATCAGCCTCACTTTTTACTGCTTTATTTAATTCATATTAATTGTATGTTACTGTTAACTTGTGGTTTGTTACTATATAGAATGCATATTTAAGGAATAGTTTAGCATTATTGTTACATATAAATTTATTTTAGTTTCATTTTAAATACAGATACTTATATATTTGAGATATAATATAATGTTTTGGGACTATAAATTCATTGGGAGGAGTCTCCTGATTTTAGGAATGGACCCAGAAAATAAAAATAAGAACATATATTGAAAATAATACATTGAATGGTTGCCAGGTAATTCATATTAAAGTCAACTATTCGAAGTGCTGTCATGGAAGAGGGATTAGATTTGTTCTTCTGGGCCCCAGAGGAAAAAATAAGGAGCAGAGAAGCAGATTTCTACTTGATGTAAAGCAAACGTTTGCAGTGTTTGGAACTGACCAAAAATAGACTAAGTTGCCTTGGGAGGAAGTAGGTTCCCTCTCACTAAATGTTTTTAAATGGAATCTATATATGGTATTGAAGAGATTCTTTGACAGATTCAGATTTGACTCATGTTTCCAAACCTTTTATACCTTACCTCATCCAACATATTCTGCCATCCAGTAATGATGGCCTCCTTGAATTCAAGACACTGTGTCTCCAAGATATAATATCAAGACACTGTACCTACAAGAATTTTTCCTGGCTATCTTTCATGCCTCATCTTGGCTTCCTACTTTCTTCAGAGATTGAATGAAAATTCTACCTTCTGCAAGAAACTTGTTTCAATCTTCTTTCTTTTCCTCCTGAAATTTTTCATGCATATATCTTGTTTATACAGAGTGGTTGTCATGTTGTCTCCCCGTTAGATTGTGAACTCCTTGAGAGCAAGCACTATATCCCCAGGCTTAGCACAATTCCTGGCAAATTGTAGGTAGTTAATTAATGCTTGTTGTTATCATAATTTGGAAAAGATGGTTTCTAAGGTCCTTTCCAGCTCAAAAATTTTATGATGCTATAATCTTACTGATGAAGTTACAAGTTGAAATGAGATCAAAGAAAATATTTAAAAATAAAGGAATACCAATTAAATGTGTGAAGTATCTTGAAATTCTGTTATCCTAGATGCAGAGCTATCAAACCAGTATGACTGATATGTACATAATTGCTTTTTAAAATAATCTAACAGCTGTCATGGTATAGGGTACCAAATCAAGTGATTCTCTGTAGTGTCTACACTGCCTGTCAAGACTCCAAATCCAGCCCAGATTGATAGGACTGAATATTGGAACTATTTGGGGGGTCACTTAATGATCATAATATCATAGGATCATAGATTTAGAGAAAGAAAAGAACCTAGAAGTCATTGAAATAAATTCTTTAAAGATTCATAAAGGTAAAGTGAATTGGAGGCTCACACACTTAGGATCTTATATGGGGTTACAAACCTAATATTTGCTGACTCTAGGTCCAACACTCAGTCTTCCACACTCACTAGTAAGTCCAATATTCATTTCTATGCCTTTTCATTGAAGATTTTAGCTGAATTAAACAGGATTTTTTACTGCAAGGGGATATTTTTTTTATGTGATTCAATAATCATTAAGTACCTACTATATGCATTGGTAATAAAAGAACAAATGAAACACTCTCTGACCTTAAGGTGCTTATATTCTACTATAAACATAAGGTACACATATAATTAAGTATAAGGTAATTGAGGGGGGAAGGGAAATAGAGAGTAGGGAGAGGGAGGAGGAAGAGGGAGAAGGAAAAAGAAAGAGACAGAGGAAGAGAGAGAAACAGAAATAAAGGGAAGGAAGGAGGGAGGGAGAGACAGAAAGAGAGAAACTGAGAGAGACGGGGGAGGGAGGGAGAAACAGAGAGAGAGAGAGAGAGAGAGAGATCTAACAACTGGAAGGTTCAGGAATAATCTCATGTAGGAGATGACACAAGAGCTGAACTTTGAAGCAATCTAGGGATTTAAGAGGTGAAGTGAGTTGGAACAATGCATTGCAGGCATGGGGGATGGGCTGCAAAACTCTCTAAGACTATAAGATAATAACAAGATAATTCTATGCATTGGTGAAAGGAGTTTCCACACAAGGAGTCTTATACACCGAAAGAGTCACACATCCACCCATACCTACATCATTCTCTCCAGGAAGTTAAAAATGACAACAGCACAGAACATCTATATAATACAAAAGAAGCAGCCTAAAGGAAGCCATCTAAATTTTCATGACTAGAGAAAAGTTGGGGTCAGTCATATAATGAGGGTGACCAGTAATGGAAAGATAGCTTGTGTGTTCCATTGGGATCCATAAAAATGTCAAGAGATTTAGATCCAGTATTTAGGTGGACCACTAATGGCAGACATATTCTATGATATAGAAAAGAGTTACATGGAATGGACAGTCAGAGCTGGGTTGAGAAGAGCATCATGATAGAGAGCCCTCACATTGATAAAATCTCAGATCACTTAAAACATCAAGGCCTATTGTTTTGAGTTTTGTTTTGTTTGTTTGTTTTTTGCATGTGGATAATGGGCAAACACTGGTTTTTCTATGATTAATATAAAAAACAAGTACAAACGATACTTTCAAATTTTTATTTATTTTTAAAATATTAAGAAATTTTACAAACTACTTCAGTTAGATTATGTGAACAAGTAAAAAAAATGTTTTGTGGCCTTCACAAGCAAGTCTTTCTTGAGTTGCTAAGGCAAAATATTAGCATTTTTTAAGGTATACATTAATCCAAGTCTCAGGATTTTTCCAGATCTTGGCAAGTGCTTCAAAATTTGTCCAGGAATGACCATAGAAACCTAGAATAGGAGGATTTAATAGATTTAAAACTGGATTGGACGTCAGAGGTCATCTAGAACATAATCTGTCAAAAAAAATTCCTCCTGGTAAAAATATTGACTTCCTCCTAGAAGCTAATAGCTAAATCCAGAATTGAGATCTTTATAAGCCTAGGTCTTACAGTGTTCAGGGCAGTTCTAATTATGCCCTTGTTAACTGTATTTGTTTTCAGTACAGAGAGCAATCCAAAGTATGACCTTTTTATAACTATTTGGAGTTTGGATCAAGTTCCAGCAAATGGAAGCCTCCTAGAAAGAGCACTGAATGGTATGGGAACACGGTTGTTCAAATCCCAGTTTTGCCACTTAATAACTGTGTGCTTTGGAGCAGGTTACTAACCTATCTTGGGCCTCAGTTTCCTTCTTTGTAAAATGAGGATGTTGGACTAGGAGTTGTCTAAACACCTTCCAAACTTTAAATCTATGGTTTTATTATTTACTTAGCTACAAAATATTCATAAAAATATGACATAGAGAGGAGACAGACTTTTTTCTATTTTTCAAATGATCAAAAGAAAAAAAATCTACTTTTGAAAGATTGAATATATATATAGGCCTATACTTTTCATTTCTTTGACTTTGAAAACAACTTTGGAATTGAGGATTTATTAATACACAGTATGTTCCAGAAACTTTGGATCTTAAATTTACAAAGACACATAATAAGCCAGTGATAAGGAGAATCAGAAATGACCTATTAGCTAATCAAAGCCATTTCTGGTGCCAGTGTTAGGAAATTCTGAAGTCTCTAGGTAGAGAACATAAACATTCAGTCTTCACCACAAGCCCATTAACATTTAAAAATTGGCAAGTGGTATTTCATGCACTAACTTTTTGTGATGTAACAATATGCATATTAATGCCAACAGTCCACATTACAGGGTGACCTGGAACTCCTAGGACAATTTGTATACAGCTTAATAAAAATTGCTCTGCCTAGGATTTGTGAGTTGAAGAGAAATTTTTAGAGTGATAATGTCTCCTCTACTCATTAACATAACTTATAACAACTTGTAAATTAGAAGTTCAAGCAATTAATACTCTCCAACAAACATATATTCTCATAGAAACACAATAGGGCATGATTAGGCAGCTGAGAAATATAGGTTTCAGGAGTTTAGGCAATCATTCCTTTTGCTTTGGTTTACAGTAAACTTAATCTTCAAAGGGACTGAGAGAAGCACAAATGAAAATTTATAGAAAAATAAACATGCAACTATTGCTAAATCAGGAGAGGAGAATTTTTGAATTAGAGACAGCCAGGTGGTTAGTGTGTCCCTGGGCAAGTCACTTCTATCTACCTCTGGTTCCACATCTGTTAAATGGAAACAAGTATAGCTCCTACTTCCTAGAATTGTTATGAGGTCGACATAACATCTGTAAAGTGCTTTGTAAACCTTAAAGCAACATAAACACATTAGCTTATCATTATTGTATTAATACTGAAACTCTTGTAGAGAGTGCTATGAACATGTTAGCCCTTTGGGCATGTAGCTGCTTAGACAAAAAGAGCCTGCCTTATTCATTCTAAGCAACACTAGGACAGTGAAAGTCCTTGAGAACATGCCATGGAAGGGTTGGTTGAAGGTATTGGGAATACCTGGATCACAAAATTTTAAGAATTGGAAAGCAACCTTGGGGGATGTCTAGTCCAATTCAAAGCTGGACAAGAATCTGAACATAATCAATTATATCCTGGAGAAAATATTTACTAAGGAAATTCACACCAAACTCTGAAACAGCCAGGGTCACACAGTCCTTAAATGGCAAGCTTGAATCCATGTTTCCTGACTCCAAATCTAGTATTCTTTACCCTATGAAAGACAATCTTTCATATTCTGTGGTTGAGATGGTTTTTTTGGACTGGATCTATGCTTTTGTTTTTATTGAGAACTTCCAAAGAGAAAATTCAGGGCAACTAGATGGTACAATGGATAGATTTCTGGGCCTACGATCAGGAAGAAGCATCTTCCTGAGTTTAAATCTGGCCTCCCAAGTCACTTAACCCTATTTGCCTCAGTTTCCTCATATCTATATCTAAAATGAGTTGGAAGAGAAAATTACAAACCATTCCAGTATCTTTACCAATAAAACCCCAAATGGGGTCATGAAGAATTGGACAAATTTGAAACAAGTGAACAACAAAAATAAAGAAATCTCCCTCTACCAATGCAGATAGCTACTGTTCTATATCTTACAGTCTGGGAAAATCTCCTCTGTAAATGCTAAAGATAGATTTAGAGATGCATTGGGGCACCTAGGTGGCACAGTGAGTAGAGTGTCTGCCCTGGAGTCAGAAGAACCTGAGTTTGGATCAGGCCTCAGGAACTTAAGGCACACACACACAAAATTCTAGCCGTGTGACCTTGGGCAAGTTACTTAACCCCAATTGCCTTCAAAAAAAACAAAAAGATTTAGAGATTTGTGCATCCGGAATTGGAATGCAGGATGTTTTGTTTCCCCCCACTTTCAAATAGATCAGCATTTTCTGATATACATACCAGAACAAATCTATAGAATAAAGGGTCTGTGTGTGTGTGTGTGTGTGCGTGCGTGCGCGTACACACATTGTTTCTTGGGAGTTTCAATCCTGAACATACTCAATTCAGTTCAATTTAACAAAGAATTTATTGAACACCTTCCCTGGGTAAAAAGTTGTTAGGCTTCCTCTCCTTAATCTACTAGAATGTCGGGAACTGCTTTAGGGTCTTATTTTAATTTGAAAGATCGTTTTTGAACATGTGTAGTGATTTTTCAGTAGATACACCCGAGGATTTCCACTAATAAATGCATTTTCATTTTGAAAATTTCATTGAGCTGATACATCTGATACCTTGATAAAAATTGATGTACTAAAGGGAAAATGGCATTTCTCAGAATGGACCACAGATAAACACTTTGCATATCCACTATAGCTTGAACTAGGGATTTCAGGTCTTGGGAGAATTGGGGGAAAGCCTATTGGGTACAGAATTAGGAGCCAATCAGATACTAGACTGAGGAAGAGTCAGAAACTCAGGCTGCATCATTTAACTACCTCAACACTATGCAAAGAGAATAATTAAGACAATTAGCTAGATTAGTCATATCCAAAGCCCTCTGGTTGGGCAGAATTATCTGGATATTTGAGGTAGTGGAGTGTAAAGAGGGAATAGCTTGAATTTTCTAAAGAGTTGTATGAATTTTCTGCCTTGTATTGCGATTAATCTTAATATTAATGAGAGGTTTGAGGATCCAGCACTTTCAAATGCCAGATATTTAGATGGAAGAAAATCTTGAGCCATCAACTCTACATTCTGGTCATGTTCCTGTGATTTTTAAAACACATTGGAGGCTAAGAATCACAAGTCAATAATATCCTAGCCCAGAATAATACTTCATTTTGCCTTGCTCAGGGAAGAATTCATTTGGTTCTGGGTAAGTCAATGAAACAAAGATAACTAATAAAAATTCAGTGTTTCCTTACAATGATTTAGGTTTTTTGCTGAATTTGAGATTTTTATGCCAATACTCTGTGGGTCACTGATTTAGATAGATTAAAGACATAAATCATATGAAAGTTGTAATTGCCTGAGTATTTTAGTTTTCACTTTATATTGATCAAATCTAGTTATTTTATTTGATTTTATGGCTTCTGCTTTACCTGTTTGTATTACTATGCTGAACGGATTCCTTCCTTGGGATAGTCATTTGTTTGCACTCACCCAGAAAGCACGTTAAGTTATGTAGCATGACTATTTTGTACTTTAAAGTCAGTATCATTCAATAAAGTAGATATCTAGAAAAGAGCTCTTTTTCATAGAATCATATAATTCCAGCATTGGAGGAGAACTCAAAGTTTATAATCCAACCCATACTTCAACAAAAATCCCTTATACAATATATCAGACAAACGGGCATCCAGTCTTTGCTTGGAGACCTCCAAAGAGAAGGAAATTATTCATTACTTCTTGCAGAATTCCCATTTCAATTTGGAATAGGTCTGATGATAAGGAAGAATTAGTCATTTTCCCTTCAATTCAAATCTTTTCAATTTCTACCAATTGCTACTCATTCTTCCTTTGGGGCCTGCTCCTTCTTCAAACTCTAAATCTAGCACTTATGTCTTCCCTAAATCTTATATCCAGGCTAAAGTTCCTCAGTTCTTTCAAATAATTCTTGTATTGCATTATCTCAAAGATCTTCATCAAGTTGTTGTCCTCTGGATATGCTTCAAATAGTCAATGACTTTCCTAAATTATAATGACCCAAACTACCCAAGATGCTCAATATGCAGTCTCCCTAGAGCTTCCCTACTCTTAACCACCATACCTTTATCACTGCAGCCTTTCATTATCTTTCTTTAATTTTTCTTCCTTTTTTTAAATTAAAGAAATGGTTTATTAACTTCTGCTTTACATCATTCATTTCTGCCAGATTTTGAGTTACAATTTTTCCTCATTTTTTCCCTACCCACCACCCCAGGATAGCAGTCCCATATGATATCCCCTCATCCAGTCTGCTCTCTCCCATATCTTCTCCCATACCCCCTTCGACTTTACCATTAGGACAAGTTGAATCTCTGTGCCCCAATGCCTGCACACCTTATCTCCCAATTACAAGTGAAATACTATTAGTAATAATATTTATATGTATTTGAAATGTTTACTTTTAAAACTTCGAATTCCAGATCCATTCTCTCCCTCCCTTGTCACCCACTCTCTCTGGGAAGATAAGCAATTCAGTATGTGTTGTACATGCATAGCTATGCAAAACATTATCATAGTAGGTATATTGTAAAAGACTGCTTATATTTTCCTCCCACCCATCCTACCACCCACCTGGTCCATTCCCTACTTTGATTCTGTCCCTCTTCGATAGTGGGTACTTCCAACCTCCCTTCCCCCCAGAATGCCCTTCCCCCATGATCACCCCTCTTATCCCCCTTCCCGCTACTCTCCTGCAGGGTGAGATATCCCATTTAGTATGTATGTCATTCTCTCCCTGAACCAAATTCAATGAGAATATGGTTTTTCCTTTTTGCATTCCTGTTCTTTCCCTCCACTGCAACCACTTCCCCTTGCCTCTTCTACATGAGATAGATTATCCTACCCTGTCTCTCCCCATCTCTTCTTGCCACATTCCTCTCTCACCTCTTAACTTCACCCCTTAAGTATTTTCCCTTCCCACCAAATTCAACCTGTGCCCTCTATCCATGTATACCTGTAAACATATATACACACATTCACATATGTATTCACATGCCCATATACACTTCTTCAAGTATTTTCGTACTGAGAAAGGTTTCATCAGTCATAGTTATTGTTTGCCCATGTAGGAATGTAAATAGTTCAACTTTGGTAAGTTCCTTTTGATTTCTTTTCCCTGATTACCTTCTCAAGCACCTCTTGCTTCTTGTGTCTGAATGTCAAATTTCCTATTCAACTCTGCTTTTTCCTCAAGAATGCTTGAAAGTCCTCTATACCACTGAATGATCATATTTTCCCCTGAAAGAAGATACTCAGTTTTGCTGAACAGGTGATTCATGGTTTTAATCCCAGCTCTTTTGCCTTCTGAAATATCATATTCCATGCCCTTCCATCCTTCAGTATAGAAGCTGCCAGGTCCTGTGCTATTCTGATTGTGTTTCCACAATATTGAAATTATTTCTTCCTGAATGCTTGTAGTATTTTCTCCTTGATCTGGGAATTCTGGAACTTGGCTATAATATTCCTAGGAGTTTTCTTTTTGGGATCTTTTTCAGGAGCTGATCTGTGGATTCTTTCAAACTCTATTTCCGCCTCTGGGTCTAAAACATCAGGGGAATTATCCTTGAGAATTTCTTGAAGGGTGATTTCTAGGTTCTTTCTTTGACCATGGCTTTCAGGTAGTCCAATAATTTTCCAATTATCTCTCCTGGATCTATTTTCCAGGTAAGTGGTTTTTCCCATGAGATATTTCACATTGCCTTCTATTATTTCATTTGTTTGGATCTATTTAACAGCATCTTGATTTCTCATAAAGTCACTAGCTTCCATTTGCTCCAGTCTAACTCTGAAGGAATGAATCTCCTCAGTGAGCTTTTGAGATTCTTTTTCCATCTGGCAAATTCAACTTTTTAAGGCATTCTTCTCCTCATCGCCCTTTTGAGCCTCCTTTGCCATTTGAGTTAGTCCATTTTTTTTTTGGAGGGCAATTGGGGTTAAGTAACTTGCCCAAGGTCACACAGCTAGGTTTTTGTTTGTATGTGCGTTAAGTGTCTGAGGCCGGATCTGAACTCAGGTCCTTCTGACTCCAGGGCCAACACTCTACTCACTGCACCACCTAGCCGCCCCGAGTTAGTCCATTTTTAAGGTGTTATTTTCCTCAGTCAGGCTGTTGGCTCTCATTTCATACTTTTCCTGCATCCTTCACATTTCTCTTCCCAATTTTTCCTCCACTTCTCTTATTTGATTTTTAAAATCCTTCTCTATGGCCTGTAACCAGCTCACATTTTCCTTTGGGGCTTTTGGAGCAGGATTTCTGACCTCACAGTCCTCTTCCTGTTCCCTGCTTCCATCCTCTTTGCCCCCAAAATAAGAGTCTAATGTTGCATTTTTCTGTTTATTTTGTTTCCTTTGCCTAGGCATGTCGCCACTCATTTACTTGACTTTTGGGTTTGTTGCCACAGTAGGACTTTGCCACCAGACAGGGGAGCTTCGGTCCCAAACGTTGAGGTCTTCACAACTTCTGGAGGTATTAGTTGTGTGTCCTCTGTGAAGCCTCCGCAGACTCTGGCAAGCTAGATACCCACCCCAAGACCTCCACCCCAGATCCAAGGAGATTAAACCAAGAGTGATTGTCCCCCAAGACTGATTGCTGGATCTCCCTATAGTTTGCAGGGCAGGAGCTGAAGCTGCCACTGAAGCTGCAAAATGGCTTCTGAGCAGAGGCTTCTCATCTGCTTCTTGCCCCCAGGGGAAGAAGCTGACTGGTTCCCCAAATACTGGTCCCAAAGTCCACAGGGCACTAACCTCTCAATTTATCCTAGGCATGTCTGTGTTGATAATTCTGGAATCGCCACAGCTGCTGGTGTTCTGGGGTCCATCCAGCCACCTGCTGGCCCAGCGGCCCTGGGGCTAAAACCGAGGCTCAGGCACGCCTGAGCTGGGGTCCCAGAGTGTTGCGCTGGCCACTTGCGCTATGCTGTCTGCTCCCAGAGCGCTGTGCTGGCAGCTCCCTGCAGGGCTGCCCAGCTGTCCTCTGTAGGAGGTTAGCTTCTCTGTTTCGTTCTGTGTGCTGGAGCTCCAGAAGTTGTTCAGAGTCCACCTTTTACATGGTTTGGAAGTGGTGTGGGGGAGAGCACCTTGGAAGTGCTGTTTCTACTGCACCATCTTGGCTTCACCCCTTTCTTTAATTTTTCTTATTTTTTTAACTAACCTCATATATTATTTGGTTTTTAAAAAGTTATTTTGTTTTGTTTTGTTTTGTTTTTACTATTTCATAAATAGAACCTGCTCCATAATTTATAGTGTTAGAGAGCTTCCTAAAACAATGAGAGGTTAAGTGGTTTGACATCAGTCACTAACGAGCATGGGTTAGAGGTAAGACTAGTACCCATATTTTCCAGATCTCTAAACTAACTTCCTATCTACCATACAATGCTCTATCACATTGAGCTTTTGGGTTTTTGGGGAGGCAATGTTCCTATCATATTGTTGGTACATATTGAGGTGGTAGTGAGCTAAAAATCTCAGATTCCCAACATCCTAATTATATTATTAGAAAATTTCAGTAGTTTTTAACATATTAGCCAGTGCCCTAAAATGTTGGGTATCCTGGTCATCACCTCAGAATCACATTTCAGAAGAGATGTGTTTCTTAGTTACAAGTATGTTTTCACATTTAATATATATTTGTGTATTTTACTAGTTTTATGGAATATTCTTCTGCTGTTGGCCTCCTGAATTCTAATCTTGAGGATACCATGATTTCATCTGCACATCTCTCTCTACTATGACGAATGAGAGAGACAGTGTCTAATCAAGCTAAACTACATTGTCACCCTTGAATTAAGGTACGATTTCCAAGAAATAATTGGGGGTTTGTAACAGTGCAAAAAAGAGGGATACAATGGCATAGATATCAAAGATTGGAATGTCCTATATAGGAGACTTCAAGTAGTCAAATCTTAGTGGATCACAAAGCATACAAAGAGTATTAAGGGAAATCCACATGAAAAAATAAGATGGAGATGAATTATGAAGGTCGAGTATACAATGTGCATCTAATAATAGACAATTCACTCCTATCTGCAAGCCTCAGTTCTGATTCTTGACCCAGAATGCTGTTCACCTTTGCATTTTTTACTTCATACCTGAAACAGGGCCTTCTACTTTCCTAACAATCTGTAAGGCAGCATTCTATAGAAACCAGTGTACAAATAATATATATCCATGACACTTTTAAATAAATCCACTCATGAGTCTTAGTTTTAAGGAATATCTCAGGGAAATGGAGGCCTTGGTTATATGTATAGCTCTTCTGGGGGATGGCAAGGTATCCAAATTCCAACTTTCCCTTCCTAGTTTAGAATCAAGCTTAGCTTATTAAGTGGAAGAGTATAATCAGAGAATTTTAGAATTGAAAGGAACATTATTTGGAGATCATATGGTCAAACCCTCTCATTTTACTGATGAGGAAACTGATAGTCAACCACAGATGTCACTTCTACTTAGCTTCCCTGATCTCTCTCTCTCTCACTCTGTGTGTGTGTGTGTGTGTGTGTGTGTGTGTGTGTGTGTATTTCAGTAGGGAGAGAAGAACAATAATCAGCAATGGAAGGGTAAAAAAGGAATCACAGGGAGTACATATCAAAAAAATAAATGGGAGTTCACAAACCTCTTTGTGACAATGATCTAGATAGAGTCCCATGCCAAAAGAATTATAGAGAAAACATATTTAGGACAAAGAATAGAAGAAACATTCAGGGATAATAGTTGGAGGAGGAGGAGAACAAAATTTACTGTGGTTTGTGGAGGAAATGCTATTCAGGAGGGAGAAGTAATTTTTTCCCTTTTAGAGCCCCTTGTCTCAGCAGGAAGGACAATAGTCTATTGGAGTCAGTACTGCCCTCACCTGCCTGGAATTACCTCCCCTCTCACCTTTGCCTCCTAGAATTCATAATTCTTTTCAAAGTTTATATCAATGGAAGAAATATAGTACTATTAAAAGATAAATGAATCTGAAGTCAGACAATCTGATTTCAGCTCCTTCATCTCACATGTTCTACCTATGTGACCTTGAAGAAATTACTTAAACTTCTGGACTTCAGTTTTCTTTTCTGTAAAATGTAGGAGTAAAAAGATAAGATCCAAATGGATGTATCAGATAAATATAAAAGGTTTTTTTTTTTTTCCATGTAAAGCCATATAAAGAGAAAGGAAGAAAATATGTTTTATATCAGTGGATAGGAAAGACTTTTTGACCAAACAAGGAAGGGAGAGAATCATAGAAGATAGAATAGACAGTTTTGCCTACAAAAAATTAAAGAGACATCTAGGAAGCAAATCCAATGAAGGTAAAAATAAAGAGAACATGTTAACTGGCAAAATGGTCTTTGCAACAAGTCTCTCACTTACTTTCTCATATTCAGAATATACAAGGAATTGATTCAATATTACAAGAACAAAAAAAATTCCCCAATAAATAGTCAAAGGATATGAAGAGGCATTTTCAAGGGCATAATCAAAGTTATCATCAACCACATATGAATGTTCCAAAGCACTAACAATTAGAAAAATATAAAAGTAAAGTAACTCTGAGGTTCCACATTTCACTCATCAGATTGAAAGATCATTGGAAAATGATCATTTTTTTTCAGGGATTTGGGGAAGAAAGTCATACTAATTCACTCTTAGTGGGACCATGTATTGAGTTAAGCATTCAGAAAATCAATAGGGAGACATTCCTCAAAATTGCTAAGCTGTAAATATGGTTTGAACCAGAAATGCCACTTCTAAACCAATGATTAAAAAGGATCAATGAAAGAGGGGAAAGATTCATACATGCAAAATATTTAGAGCAATTATTATAGTAAAGAATAAGAAATGACTGCGCTAACATGGGTCTACTTGCTGTTCCTTGTACATCACACTTTATATCCCATCTCTGTATCTTTGTACTTGCTGTCTCAGACACCTGGAATCCTCTTCCCCCTCACTTCCAGATCTTAATATCCATGACTCCCTTCGAGATTTATATCAAACACCACCTTCTTCAAAATAACATTTCAGGCATTCTGGGAACTTGGAGCTTTTAAATATATTGATAGGCAAAACAAGGTGGTGGAGTACAAGCCAGGACCCAGCTGAACTCTCCCAACACCCCCCCCCCCCAAAATAATTTTTTTAAAGCAATTGGGGTTAAGTAACTTGCTCAAGGTTACAGGGCTAGTTATTATTTATGTGTGGGTGCTCATTTTCTGAGGCCGGTTTTGACCTTGGGTCATCCCAACTCCGAGGCCAGTGCTCTTACTCACTGCGCCACCTAGCCTCCCCGTCCCCAAAATAATTTTAAAATACTTTCTCAAATCAAATGTTGTAGTGTTAGAGCCAAGCAAATGTCAGAGGGAGAAATTTTTTCAGTCTGAAACAACTAAGGAGATCTCTAACAGGTCTATAACACCAGGTTTTCTGTAACATGACAGGCCTGGAGCAGGGCAGGAGCACCCATGGTGAGTTTTGGAGATGGACTCAACAGCAGCAGATTCAGGAGCACATAGCCCAGAGATGTTAGGGAGGTCAAATGACTGGTCAGAAACAGATTACAGGGTTCCCTTTGCTGGCATACAGTGCATTTGGTGCTGATTGGCAGCTTGATTGCCCATAAGCAGTTCTGGTCACAATTCCAGGGTGGAGAAGAAAACTTGCAATCAATCACAAGAGAGCAGGGGCCCTGGTTACAGAACCAGAACCCAGATGAGTGTTAGCACTTGTGACTGTAGGGAGCAGGAGCTCTTCCTGTGTAAACACCAGAGTGCAGACCAGGAGAGAAGTGACCTCCCCTTTACCAGGATAACACCAACTTGGAAGCACCAACAACTTGCATACCCCCAAATCTAGCTTTAAAAATAGAGCACAAAAAATCCTGAAACTTGGCTCAGTGCCTCTTTACCCCAGGTTAAATAGAGCCTAATTTTGACATAATGTTCAAAGTAAAGAAATAGACATGGAAAATGAGCAAACAACAAAACAAGAACTTGATCACAAAGGGCTACTACAGTGGTAGGGAAGACCAAGATATAAACTTAGAAAGGCATGAACGTAAAAGCAGCTATATTCAAAGAATCAAAGAAAAATGTTAATTGGACCCAAATCTAGCAAGAATTCCTGGAATAATCAAAGAATAAAATGAGTGGTAGAGGGAAAAATGGGAAAAGAAATGGGTGACGCAAGGAAAATATAAAAAGAGAATTAAAAGTTCAGTAAAAGAACCATATAATTGTCTTTAAAACCAAAATTGTACTAAAGGTAAAAGAAGCACAAAAGTTCAGTGAAGAAAGGAACTCTTTTAAAAGCAGAATTGAACAAAAAAAAAAGGAGGTACAAAAACTCACTGAGGAAAATATTCCTTAAAAATTAGAATTGAACAACTGGAAGCCACTGACTATGAAAAAAAAAACAACAAACAATTAAATGAAGTCAAAAGAATTAAAATAATGGCAGAAAATGTGAAATATCTCACTGGAAAAACAAATTATATGGACAAAGTATCAAGGATGGATTGTTTAAGAATTATTGGGTTTTCTAAAAGTCATGATAAAAAATGCTAGAACATCATATTTCTAGAAATTATCATGGAAAACTCTGGTGATATCTTACTTCCTGATGGTAAAATAGAAACTAAAAAAAAAAAACAAACCTTCCCAATCACTTCCTGAAATATTATAGCCAATTTCCAGAACTCCCAGGTCAAAGAGAAAATATTGCATGAAGCCATAAAGAAAGAATTCAAATATCATGGAACCATAGTCAGGATTTAGTAGCATCTAGATTAAAGGTGTGGGGGGACTTGGAATATCCCCAAAGGCCAAGGAGCTAGGAAGACAATCAAAAATAACCTACTTAGCTTAACTGAGTATAATTCTTCTTTTTTTCTTTTTGGAGGGCACTTGGGGTTAAGTGAGTTGCCCAAGGTCACAGGCTAGTTTTGTGTTAAGTGTCTGAGGCTGGATTTGAACTCAGGTCCCCCTGACTCCAGGGCTGGTGCTCTAATCACTGCACCACCTAGCCACCCCCAAATTTTTTTTTTGCTTTTCAGAAGGGGCAAGTGCAATTGGGAGTTAAATGACTTGCCCAAGATCACACAGCTATTAAGCATTAAGAGTTTGAGGTAAGATTTGAACTCAGGTCCTCCCAATTCCAGGCCTGTGCTCTATTCACTGTGCCACCTAGCCACCCCGAGTATAATTCTTCAGGGAAAAATAGACATTTAATGAAAATAGAGGACTTCCAAACATTCCAGATGAAAAGACTTGAGATGAATAGAAAATTTGACATTCAAACAGAAGACTTAAGAGAAGCACAAAAAGGTAAACATGAAAGAGAAATCATAAAAGACCCAAGATAATTAAATTGTTTACAATCCTATATAGGAAAATGATGCATGTAACTCCAAAGAACTTTATTATTATTAGGGCAGGTAGAAGGAGGCTGAACGGACAGATGGGATGGGGTGTGAGTCAATTATGTTGGGATGATCTCCAAAGATAGAATGTAGGGGTGAGAAAGAGGGAGACACTGAGAGAAGGTGGAAGGGAAAAGTATGATAGGAAAATTTTTTCTCACATAAGGAGGGCACCCAAGGAAGAGCTTTTATAGTGTAGGGGAAATAAGAAGGTGAGTAGACTTGAACCTCAATTTCACTAAAATCAGTTAAGAGAGGGAAGAAGACACACACACACACACACACACACACACTCATTGGGCATAGAAATCTATCTTACCCAACAGGGAGACAGGAGGGGAGGAGGATAAGTCTAGGAGAAGGATGATGAGAGGGAGGGCAGATTTGGGGAAGATAGAGTTTTGAGGAGAACATGATGAAAGGAGAAAAAAAGGATAAACAGAGGAAAACTTGATGGAGGGAAATGCATGGGGCTCAAAGCTATCAATGTGAATGGGATGAACTAACACTTAGAATGGAAGTTAATAGCAGAATGGATTAGAAACTAGAATCCAACGATATGTTGTATACGAGAGACACACTTGGGAATGAAAGGCATGTATAGAATTGAAATGAGGGGATGGTGCAGAGCCTATTGTGCCTTAGCAGAAGTAAAGAGGGCAGGGATGGTAATCATGATCTCAGACAAAACAAAAGGAAAAATAAAACTATTGAGGGTGATAATTGGGGAAACTACATTTTGATTTAAAAAAAAAAGTAGTATAGACAAGAAAGTAATATAAAAAATACAGCATGTTTCTCTGCTAAAGGCTTCATTTATTTTTCAAATGTATCGGGAACTGAGTGAAATTTATGAAAATAAGAGCAATTCCCCAATTGATAAGTGGTCAAAAGATATGAACAGGTATTTTTCTGAAGAAGAAATCAAAGCAATCTATAATCATATGAAAAATGCTTTAAATCATTATTAATTAGATAGATGCAAATTAAAACAACTCTGAGATACCACCTCACACCTATCAGAAATGACAGATGTTGGAGGGAATGAGGGGGAAAAATAGGTACATGAATCAAATATTGAATGGAGAAGTGAACTGGTTCATCCATTCTAGAGGAAAATTTGAAATCATGCCCAAAGGGCTATAAAATCGTGCATACTATTTGATCGACCAATAATACTACTTCTAGATCTATAGACCAAATTAATCAAAGGAAAAACACCCATATGTACAAAAATATTTATAACATCTATTTTTGTGGTGGCAAAGAATTAGAAATTGAGGGGATTCTTATTTACTAAGCAATGCTGAATAAATGATGGCATTATGATGGAGTACTATCTTAGTGTAAGAAACAACTAGGGGGTGTTTGCAGAAAAAACAAACAAACACATCAAGGCCTAAATGAACTTTATGCAAAGCGAAGTGAGAACAAGATCATTGTGCACAGTAACAGCAATATTGTAATGATCAACTGTGAAAGATTGGATGCTTTGATCAACACAGTGATCCGAGAAAATTACAAAGGGTCATGATAAAAAAATGGTATCCATTTCCATAGAGAAAACTGATAAACTCTGTGTTTTGCACTATTTCATATGTATAATTGATATATAGTTTTGCTTTAGTAAGGGAGAGTTGGGAGGAAAGGAAAGAATTTGGTACACAAAATTTTAAAAGTAAATAATATGGCAAATAAATATTTTTTTACATTAAAAAGAAAACAATTAGGGTTCCAAACAATTAAGAGATGGCTGACAATATATATATATATATATATATATATATATATATATATATATATATATATATATATATATACTAATGTAATAGAATGCTATTGTACCAGAAGAAATTGTGAAAGAAACAGTTTAAAAAAAAAACCTGGGAAGATCTGAGTAAGTTGATACAGATTGAAGTGAGCAGAAGCAAAACAATATATTCAGTAGCAACAACAGTAAAGAAAAAGTAACTTTGAAAGACGTAAAATCTCCTGTCAATGAAAGGACCAACCGTGACCTCAGATAATTAATGATTAACCACACTAATCATCACCTCCTGAGATAGAGGAGATGGATTCAAAACACAGGATAAGGTATAAATTTTCAGAGATAAGTAGTGTGGGAATTTTTTTTTTACTTCAGTATCTGTCTACTTCTATCTATCTATCTATCTATCTATCTATCTATCTATCTATCTATCTATCTATTTTTCTCTTTCCTTCTTTCATTCTTTCTTTTTCTCCTTCCTTCCTTTCTTCCTTCCTTCCTCCCTCCCTTTTTCTTTCTTTCTTTCTTTCTTTCTTTCTTTCTTTCTTTCTTTCTTTCTTTCTTTCTTTCTTTCTTTCTTTCTTTCTCTTTTTTCCTTTTTTCCCTCCTACCTCTCTATGTTATTGTTCAGTCATGTCCAACTCTTTGTGACCCCATTTTGTGTTTTCTTGGCAAAGATTCTGGAATTATTGGCCATTTCCTGCTCCAGCTCTTTTTACATATGAGTAAACTAAGGCAAACATGGTTAAGTGGCTTGCACAGGGTCACACAGCTATTAAGTATCTAAGCCAGATTTGAATTCAGGCAGACGAATCTTTCTGACTCCAGGCTGAGGGCTCTATCCACTGTACCATCTAGCTGCCCTCTTCATTTTTTATAACTATCTAGCTATCCATCCATCTATCCATCCATCCATTGCTCTCTCTCTCTCTGTCTCTCTGTCTCTCTGTCTCTCTGTCTCTCTGTCTCTCTGTCTCTCTGTCTCTCTCTCTCTCTCTCTCTCTCTCTCTCTCTCGCTCTCTCTCACTCTCTCCCTCTCTCTTCCCCTCCTTCCTTCCCTCCCCCTATCCCCCCTCTCTCCATCTGTCTGTCTATCATCTATATTGTATATACACATACTTCAGCTTCTCGTAGTCCTTCCACCCTACCTCCCAGTAAAAAGCTAGCTACTTGTGGAGAAGGGTTTTTTGTTTTTGTCTTTGTATCACCAGTATCTAGCATAGTGCATGGTACATAGTAGGTACTCAAAAATACATCTCTACCTTAATCTAAATCTAAAGCCATGACTACTCATGAGAATAGGACTATAGAGCTAAGTGGAAGAGGCCCCCAAAGTCATCTTCTTTTATCCTTTCATTTTATAAATGAGGAAACTGAGACCAATAAATGTTAATCTTACCCGGGAATACAAAGTTCTAAGGCCTAAAGGTAATATTTGAATATCATTGCAGTGAATTATAACTTAGATATTGGATGGATGAATTGGAATCCAGTATTCTGAGTGAGAATGCAGATGTGACTAAGAGCCCTGTGAAATTTAGCTTTGCTTTGCAACATGGGGTGGGTGGTGGGGGGTTAGTGAAGGAAATTGTCAATGATACATCTGCTCATAAACTTCCATTTGTTAAATATGAAGCACAATTTTGACAGCCATAAAGCAGAGTGAACAGTTGTGTGTTTGTATTAAAATATCATTTAGATAAGCAATAACCAGCTATCAGAGTAAAGGAACATCTGCGATATTATCAAGCTATTTCTGGCTGAGTCATCTCATGCTGTGAGAAAACACAGGGAAATGAAGTTATCACTTGTGAATTTTTAAATTGAGTTTTGTTAAAGACCCAGTCCTCTCTTTTATCTCCCCAGTGTAGGCCCTGGAGAGGTAACAGGTGCTCTGTTTTTTAAAGATTATTTATTTTTTTATGGTTTACTACAAACCTGACTTCTGAAACTTAACTGGTTTTCAATTTTTAATTCCTGACCTAGAGTTTCAGTACAGGGCCAAGATGGTAGAAAGAATGCTGGCCTTGAAATTAAGGGACCTAATTTAAAGCCCCTTTCTTTAATTTTTTTTACTCTATAACCTTGGACTAGTCACCCAGACTCAGTTTCCTCACTCTTAAAATGAAGAGATTGTATCAAATGACCTATAAGATGTCTTCTGGCTCCAAATCCATGAGCCTTCTTAACCTTAATGAATTTTCATCAACTCTCTTAGGAAAATTGGTGTAAAGTCCTCCCTTTTCCCTCTTTTCTCCACATCCGATCACTTTGGAGAACAGAAATCAACACATCATAAACCCTTTGTAAAGCTATCTTTGGCTGTCAACCTATGAGAAATAAATAAAAAAAAAATCCAAAAGCAACTGTGACTTCTCCAAGGTAAGAAACTACCTCTACTAACACAATTTGTATTTTATTTATGGTTCAAGAGATAAATCCCAGGAAGTATCATGAGGTACACTGAGAGGTTAAGTGATTTATCCCAGGTCGCATAACTAATGTTGGAGGTGGTATTTGAAACCTTAGTCTTTCTGATCTGACTTCAAGTTCAGCATTCTTTCCACCGTGCCATGTTTCCTTTAATAACATCATGTTATCCATGAAAAATCTATTGTACTGTCTTCTAATATCTTCAAATAAAAACACCTAGTGTACACATGCATATATAGGTGTTCATATGTCTGTGTGTGAAGGAAACTAAATTGGGGAGGGACAAAGAGAGAGAGAGAGAGAGAGAGAGAGAGAGAGAGAGAGAGAGAGAGAGAGAGAGAGAGATTAAAGTTTTGCACATCTATCTTATTTTATCTTCACAGCTACCCTATAAATTGGCTATTAACTTTTATCATTAAGGAAACTGTGTCCACAGAGGTTACATAGCTAATGAGTGTCTGAGGCAGGATTTGAACTCAGATCTCTCTAATTCCAGATGCAATATTCTATTCAATATACCACATATTTGTTTTCATATATATTAAATGAAATTATCTCCTAAATATTGTTCCACTCTTTTAAACCTAGCTATATACTAACATGGAGTACTTCCACAATGCCTTGGCTTCTTGGAATCCATGGTTTCCTTTGAAATTCAGCTCACAGCCTACCCTATTCATGAAGTCTTTTCTGATGCCTGTAGCTCTCCCTACATCCCAGCCCCCCTTTTCAAATAAGGTCTTTCTTGGGTTTTATGCAGACCAGTATAGGCACCTCTGTGTCCCCTGATGATGTAAACTTCTTAATGGTAGGGATTATTTGGCTTCTGACTTTGTATCCCCAGCACTTGGTAATAGTAGACACTCAATAAATGGATTTTGATTGATTGTAGAGAGTTCAAAACAGATTAACCTTATATAAAATTCTATTGTGTAACAGATAATGTTATAGTAAAGTTCAGAGTGTCTTAGAATGGCAGTGCTGTTAGGGACCTTAGAGATAATGAGATTCAACCCCTTCTTTAAATAGATTGGACAAACATGGCCCAAATATGTTCAGTAGCCTAACTCACGTTGAATAGCTAGTTATTGACAGAACTGGCTTTAGAATCTAGTTTCTTGAATCCCAGTTAAATGCTTGTCTCATTAGGACAACAAGCCATTCCAGGGCACATAAATGAAAACAAAGGAAGGGATATGGAAGAGAATATTGCTTGTATACTTTAAACATTCAGTAATTTTATATCAATGTATTTGCATAGTAATTACAAAGCAAAGTACAGTGTGAGCACCCCAAGATCTCAATCACCTCATCACAACTTATGTGTGTAAATCAGGGAAGAAGGCTTTTTCACCTGGGGTTGGCTGAGAAAGAAATACTGTATTCACCAGGTAAGACAGTGTCCTTACAATGTCTCTGAAAGACGTAAGCAGGAATGGGTATTTTTATCCCCATTTCTGATATCGGTAAATCATGCCAGCTGGCACAAGGCTTTGGCACAGAAAAATGCTCTGCTCTCTGATGGCCTGGTACACTGATACCCTGAACATCCCCATATGCCCATTTACCTGGAGACTCCCAGAGCCAGAATATTCATGAAGGTGAGCTCAATGTTAGACCTGTGATCATTACCATCTCCAATCTGACCCAAGTCAGTGAGATTCTGGAAAAGTAACTTTATCTGGAATCCAGTGTACTCAAGAGTGCTCTTCAACCTCTCATCTTATTCTTGGAATCCCTAGTTTCCTTTAAGGCACAGTTAAGGAACTCCTTCCTATATAAGGCCTCTGCTAATGCCCCATTTTTTAAAGGATCTTATCAACCCACCCCCATACCTATGGAAAATACTCTATTCACTTTTTGCATCATTTATATTGACTTCTCTACACATACTCTATCCTTTAGCAGAATATAAGCTCCTTGAGGGAACCACCTGTTTTGTTTACATCTTTGTATTTCAAATGCCTAGAACATTGCCTGGCACACATTTGTTACTTAATGGAAGTCACTTGAAGTAGATGATTAGAAAGGTATCATGGAAAAGAGAAACAAAATTGGCTCATAGATGTCGAGCTAGAAAGGGACATTTGAGGATGTCTAGTTCAAATCGCTCACATATACATCCAATGAGATAATATTAGAGAGGAGGATTTCATAAACCACAAACGCTAAATGCTATGTTGTAATTTATTGTTATTGTTTTGATGATGATGATGATGATGATGACGACGATGACGACGACGATGACGACGACAACGAGGACAATGACAACTAAGGGGAAGTGACTGGCCCAGGATTATGGGGTAGTAAGAAGTAGAGACAGGATTTGAACCCTGGTCTTTTGGCTCTAAATTCAGTGCTCTTTCCATTGTACCAAGAACAAATGTTAGGTTGAAGCAGTGACATCCCTTTATTTAGTTGATTTTATTTTATTCTTTGAATAGGGCATTTATAAATCGCATGGCAATTGTCAACTTGAAGGTTAACATCAATGAAAATAGTAATTTTTAAAGCCATTGTAGGAAATTATTTATAGTTTGCTCACTAGGCAACAAATTAAAAGCTCAAAATACTAAATAACTCATCAGAAATATTGGAAATTTAAATCATTTAGACTTCCAGTAAATTGTTCCTAATTAAATATAAGCTGTTGAATAATACAAATGAAAACACTTTGTTATATATGTGTGCTTTTTTGTTTCCAAGAAGCTCAGAAGTCTTTGAAAACTTTTTATTAATTGACCTTTTTGAAATGACTTCTCTCTCTTCCTGAACCTCTGATTAGTTATTTCAATGCTTCACTTTCCTCCATACCTGAATTGCTTGCTCCCTTGTCCTTCTGTTGTTCTTGCCCAGTCAATCCCAAACCCTGGGTAACCCTCACCATCTGCTTTCTCTGCTCCTACTCCAGGGTAGCTGAGCATGGATGGAAGAAGTCACAGCAACCTGCTGACTAAATCCACTATGTGTTCATGTTACCTAAGACGAACCTGGCCCTCAAAGCAGCAGGCCAGCCCTTTTACTCATCCTTGATAGACTCTCCATTACAACCTCCAAAGTCAGAAAGTTAGGGATTTCTTTTCATTTGAAAAATGCCTTTGGAGCATATGTATATATGACAGATGTTCTGTCATGCTAAACTCCTAATCTTGACTTGTTGCCTCCATTGGCTGATTACCCTGTCATAGTATCCTGGAATCTTAGCGCTAAAAGGAGAGTCAGCCACTCTAGATTCATGACCTGGACCCCATGAACATTTTTAAAAGTTATTTTAATAACTATATTTCAACATAATGGTTTTTATTGGTGATAATATGTATTTTATATTGGGCACTTAAAAATATTCTAACGGGCCCATAGGCTTCAGCAGACTGTGAAAGGGGTCCACAATGCATAAAAGGTCAAGAATTCCTAGACTAGTCCAAAATCTAACAGAGTTGTAATATCCTGTGCAAGATCCCAAATAAATAATCATCCAATCTAATCTCTTCGTGAAGATCTCTATTGATGAATAATGCACTGTATCACACATTAGTCAAGTCCTGTTTGGGTCAATTCTAACTGGTGTGTGTGTGTGTGTGTGTGTGTGTGTGTGTGTTCCCTCATGTAGCAAGTCAAAATTTTACTAAAACTTTTTTCCCCAAGGCTCTGAATTCAGGGGCTAAGTAAAACAAGTTTAATTCTTCCACAAGCATTCTTTCAAATACTTTAAGATCCTTGATGAGGTCAAGACTATCTTTGTTGGTCTTTCTATCCCCACCACTTGGCAAAGTGTTGGGCATATGATAAGTGCTTAATAAATGTTTATTTAGTCATGTTAATTAAGATTTACCAATCTCTAAAATATTTTCTCCATGTAGCTAAACATTTACTTCTTTAAAAATAATCTTCATGTAGATTGATTAAGAATTTCCTTCTTTATTCTATTATTCCCGCCATTTTGTCCATGACCTCTATAGTCATGTAATGGCCTTAGTCAATAATTCAATTAGCATTTATTGAGTACTTACTATATTGACAATCATCCTGACTTTTGCCTTGCTTTTGGACTTTGATGACTCTGAAAGGGAGAGTGAGGCTGATGATTTCATGTAAGTCTCACTCACTTAAATCCAAGTGTCCTGAAACCCAAGACATCTGCCCATGATGCCATTGATACTCTCTGAATATGAATCATGAAAAACAACAAATATGCACCAGTCAAGCCTGGGAACACAAAGAAAGGAAAATATAGTCCCTTAAATATATAAGGAATTAACTAGAATTTAAAAGAATAAGGGCAATTCCCCAACTGATAAATGGTCAAAAGATATGAGTAGGCAGTTTTCAGAGGGAGAAATCCAAGCTATCAATATTCATATGGAAATGGTCAAAAACACTAATAATTAGTTAAATGCAAATTAAAGTCATTCTGAGGTTTGACTTCATACCCATCAAATTGTCGAAGTTGACAAAAATGGAAATGACAAATGTTAGAGGCTGTGGGGAAGCAAGTATATTACTGCATTGCTAGAATAACCGTGAACTGGTTCAGCCATTCTGGAAAGCGATTTGAAACTGCCTCCAAAGGTATATAACTGATCATAATCTTTGATTCAGCAGTGCCCCTACTGGGTCTGTAACCAAAAGAGGTGAAAAAAGTAAAAGACTTATATGCACAAAAATACTTATAATGGGTCTATTTAGGTGGCAAAGAATTGGAAACTGAGAGGATAGCCATGAGTTGAGGAACAACTGAACAAGTTATAGTGTATGAATGAATTGAAATACTATTATGTGGTTAAAAATAATGAAAAGAATGGTTCAGAAAAATCTTGGGTATCTTTTATGAACTTTTGCCAGATAAAGTTAGCAGAACCAGGAGAACAATTTATACAATGTTACAATGTTATATATACAATATAAAACACTGTACATATATAAATATAAAATATATAATTTATATATGAATACACATCAATATACAGTGTACATATATAATGTGTATATATAATTGCATATATTATGTACATACTATATATATATATATATATATATATATATATATATATATATATATATATATATAACATGGCAAAGTAAAAAACCTTATAAAGACTTGGGAACACTAATCAATGAAATGATCAACAACAATTCTAAAGGACTCAGACTGGAGCATGCAACACATACCCTGATAGAGATATGATTAACTCAGGAAACCAACTGAGACATAAGTTTTTGGACATGGCAAATACAGGATTTTTTTTTTTTGCTTGCCTATAGATGTTTGTAACAGGCAGTTTCTTTTTCTTCCTCAATTATAGAAGTGAGAAACTAGAAAGGAGAAAAAAGCAGGTTTTCATTTATTGAGAAAAATTAATTTAAAGAGAGAAAATAATCTACATACATGGTAAAATGTGTGGCATGTCTATGTCTGTCCTGCATTCTCATATCCCACTTCTCATACATCTTTACAAATAAATAATAGGTGAAGATATAGATGATAAATGTAGAGTAGGTTAGACATGGCTATAATTATATGTATATATAGATGAGATAGGTATTGATAAAGATATAGGCATACATATATACATATAGGTAATATAGATCAATAGAAATATAGATATAGATGATGATATAGACATAGCTATAGATATATGATTTAAGTGTGGATATAGATTTATGTATAGATAAAGATGAGATATATAGATATAAGAAATAGATATAGATGGATCAATAAATAATATAGGCAGGTATCCACATAGATATAAATGTAGCTCTAGATAGAGGTTTCTATATAGAGGTGGATGAAATAAATAAATATAGATGATATGAGCAAAGACACACACATGTATGGAAATAGATACAGATACTGATACAGATATGGATATAGATATATGTACACACACGCACACTCGCGCACACACACACATATAACATAGATGAGATAGATAGATAGATAGATAGATAGATAGATAGATAGATAGAAAGATAATCTAGATTAAGCTTCAGTTAACTCTAAAATGATATTCTGTCCTGGTAGCTAAAAGAACTCTCAGAAAAGTAAAATAGCTGCCAAAATTTCTTTACTAGTGTGGATGTTTCCTTTCCTCCTGTGTTTCACATCTGAAGACTCTTTCAGGGTCACTTCATCTCTTTAATGTCAAGACAGGATATCAAAAGCCAGGTCATCAAACAGGTCATCTTACACATTTAAAAATACCAAATCCCAAGCATCACAGAACACACACTTCTGTTGTCTCCCTTTGTACTTTCATTGAGTTACTGAGGTCCCTAAGGACTTGTGAAGTCATTAGGAGGAATGCCACCAGAACCCATTCCTTGGAGGCAGCAGCAAATAGTAGGAAGAGCCCTAGTTCTTGAATCAGAGGGCCTGGGTTCAAACCTTGCTTCCGATTCTCCTACCTGTGTTACCTTAGGCAAACCACTCAATCAACAAACATTTATTTGCTATCTATTCTGTGCCAGGCACTTAACATCCTCAGGTCTCAGTTTTCTCATCTATAAAATGACAGAGTTGGGTTCAAAATTCTCTTCTAAATCTGTGATTCTTTGTATTTTCTGCACACTTGTTCTTTTTGGTATGCAAATATTATCTTAGATGTTAACTTTGAAAACAAATCAACTTCAAAATTAATTTTTAAAAACACAGTCAATTTATAGAAGGATGATATTAGATGTTTTGGCATTAGTCCTCTACACTTCTTCTAGGGAGTTGCAGCAGGTTTTAAGATAGACTTCTGCAGGCAGGAAGAAGTGCTCAGAGGCAGCCACCATGGGTTACTGGAAAATGTATATCTAACAAGACAGCTTTTCCTTTTGCCTTACCTAAAAGAGACACAGGGACCCTCTTGGGGCTGAAGATTGGATAGAGAGTGGGGGAATTTTTATTGTGCACTTTTACAATGACACAGACACATGGGAACACTTTCTGGAGATAGAGAACTCTAAGCTGAAGGGTTGGAGCTTGTGGGAAGAAAAGAGAGACAATTGAATTTGGATCTGAGGTCTAGGGACCAAGCATCAAAGGAATTTAGTTCCACTGACCACTGTTTCTGACCTTTGGTATCTCTTTGGGATATCTGAGAAATCCAATGACATGCTTTAACACTTATTCCTCCTCACTTCTGTCCAAATGGGGCAGAAGCTAATTTACCAAATTCTGCAAAGTTACCTTTCCAATTATTTTTAAGTGCTAGATAACATTACATGAAGCCTAAATGTTTTGAGCTGTTTCCATATTTGCAAATGTGCTGGCAAAAAAAAAATGGCAATGAATTCCTCGTATACAGAGATAAAGGCGGGACCAAGGTTGAGCCCTGTTCTAAAGGTTCCAGGCTTCTTCTAAGAGGGATTTGAGGTATAGGTGACAATCTTAATCAGTTTTGCTATTGTTAATAATTTTTGCTAAACTTCCCCAAAATCAAACATAATTGAATCCAGGATGTTTTCCTTCGTCTTTAGGCTATAAAGCATGAGTATCTGAGAAAAACCTTGGCTACTGGATCCTGTTTCCTCATTCACTCCTTCCTTCCTTCTGCCTATCTATAGAGAGCTCCCTGTAGGAGTGGAGCTGAATGTGGAAAGCAGAACCATCCAGTGGGAGGAGAAAAGAGAATGGTTGGGAAAGCTCTAACTAACCTACATGCCCTGGTTGGATGCCAGAAAAGAAAGTGAATACTCTTACCACATTTTAGTTTCCAATTTCAACAATTATTCACTTCATAGATGTTGTCGTTGTCATCACCATCATCATTTATGTAGTGTTTTAAAGTTTGCAAAGGATTTTACAAATAATATCTCAAGGGGCGGCTAGGTGGTGCAGTGAG